>JAPSGF010000015.1:2418230-2609080 GCA_035772895.1 Perdix hodgsoniae
ACACACACACACACACACACACACACACACACACACACACACACACACTCCTTAGCCTTCAAACAGAAATGAGACCTGAAATCAGCAGCAGACATTATCACTCAAAATTTCCTCCCTGGACTTCTAATTTGCTAGTACACAATAAAAAAAATAGTACACAATTGTGAACAAGAAGAAAATAGATGCTTTAAATTATTGCATCTAAACTGATGCAGAGTCTATCAACAACTATGTCTCAAAACTCTGCAGGTACCAGCAATTTCAGAGCCACTTCAGACCTTACAAATCACAGAGTCTACTCTGGATTTTCATCAGAAGCATCGGCATTGACTTCTTACTAACCCTCACCTGGTTGCATAAGAGATTCACATAGCATTCATATTCTCTCTCCCTCTTTTGGCTTTTAGCCCTTCTGCCATGCTACATGGTGGTAAAATTTATGTGCCATTGTAAGAACTCAGTTAGTGTCCAGATTGATCACATCATGTTTAACATGGCAATTTGTCTTCGAAGCTAAGGCATATGACACAGCTGAGACTGCACATGCTTTCGTGTTATATGGAAGGAACTTAGGAGAGATACTTGGAAACAGAAATCAGATTAATAGAATTATTTTTATTTTGCCTAAATATGAATACAAATAAAGCTGTATGTAGGTGTTCTGCATTAGCCGAGGAAAAGGATTATATTTCTACTAAGGGATGGCATTATTCAATGTCTACTTGACACATGAAAAACATTACTCTCTGATTTAAAGAAAATGACATAGTTATTTATACCATAAATATTTGCCACATACTCAAAAAAATAATTCCAATACAATTTAACACAGAGCATGCAATTTAAGAATGAAAGGTTTGGGATTCATTATTTGAGTTAAAGTTTAAAAAGGCACTGGAGTCTGTAATCAGAGTAACAGAAGAACTAACCCTCAAATGCAGCAGAGATGTTACTGGTTCAGATACTGCAAACACACTTGAATATGGAAATGCATAGTAGCTTCAGACTTCTAAGAAATGCTGACAGAAGATTGGAAGAAAATGACTGCAAAGTGTCAGCTACCTAGACAGTCTTTTTATGAAATAAGGAAGTAAACGGCACCTGTTTTGCCTGGAGATCTGGATTTACCTCTGTCATAAGAAATGACGGAAAGCCTTGGCTGGGAGTTTTTCCAAAAAAACACAGAGGCTGAATTCAGTGCTTTTCCTGTCCAGCGCTTGCTGAGACTTTATTAGCCAGCATTGTTCACATCTGCTTATAGGTAGCGCACCAGAGGAGCATGTGATCCAGCTGTTGCTATGGCATCTAGTGGGATTTTAAGAAAACAACAGCAGAAACAGTGGCAAGAGCCCCTCCAGCTGACACCTGAGTTAAAGGAACACTGCCAAAAATATTGGGTTAAATATACTTCACCTTTATCTGACATACTTTTTTTCTGAAGGAATTGAGAATTTAGAACTCCAGTGAGAATTATGAGCACCTGGAGCCTCGGGAAGCCTTGGGGAAAAAGAAAAACAGCACTAATAATAACACCATTTTGTGATTTTTTTTAATGCCTCCTTAATTCAGCAGAATGACATTTGCTTTCAACTGAGCTCTGAAAGCATCCAGAATGCCCAGTGCATCAGCAATGCAAGAAGACAGACATCTCATCATTACAGAAAGCAGCTTGTAGGAAATGGGACAACAGCAACACTCAAACCAGCCTTCCCTCATCTCCCCCTCATGCATGCCAGGCTATAGATAATGGAGGTGTATCAAAACCTTGTTCCCAGATGCTTCCCAAACAAGGCTGGTCACCCTAACGCCATCCTGCAGCAATACCCATAAAGCCCATCAGAAAAACATAGAGCTCCTCTGAGACCTGACAGCTAACAAGCACAGAAATCCCAACGAGAGTTTGGCTGAGCTCAGTACTCAGACTTTTGTGAGCCAGCCAGCAATTTGGAGACTGCAGAGCCTCAGGAGACTGGGCTTTCCCTTGCTTCTGCTGGTACCTCCCTTCAGTGGGTTGCTCAGAAATACTGAGATTACTGTTCTGGCCTGCAGACAGCCAGGCGCAGACTGTGAATCTGCTTTGTGACAGCAAGAACAATGTGCTATGCAGCGAGTACCCCTTGCTCTGGGCTCTGGGAGGCATTCATGGATAAGAGTACCCATTTGAGATTATTTTATATTCAATCATAAAGTTGCTGTGAAACAGCTGGCCTTGCAGTTGGGGAAGGTTTCTTCTTTCACCACTGCACCCTTGAAGACTATGAGGCAAAAGTCCAACAGAGGCCAGAGTGACGAGCAACCAGGGAGACCAGCCTGCTGTGTTTCTCTGCCTTCCAGTCCAGGGGAGGCCACTCATCCCTCCTCTGAGTGCTGTCCTTGCCCACAGGCATGGTGCAGCTGGGTAGCTGCAGTAGGCCAGGACAGCCTGCAGAATTACCCCTGTGCAGTGCTCTGACTGCCTCCTGGGAATTGGTGACCAGCATCCCTCAGCTTGAGAGATCTGCAGTCTCTCTTATGGATGATGATTTGAGTATGGCTGATTTTGTCCCAGTGGTTCTTTCACTTCTAGCATTAGGCTTGAAGCTGATAACATCTGAGGGCCAGTGCCATGTCCACTTGTAGTAACAGAACTGCTGTGTGCTACTAGCAGGCGGTCATGATGCTAATGCAAGGACAATGGGCTTTATGCTGAAGGAAAACTGTCAAGAAATCTGCTTTCCTGACTTCAGCTCAGATAGTCTGCTCTACCAAGGCTAGTAGGGGGCTTAAACACGTGTTTCTTCTCCCGGGTTCCTCTTGAATATTGCAGACTTCATGAATTAATCAGAAGAATACTTGGTGCAGTAGGTGGAGATATGAGAGACTGTTTATGTTCAGCAGGAACACAACCTCCTTTGTAAAACTAATCTATAAAACAAGGTCTTGCAAGAACTGTAGGCAGTTTAATAGCTCACTTATAGAACCTGATGATAAAATATGCATAATCTGATATTATATAGCTTTTTTTTTCCTGACAGAATATGAATAATTCAAGATATTTTTTTTCAACTGCAAACCTCTAAGCATGACCCAGTCAAATCTTTTCATCCTGAAATGCACTATCCTGCAAACCGAATCTGGAGACATCATGCTCTGCACATGCACGAGACAGTACATCAGGGCTGGGCTTAAAAGCCTAGATAAGAAGAGGCTCCAAGGTATTTCTTCAGATGACCTGTGAAAGCTCATGTGCTAAGCCCGCAGTAGAGAAAGGCTTCAACATTTAGAAGGCAGAAAGAGGCACTTCACCACAACAGCCCTCAACCTAGGAGTGCCAACAAGCTGGCTTATCAAAACTCTGATAGAGAAGCAACAGATGAGAAGTTTGGGAACTCCTGCTGAGAGGCTGGTCAGAGCACTGGTGACAGCAGTGAGCACAAGGCAGGGAAATGTTCCTAGGTTGCAACTGCCCCTTGCTCAGCCCTGAACCATATGACATCTCTTCTACTGTGTCTGACACTATACCTTTATCTGTTTGCAAGCCTCTTCTTGTTAATTCCCACAGAATATTAACATCTGTCTTTTTCCCTGTTTTCATTCTTCTTGGTCAGCCAGGATCAAGTCCTTCCTCAAGGAAGAGAGGTATTTGCCAGGAGTACCACTGGAAGCAGAATTTTGGCCCCAGTCTCCAGTTCTGATCTTTTCTTTATACAGAAGTTATTTAGTTGCACTGTCTAAGGGCACAAGTAACTATTTCCAGTCCATTTTTGTCTTTGACTCTGTACCTGTGCATTTTTTTCTCAGTTTCTTTCTCCAAAACTTTCAATAAGCATAAGAGTCTTTCACTATAAGAGCTATTTAAGCTGCAAATATTTGCTTTGCCTGCTGCTTCAGTACATCCCATTAACTTCTCTTCCCACATCCTCTACACCTTTGTATTTGCCTTTCTGTTTTTCTACTGCTCTGCTTGCATACAAGTGTGATCTCACCTCTACTACAGCTCTTAGTCATTTCCTCCTGCCCCTTGCAATCCTGTTTCCCTTCATTCCCTAGTTGCCAGCTCTCTGTAGCCTTGCATATGCAGGAGGCTCCCATTGCCATTTCCACATATGCAGGCAGAGGTTACAAAATGTATGTATCAATCTGATTGGCTTGTCTGTGGCTGTTCAGCTGCAGAGATCTCAACCTCTCATTGTTCTGATGGGCAGAGGGAACATATACCCATGGATTTGGGAGAATATGAAGTTTAATTAGTTTGCATGGGCAAACTAAAGGTGATTCTGTGCATGCCCTGTATGACCTCAGATAAACTCTCCCGTCAACTTTTAATTCTTGCTTCATTTAGAGACCAAGAATATTTCTATTAGTAAACAACTTGCTTGGAATATATCCTTTGTAAGGTTGGTCATTTTGTGATCATTGCTCAGTTACCCTAAATTAATTCCTTAATTTTTATTAAGATGCCCAGAGTGTCTTGAGTATGGGGTAGGTTCCCAGGAACTAAAGATTGACACCACCAGAATTTCCCTGGAGACTTCAGAACATGAAAGGGCAGATTACTGATGTGAAGAATGCAAACTCCTGTTCTGGCAACATGTTCACAGCTGTTATGAAAGGAGGCACAGACTTGCAAAGTGAGGTCAATAAACCAGACAATAAATCAAGTTTATGAAAGTCATGACTGGTGGGACTACATTAAAACATTATCTGTGAAATGTATGACAGCCATGGATGAAATAACTTTTGTCTCTGGAAGGCAGGTGGAAACAGACTGATTTCATCTGTCAAGAAACACTGAATATTGATACTGAGGGAACTGTCTGTGAAGTGACAATGAGAGTCAAAGGCATAGCAATTTGTGGAACACACACAACACCATTTAGAAGTTCACGGAAATGGAAATGAATCTACACAAAGAGGACAGATCTTCTGAAGAATCTCACACTTTTTTTTTTCTGCATGTTACCATCACTAGAGCTCATAGTGCTTTGTTTGCAGAGTGTGCCTAGTTCTTTATTGGCCATTGAGGATAATTTTTTTTCTGAGTACAGGCAGCAGGCAATATTAAGAAAGGATTCTGAGCATGCTGGCAAGGAGCAAGATATGTTGAGTCTCTTTGTACCATCTTTCACATATGGCTTTCAAATTAGCTCCAGTGAACACATACTTCTGTTTGGAACCTGAGTTTCAGTTGGTTAAATTTACAATAACTAAGAATTACAGAGAGAAATAAGAAGTTAGACCTAATTGTTCTTTTATGACTATTCTAAACAGGCCTGAAATCTGGAAACTGAGGGTGGTGGTGAACTTGAAAATTAAACGGGCAGCTGGCTGAGTTTATCAGAAACAAATGATCCTTTTTCCAGCACTTGATAACTGCCTCTGAAAGCTCTGTAACTATTGCTGTTTTGCAGCCAGATACCTCGAATACAAAGAATAAAATGTTAAAATGGCTGTGCTCTTACACATGGTAAGGGCTTTGTTATGGCCTAACTACCCCAAGTGCAAGGCAGCGTTTTTAAGAAGCAGTAATGACTTTTATTAGACCAATATAATCAGAAAACTAAGTATGTTTCCTTCAAGTCTGAAATAAAAGCAGTTATTCACTTAAATATAGGTTGAGAACAACTGCTGTGAATTCAGTTTTCAAACTTCTGTGAGATTCTTTGAAGTTGCCTAAAGATTTGCAGCTCCTTAGGAGATAATAAATGCTCCAAAGGTGAATGTCCCCCTGATTTTTCCACAAGCAATAGTTTTGCCACCAAGCAGCTGTTTTAATCTGCATGTACTACTAGTGTATGTGATATGCTGTGTTATAAAGGCTGCTTATTGCACAGCACTTAAGGTATGCCTTGTGAAGATTAGAGTACCTCCAAGGAACTCAGATGCCTATCCATAAAACTTATTAATTACAGCAATGGCTAGAAGTACACTGTCTTTGTTAGTTGAGTTCGAGTTCAGGCTTGTTCTCAGGCTTGATGTTTCTCTTGCTTGCTTTGGAAATCTATGGATATCTATGGAAACGAGGCAAACTGGAAGAAGCACAAATTAGAAGAGGAAAATGACGGATATGCCAGTGCACTCTAACCTGATCCTTTCCTGGAGGGTATCTGAACTGTAATGCCGTGGAGAGTTCACTGCTCTGTAAGCACAGATATTTCAGAGATGTTAAGTGTTGCCCTCGGTTACTGGAAACCTCTTCTAAAGCAGAGGAATCATCCATTTAAAAAGCATTAACACCATCAGACGCAGTCCAAGTCCTTTGATCAAACAGTGATAGTGCATAATATTACTCTGAGCAGTGCCAGTTTTACCCTGTGCTTCAGGAGAACAGCGAAGCATCGTTATTTGAATTACACGTGTGGTCCCCAGGCTGCACTAAGCCCTTGAAAAAGGCTCTCAAACTTCATATCCATAAAAATAGTGGATGGAATAAAAAGAAACATGAAGGAAAAAGCAATAGAAAGAGCTCTACCAAATGAGAAAAGACATTTGATTTTCCTTCTCCTGAGAATGCTTTCTACTACGTTGGTATAAAATGCTGATGTTCACAGATTTGCTCATTTAGAGCTCCGGCTGCACAATAGTCCTTAGCTAACAGATGTTTCCAAATGTGAAAGGACACTATTGTCTGATGAACCTGTGTGCTACAATGATATCTGGGCATTAAAATCAAATTATGGAATCAGGAAGAACCAAATCTCATGTATCAACATCTGTAGAATCCTGAAGTGAGACAAGAGCCATTTATAATCATCCTGCTTGTCCAAAGAGCTGTATTATATTACACCAAGGTTTTCAGAGAGGCTCCAAACACAACAAGGAAACAATGAAAGCAAAGGAGAAAGGAGGCAGCAGAACTTTAAAAACTGTGTACAGCAACATCTGCTCTTTGCAGCAGTCACTCATCTTTGTCTCTCCTGAGTCAGAGTCTAAATCAGAATCAGCCAGAAGGTGGCCTAATTAGATTGCTTTTATATTCAAGGTAATACCACCTGGAGTCATTAACACTATAAATTACAGGAGCTCTCTCATGACAGAGCACTACAGTGTTGATGAATAGGAGCAGGCAGAGCTGAGTGGTTTTAGAAATCAAGACAGAAGGAATCAGGAGACTAAGGCAGACTTCTGGGGCTGCATCTCATTGGATTTTATGCAACATCATCATGTATTAAGAGGATGGATTAGACAATAGAAAGTCAGGGCTGACATGGATTCTTTACAGATTCAGTATAATTTTTTGGGGCTCTAAATGCACATTCATTTTCAAAATAGAGAGGAAGGAACTGGAAAGGTTTCCAGGATACACAATATTGTTAATACCAAACAACACTGCTCTACAGATATCTTATCAAAATGCCTGGGTCACATGTTGTTCCTTGTTCCTTGTTTCTTTGGGAAAGTTCCAATATGACACAGGAGAGTGTCTGACTGTTATTGCTGCTCTTCAGTACCTCCAGAAGCATGAAGTTTCTGCACAGCAACTCCCTCAGTAAGGACTGACTGGTGATACAGCACACCCAACTTTAAACACTTTGCATGCATGATTTAAACAGACCCTAGCATTTAACATTCTGTGAAAATAATGCCTGGTTTTGATGCATCTATTTGGGCACTGAGAAATCAAGGCGCTATTCAAACCATCCTCACCAGAAGTTTTATCCACAAAGAGCTCATGCAAAGCACAACCATCACACGTCTGATGTCTGGAAGAGCACAATGGCAGCAAACAGATGTGCAGTCTAGCCCCTAATATATGAAGAACATAGAAAGTAGAGAATTGAGGCTGACACAGAACAGTGTCTGGAAGAAAGGGAAAGGCATAAATGTAGGAGTGTGTCTGAATGGAGTAGAAAACACCTAGCCAGATTATTTTAAGTGGTATTTTTTGATTAAAGTGCAAACACAGCTATAGAGCAGAGAACTGAAATTCAATTTACTGAAATCCATTTACTGAATTGTTTGCATAATCGAAGCTTCTGAGTGACAGAAATAAGGGATCTTTTAAAAAACTTATAGTATTGTATGACTCTGACACACTTTCTGTCATATGGCAGATGAACATACATCAGCCTGGGCAAGAACCTCTGTTCTTGAATTCTAGTGATTTGAAAATCAGAAACCAGTTGATCTAGATGCCTGAGGGAATAAACATATAAAATATATGTATATATATATTTATATATAAGCATACATGTTTACTGGAATTTCCCCCCCAAAAGATATAGATATACAATGCTTGGGGAAGAAGCCTTAGTGTGAAATTACCTTTCTTTCACGGAACAGGAATGGTCATGGAGTCAGCACTGAAGGCTAAACTCTGCAGCCTGTCTGGTTAAGACACAGCACTGAAGGAAAGAATATGGATTTTGAGAAAAATGAGGCATTTTCAGGATGAACAAATTTCCCACATAGTGAAGGGAGTGGTCATTTTGAAAATTATCTGTAAAGAAAATGGTACAAATTATCTCCTTTGGTATTTTTTTTCTTTTGATTCCATTTTCATTTGCATCCCCATTGCTATGTGTTATATAGTTTGAAATAAGTAACAGTTCTATCATGTTCACCAAAGGTGGTGGTGTTCAACAAAGCACAGGAGGGTTGTCATGGAGACAGATAAGGGAAGCTATCAAATTCCTAAAATATTTAAGCAACACTCACTCTTCAGGACAAACAATAAGTAGAATATTTGTGACAGGAAGATAGGATGGAACTTCTCATGTTGAAATTGAGAAAGAAACCAAAATCCACTTTGGGAAATAAATTGTGTTTAAATAAGAAAAATTGTGCATATCCACTTTAATGTCTACATGAGGACAAACCATCACAGAATAAGAAATAAGCACAGCTACATCTGTGACTTTCACCTTATTCCTGAGTCTGAAATGGATGATGCTTTTTTATGATGAGGAAAGTGGATTTTTCTGGGCAGTTCAAACCATCAAAAAGAAAGACTTACACTTCCATTTCATCTGCCATTTCTTTTCGTGTGACAACTTAGTGAGCTGATGCAGTCAGCCAGTGATGTGCAAAGGCAGATGTGCCTTCTGAGGATAAAATAAAGAAGTAGCTCAAACCTACAAATATCTAATTCCTAACAAGTGTTGTTTTAATATCAACCCTTCTCAGACCTGGAATAATACAAGAGGCAGCTGCCAAAGGCAATCTGAAGATTACCGTTCCCATTTGGATTTAACGAAGTTAGCTTTGAACTGGTAATTACATCTTCAAGCAGAATGGATGTGTTTTGTGAAATTAAAATTGGACAGCTGAACTCAAGTCATGGCACAGCTACATTGTGTCCAGTGTTGCTGGGAGGCATTGGGAAACAAATTTTGATCAGATTTCCGGTTTTTCCCATTACTCCTGGCCCCTACATCTCCTTTTTGCATGGTTTCTTTTCCTTCTCCTCCCTTTTGTATCATCTACTCATTTCCACTCCGCACTAAGCAGCAAAGGAAGAATGACCAGGAGAAAACATTGCATGAAAATAAGCAAATAGAAATGGATATCAGAACAGATATCTCAAGTGAAACTCCCATGGACCTTCACTGGGATATCTGCCCAAGTCAGGGAGCACGTGGAAGGCAGGAAATGGACTAAAGAGATCTTTAAAATATTGCAGAGCTTGTAGCTAATTCAGATCAAGAGTTCCTGGAGCCAGTTCATGGTAATGAAGAGAATGCTCTGATGATGTAGGACAGGCACATAGTTTTCGCAGTATTGCTGCTTTCCCAGGCTCTCCTGAGTCTGTCACTTTGTGAGCTCCATGTTTTAACCCTCAGGAGAGTACTGACTGGGAACTGAAAAGGTTTTGTGTGAGACAATTTATGGCAGGCCAAATACCATGAATGTATCCATTTGGCCTTACAATAAATCCCCCACTGATTAATGCGGCTTCCTGAAGGGTCTGATAAAGGAGCCCTGCAGTTCAGGGGTGGCAGGTCTGACAGCCAGTTCCACCGCATGCATCACACAAGTGCCTCGCCCCTCCAGCTGTTAATTAACAGAGACAAGGAGGAGATAGCATTAAGTAAAGATTCCTCTCTTGGTTACTAGCTTAACCCATGAAAACCACAGATCCTTGTCACTGATGCAGGGGACCACAGGATCCTGACCTCGTCACAGCTTGCCATCCCCCAGTGAGCTTGTGTCTTCTCTTAATGTTAGCTCACTCTCCCTTCTGCATCCAGCTCCAGCTTCCTCTCCTTGTGTTCAGTGCTCTGAACCATGCTTTCTAACCTTGCTTCCCTTTTTTCCCTTTCTCATTCCTGGTGAGATCTCCTCTAGGTCATTCAAACAGTGACCTCTGTTCAGCCAGGCACCAGGAGCTGTTTACATCTGGTAGCAACTTGCTTCTCCTCTCCTCCTCTCATGGTAAACTTCTGACTCTTCTTTCTACACACTCTGCCTGACAACTTCTCTTTCACAAAGCACTTAGAGAAATGCTACTCTCCTCAAATACACTCCGTGCTTCAGCATGCGCTCTGTTACTTTGCAGGAGGCTGCCGCAAATCTGAAAAGTCAGCTCAGGAAACGGGCTGGCTTCTTAAAACACTGACCTCTGTGTACATGAAGATTAAACTTGGGATCCACTTTCTGAGCCATGTACCAGTACTTGAGGGGAACAAGCAGTGATGAAACCATGACTACTCCAGCATATCTTCAGCTGTTTTGTGTGCTCCGGACTGCACAGGTAGTCCACAGTAATTAGGATGCACGGTGCTCTGGTACAAAGGCCTCCCTCACACATACCCTTGCCCTGGGGGCTGAGCAGCAGCCTGGAGAGATCATTCCCTTCACCATCAGCCTCAACCTCAATGAGATTAACCCAGGCAGCTCTGTGAGTATGGCAGACTTGTCCTTGGGATGTGCAGCCCACACAGGCCACTGCACTCAGGGTCAGCTCCCAGCTCACAGCTCACGTGAGTCTCTGCAGTCTTTGCCTAGCCTTGAAACTGAAGGAGTTTCTGGGCAGGGTCACACTTTGCCTGAGCCGGCCTTAGCACAAAGATGGCACTCATTAAACAGTTATGTGAATAATAACCACTTTAGATTAGTTAATCAGCCTAGATAACATATCCAGCTCCCACACAGCACTCTCTTCTCATCCACACAGCAAACACTGCAATTTTAGTACAGTTGCTGCGCAGTGTTAGAATACCTGATAATCATTAATTAGCTGAAACACTAACATCTGACAGCAAGCAGCACAGCATCTCAGCTCTGCATTCCCATAAACCTTCAAGAGGTTATTAAAAATCCCCAGTTCCTCAGAAATGTCAGTCTGGGAATCCCTTTGTTTTAAACGAAATGAGGGACTGGTCTCCTCCTTGACACACCCAGCATATTCTCAGTGCCTGCTTAAATCAAATACAGATATGCTCTATTCTTTCTGCAGATCTATCTGGCTGCTTAAAGGCAAAGAAAAGAACGCTGCCACACAAAGTGCATACGCATCTCTGGATAAATTAAACCCCACAGCTAGGACAGCGACCAGCTGGGTAACCCAGGGGATGGGAAGGTATTTTAACAGTGTGGTATCTTGCTGGAGGAAAAGGAAGGAGTGGAAGTGGGGAAGGCATAGAAAACCAAAAAAGAGAACACATTTCTTATTAGAAAGTTGACATTTACAAATACCATTCCCTTTGGGTGAAGTTACATTTAAGCCAGATGGCTCAGACAATATTAAAACTGAGATGAGGATTTATTTCTGAAGTTCTTTTCTTCTGAGGAACCTGAGACACTTTCAGAGGAGCATGAATTAAGCCTCACAGCAGCAGTGTCCATGAAGCAGTGATTATTCTCCATTTAGTAGAAGGGGTACACAAATGCAAAGAGGTCACGTGAGTTGTTTGAGGGCGTACAGGAAGTCTGTGGCACAGCACAGAAATAGAATCCAGACCTCTTGACTCCTAGACTTGTACTTCAACCACAACTCATGCTTCTTCCCTTAAACAATCAAGAAGTTGAAAGCCAAGCAGCATCAAGTCAAACATCTGAGCGATGCTTGTCTTAGATTTGTAAGTATATACCTAAAATAGCATACGCATACACAGGAAGAGATAATTACTTGGGGCATTACATAGTTATAGCTAAGTATAAATAGCAAATTTGTTTTCCTCCTCGCTGCTGCTGGAATGGGGCTCTGAGTTCATTCTTGTTCCCAGCTGGGAAAGGGTTTCAGAACGTGGAGCTGGGGAGGACACTGTTTGTGTGTGTTTGCTGACCAGGATCTTTCTTACTTCAATCAATAAGATATTTACAAGAAAAAATAAACACGCATAAGTGCTTTGCTGTCTGATAAAGATGAGGCTACAAAGAATGCAGAAGCTGAGGCTGATTTTTTTATCTGTAGTAAAAGCTTTTACAGGGTTTCCTTGTCTTTTCACTTACTGCCTAAAATCTGTTTTCAAATCCGCGTTCAATTTCCCACCTTATAGCATCACAGAAAGAAGGCAATCTTAGACAAGTTCACTTTCTCTCATAACTAAGTTTTGAAAAATCCAGCCATGTTTTCCAGTGTTTGGTCACTGTGCAGGTTTGTGTGACACTGCCTATTTCCTTTCGGCCCAAATTGAGGCCCTCCGCAGACGAGTGTGTGCTCTTTCCTGAGGTATCTTTGAGTCCCTATAGCCAGATGTATCTCCAGTAACGTTAATATGGTCATAAGGCATTAGTATCAAAACCAGAGAGAAAAAAACACTGAGGGGTTATAGTAGCAAATTAAAAGGAGATGAAAAAGGAGAGACCTCTTGTTATTCTTTTATTTCTTACCATTGTTGATTTGTATTCTAGCTATGGTGGCCTGTTTGAATGTGTGTGTTCTGAGTCCTGATTCCTAGTCTCACTGCTTTACAGTGGTACTTTAAAAAAACACATAATAGATTCCTTTTAATTGCCTGGCTCCCATAGTGAGCAGCCTATTGTGCTCACTAATTGAAATGCCAAATTAAACAAGACAAAGACATTTTACAAGCAGTGCTCCAGCTATAAGATATACAGAAAAAAGGTAATTTCTGCACGGGCCCTTGGACCTGGAAGAAGTGCTCCTCAGACAGGAGTGAAAACAGACTTGGGCTCTGTCTCATTCCAAATTAAAGGAGAGCTCTGTGTGCTGGCGTGAGACTGCAGTCTGAGCAGAAGAGCTGGATGCCAGCCTTCTTCCCCAGACCGCAGCAGTTCCTGCTTTTGTCTGGACATATTTGTGACAAGATACAGACCAAAAAAACATGAAGAGAAAACAATCAGTATGAGACCAAGCTACCAGAATGGCCACATCCATTAGTCTTCTCCCTAGAGCAGAATTGCCACCTTTCATTAAGCCATGGCCATTACTTGCTATTATTACTGAGTTTATATTACTCCACTGGGGTTTTCCAGTTGGACAGGAACACAGTGCCTGAGGAGTCACTTGTGGCTGGGTTAGTCTCATTTTCAAATCAGAACTAATCTGTGCTGAGCTAACTGGCTGCTGTGTATAATGTAAATTGAAGGAAAAAATGCATAGTCATACACATCCAGATAGCACCCAAGAAAATGAGACTCAGCCGTCACTGACATATGAAATTTTGGACTTTTTCCAAAGCCTCTGTAGCTTGAAACTGCACTGTAAGTGACATAAGATGTGAGCTGGACTTATTCTATGAGCTGTGTGGTAGCAAATAGTGCCCTTTCGCTGCTCAGCATCATTTGTATTTTCAAGCTTGATGCATACTCCAGTTCTGCAAGCAGATGAACCTGTAAGCGAGGGGGTCTAGAAAGTGATAGGGGTAATTTGTAATTTGCACAAAAAATAATCTGCTTAGATAAAATAAACATGGAGTTTGATCTTTGTACAAAATTCATTGCAAACCTGAAACAAGCCTTTTGTCCTATGTTATCTGCTTTGACTCAGAGAAAATATGGGATAGGCAAGCTTTTCTAAACAGCACACGTTTGTCTCTGTCTTACAGATTAAGTACCGTGGTTCCAAAGCAGATTAGAATTTCACAAACCTGAACTGAAAATAAGGAGACTAAAGACATTCAGAGAATGGTCTACGTTCACATCATGAGAGGAAATGTTCTTTGCTGTTGTGAGGCTGTGACTCAAATCACTAAGGTGCTGAAAACCTGGCTGGACTCCCTTGTTGCATGGGTTTGCACTTGCACCAAGAGAATGATGGTGCTGGAGTGTGACACATCAGTGTACTCAGAGGAAGCATCAACTACTGAGAAAAGGTCACCCTTGTATCTGATTCAAAACTGGTAAAAATAGCACCTTGAAGATCCCCACTGAACCCAGCAGACGAGAGCTGAGTAGTGCATGGAACACAACAGAGCTCTGACAAAAATTAATTCCCCAGCTAAAGTTATTTCTCTTGTTTGATGCTGTACCAAAAAGAAAGTTAGAGCAGGGATGGTTTCCTGTGGGATTTTCATTTTGACCTTTAGTTACACAATCAAGTTCATTTTAAAGATATCTGATCGATTATTTTTTTTTAGGTAAAAGCCAGTGAATAATGTTTCATTTATGCATTGCAAATTTAACAATTATTTTCAATGTGTTAATCATTCAGAAAAAAACTCCCTTGGTATTGCCAGTAGGCAGTATTATTTACTTATTGCTTCCAGAAGTTGCAGAACAGCTAAAATTTATCTGCTACGTATGATTACCTGTTGAGTCTTATTTGGTGTGTTGCAATCATGCCTAGGTGATGTAGCACAGACTGTGTTCCTTCGGGCTGGCTAGAAATTGACACAGAAACATCACTGCCTGAAGGGTCGTGAGAAATGGAAGAAGACAGAGGGGAGAAGACAGAGGGAAGACGACTACTGAGACACTGAGACTTTCAAGCCCATCTTCTCAGCCTTCTCCTTACCATAAAATGACACAGCAGTGTTTTCTTCTGTTACCATGGTGTTCTGCAAACGACTTCAGCTCACTAACTAGAAATTAAATGGGCAAACATCTGAAAGCTTGGCAGTTTGAATAAACATCTGCAGGGATCTGGCTGGACTTGGGGACAGGCTGTCCTTTGCAAAAGAAACCACAGAAATTGCTTGAGACGCACCACTTTTCTAAGGGCTTGTGCTGAGTCTAAAGGAAAGAGTGTGAAGCATGTAATGTCTACACTCAGAAAAAGAGGTGAGAGAGTGGCTGAGTGAAGTTTCTCATGGGGAGAATCTATATGGTGCAGTAAGCTAGAAGTGATCAGAAAACAGGGAGCTGCAATTTGAAAGTAGTAACAATCTGCAGTCTAGGCAAAATCTAGGAGTTCATTTAGAAGACCACTGGGGGCAGAAAGAAGCTGTACAAATTGTGCTAGAATAGTACATCACAAATAGCTGGAGTTATCTGATTTTCCCAAGGCTATTCTTACCTCTGTTACTAAAGTTTCCTGCTGTGGATTATGTGAGAATTTAAGGAACTCTTGGGTTGGGATGGGCATTTTTTAAATTTTTTCTGACTAAGCACTCATACTAGAAGACATAAATTGCTCCACAGAATGCCTCCCTATCCAGGGAGAAGAGCTATTTGGAAGGGACATCTGGTGACCACAGTGGCCATGGGGCCACCAGCCAGCCTGCTCCCTTGGGTGATGCAGCCGACTGCAGCAGAACAACATGAGCATGCTGTCAGATGCCTTGCATCTGTGTGCTCTCATTCCTGCTCTATTGTGCAACAATTCCACTCCAGTCTCAGCTGAGTCTTCAAGTAGGAATAGCCCAAAAATACCACAACAGCTGTTTTGTTGGATTTTATAGAGTCGAAACCCAGGAGTCCTGGAAATCTTCAAATAAAGCTTTTTCCCATAAAAGAAACTTCCAGATGCATGAGCCTGAGTGTTTGTGAACAGCTCATGTCTGTGTAGTAAGCTTGCATTTTTTATGTCTTTCCCTTGTCATTTCATTTATAATAAATGTGTAATAACTTGTTAAATACTGCAGAAACTCCTGAGAACATTAATGCATTATTTGGCGGTGAAATTTCATGGGAGGGCACCATCGACTGACTCCACGTATTTTAGCAGGCTTTCCTTTACTGAATAGATTGTCTTTGAATTAAAAACTCCAAAATTGAGAGCAATCCTTAGTAAAAATTTTCATGGCTTTGACAAGCCACTGGGCAAGGGCTACAATGCTGCCTGTGATATGTACCATGTCATTTTTACCAGGCGGTGAAGGAGCATATTTCTACATGAGGCATTTCAAAGAAAACCAGATCATTTTTTCCACAGGCAGCAGGATGCTGTGTGCAAATATTCACCCCACGTTTGTCATCTTACAGTAAGACGCTGAGACTTCACCTACGGAAGCTTCACAAAGCTTTACAATACACTATCTGCTCACTGTGATAGCTTACACACTTTCCAATGGCTATGAAAAGGGTGCAAAGGCAACTTAATCCTAACAGAATTTATATAACACCTAAACAGCTCTAGGTAGATGTCTAATGAGCTCTTTAAAGCCTCCAGCGATGGAGCTGGGAGCCTGTGATCAATTTGCTGCTCTGCTCTTGTACTTTTGCTGTTAGAAAGCTTTTCCTAGTTCCAAAGTCTCACTTGCTGCCATGCAGTCCCACCACGACTTACCTTGCTTAGCACAGATATGGAGGACATGTGATTTCCTTCCCCTCTGCAGTGGTATACTGTGTTCCATGACTTATGCTCTCTGCTTGGTCGCCCCTTCTCTGAGTGATCACACACCCTTCAGTCCTTTCTGGCTGATCTCATTGCTCTGCTCTCTCCTCCTTACAGCTGGACACAGCTTTTTGGCTACACAGGGCTCTAGCCACTACCTGCTGCTCTAGCTAAGGCGCTGCTGATGCTGAACCAAGCATAAGGATGATGTTATAAAACTTTCAACCAAGTCACCCAGTCTGCACAATTGTGTTGCAGACTGCTCCCATGTGAGTATTGAACCATTTCCTTCATGGTTTTTGTCTAAGATCAGCTCTGTAGTTGTTCAGAATTTTTACCATCCTAACCCTATCTTCCAACATGCCTGCAGTCTCTCCCACCCGGGGCTGTGTGGAGATTTAAAAAGCAGGCTCTGTTCATTACTATTAATGTAAGTAATGAAGAGCACCAGACTAGACCAGGCTCCTGGGAACTCAGCTTATCTTTCTGTTTTGACAGCAAACTGCCTGTAACTACTGAGCATGGTTTCCAATCAGTTTGATAACCACATTTCAGTAGTTTCATCTGGCTGTTTTTCTCTTCCTTGCTTGCATAAAACTCTGCCAAAAGCCTTATGAAAATCAAGATATCCAGCACTTACTACTTCTTCCTGTCAGCATGGTAAGGATTACCTCATCAAATGATGAAATTAGGTGGTTTGACATGATCTGTTCTTCAAAAAGCCATGTTGTTTTTCTCTAGGTATGAATAATGTCTGGAGTAGTTTTTCCAGTATTTTTGCAGGAACTGAAATTCAGCTGCCCTCTGTGACTCTTCTTTCTCCCTTTTAAAAAGAAAAGTGTATTTGCCTCTTTCCATCTTTGGCATCTCACCCTTCTCCTTGAGGCAAACACAAACGGTTTCACGCTATCACGTCAGGTAATTCTTCAAGTATTCTGGGTATCATTCATCAAGCCCAGTTCATTAAAAAACAAATGCCCTTTCCATCCCATTCTCTATTCTTATCCAGCTCATCTCCAAGGAATAGTCACGCTCTTATTTTTTCCTTATCCTAAGACCAAGAGACCAGCCCCTTCACTCTATGATCAGAAGATGAGAGAAAAGCAGTAAATAGGAGATATTCACACCTGGTCCTGCTAAGCATTATATTTCCAAAGGAAGTTCATAGAAGCTGGAAGCAGTTAGATCCTCTGAAAATTGGACTTCCACTGGATTTTTATGGTGTTAATCACAAGACCAGCATTCTAACTGCACAGCAAGAAGAGCCCTAGGCCTCCTGTTTCTTCAGCAGTACTGTAGAGACATTTTCCACCATACTGCATTAGAGTGTGAGTGCATCTCAAGCTGTCTTATATGTGCATGGTATCTGATACAAGGTGCACTGTCTGCTTTGTGAAAGATTTCAAAAATTGGCAACATCTGCTCAAGTCTCCTGCACTTCTAGTCCACTTTAAAGAATATTTCCTCACGTTATCACAAATGCTGCAGAGAGAACTGATTATGCCAGATCCAGACATGTTCAGACTTTCTGGGTAAGATATAACTGTCTCCATGTGTTTTTAGCTACACCCTTTAAAGTGCATTTACCCAAGCATAAATCACAAATGCCAACTGCCCACTGTGTAGCACAACTACATCTTTCTGAAATTGTATTCCTTCTGAATGCATCTGCTACCCAATAGCACAGACAGCTTTGAAAATGAAGATGACAAACTAGAGACGACTTGTTCATCTGCTTCTGTAGTGAGAGAACACACTTAGAAGGTTCTAGGCCTCACTGGTTTTAGGAACAAAACCTAGCATATTTTTCAGTTTCTGAAATGTTTGGATTTGAATCTGATCTGAGGCCTTTCAGCTGGATACTACACCAACGACATGCAAGACAGTATGCCTGGAAGTCATCAAAATCTAGCCTCTGTCTTACTTGAACAATAGTGATGCTGATGGAACAACCACAAATGAAATAACAAATCAACAACCTAATCTACATCTTTCAAGCATCACTTACTAAAATGTGATGTAACCACCACAAAAGCATACCACAGACTGCAGCTTTCATACTAAACCTAAGCACCTGCAAAGTTCAGGGAGTGTAGACCGAAGGGTAGATGTTGCAGCTCTGTAATAACCGAAGAACACATACATCTATTCTCTTGCTTTCTGTGTAGGACTAGAAGGGGGATTAGTTAGATACAGAATTAGCTAGAAAGTTTTAAAAGAAGAAAAAGCAAAATAAAAAAAGACAAAGCAAAAAATCCCAAATGTGCCAATTGAAAACAACAAAAAATCTTCTTAATGTTTCTGACCAGCATAGCATGTAGCAGAAATCAAAATTCCAGTAGACAGTCCTCTCACATGGCCCTCTCAGTCCAGGCTTGCCAGCTTAATGCAGTTCAACAGGCCAAATAACAAACTGGCATGAAATCCTAGCCCAGTGTACATCATGGCAGAACATCCATTGATTTTGCTGAGGTCAGGATTTCAGTCTGTCCAAACTCTGTCCAAATGCTGACCCTTTTAAAAACTGGGAATTGTCATGCAATATTTTGTACAGGAATATATTCATATCCAGACAAACAGGATATGAAGTTTTAGGCCAGGAAAATACATATGAGGTGAATTCCATGGGGTGACAGATTGAAACGAGTTTTGTAAGACACTGTCCCCACTGCAGCTAAAAGGGTGGGCAAAGGACTACCCTGCAGCCCTATCTAAGGTGCAGTGAGCTCAGACACTGGTCAGTGATGGAAGAGGTTCCCTTGCTGTGTGCAGTAACAGAGGCTGGTTCTGTTGGGAGGGGATGAATGAGAGCTGGCTTTTCTGGAACTCACAGATACCCAGCTGCAGCACCAAAGCCCTGCATGGTTTGCCCTTTCCCAGCTGCTTAGCCCACGATTGCTACTCCTTCTGCTTTGAAACCTACCCTAGTGTCTTAAACCAATGCATTATCTCTTCAGCTGATGACAGCGTTAAGCTGCCCACTTAAGCCAGACTTGCCTTCATTGTTTGCTCTTTGCACTTCCTGCTGCTGTTTACAACCAGGTTGCAGCAAGAATTGAAGTGCTCCTGCACTGTCTCTTGCTGTTGATACCACTGGAGGCTTCTGCCTGTCCAGAGCTGAGGTTGGCTGCAGAACCTTTGCTATTACTTTAAGTAGAGCACTTTTTGAAACTAATGAAAGAAAGTAGTATAACTTATCCATAGCACTGAAAGGAAGAGTCAAGAGTAGATGCTGAAATGTTAAAGTAATGTCAGTTCAAACTTTTTATACAACAGCCAAGCGGAAAGAATGGAAAGGAGGCTTGTCTCTTTCCTCTGACAGAGGTCAACTAAAGAGCTAAACATTCATTCCCAACACTGCAAGGGTTTATTTCAAATAGTTTCCCTGATATAAGCAAATATACTTAGCTTCCTTATACATTTACTTCCTCCACACTATTAATCCTCTCTAGGCATTCACGAAAAGAGGAGTCTATTTCTATTTCTACTATCTTCATTAGTGCTCTGCAATTTTCCCACACTCAGGGCTGGATTGTTTATGACAGTAAGTGATCCGTTACATTCAGTCCCCTCTTCCTATTTGTGGCCTGATCTGACCATAAGCTTGACTTAAATGTTTGTAGAACTAATTGCAAACAGTCACCAAATAGATTATACACATACATTTCAATTGATGAGTTGTTTGCAGATGAATGTCTTTGAAAATACTCATTTATTTTTTTCACCCAAGGATATGTGGCTGGTTGCCCAATTCACATGTCATCATTTCTGGCAGCGAAACTGAACTTTCAAAACAGAGGAATAATGATGAAAGCATATGAGTTACTGAACAGATATCAATGCCCTGATATGAAGAGCTTCCAGTCTAATACTACTCTTCGTTTAAAGTTGTTTACAAAATGTTTAGGACTCACAAATATACTGATAAACTAACAGCTTAAATAAACATGACCCCTGGACCCCAGGAAAGAGATCTATTCATGAGAACAGTCACAAATCATTTCCTTCTAATTCCACCAGCTCTTCTGCTTACTAATTCTGCTTATCTTACCGAGCTGCTCTGTGAAGACCTCCCTTGTTTGGAGATCATATATAATACAAAACTCACATGCAATTTATTGTGGAAATTTGATTGAGCAGCCAAAATGCTATATAGAATTCTTTGTTTTGTAAAAACATTTACAAAATTGCTTCCAATTATTAAAGGAGATTATAATTCATGTTTGCCTTTTGATATATCACGTGGATATATAAAGACCAGTGAGGATATTTCTTAATAAAAAGTATGTGCAATCTTCTATCTTAAGAGAGAGAAATAGGGCTGATAGAATCATCAACAATAATCTGCTGAAGCTGAGAAAAAAATAACACTTAACGTATCTGAAAACTTAATGTATCTGGGATCATTATGTATCTGAGGCATTAAAGCTCAGAAATTTAACCACAACTTCCAGTTCTACCATAGCCGAAAAGTTCAGTCATAGATTCCAGTTTTATCATAAAATCTTAAGAGATTTTGATTACAAGAATGTATTTCATTCTCTAAGCCTGTCCTGAAATCAGAAATCAAAACCGGAGTTCTGATATTGCTTTTAATAACCTTCAAAGTTAGTGGGATATTAAAAGTTCTGTTTATTTTAGTATCATCTGAAAAATTCTTCAGACAGCTGTAATAAGCAATATGTAGCAGGACCTCTTCAAGGTCACAACTGTGTCTATAAGAAAAGATGGAATTATTGTGGTTTTGTTGCAAAGGAGCCCATCCACATATGAGACAGCAGCCACGTGAAGTGGAAGCCTGGATACATATCTTTCTGAACCTAATAATTGCTCACTGGCTCACAGAAATGTTTCCTAGGTAGTTCTAGCACAGAGTTTTAGGATAATCTCTGATTTATGGCCAGATTTAGCACGTCAAAACAATATACTCAATCTGTGGTCTGCTCTCTCTTCCCCAGGAATCCTTTAGCAGTGGTTATGCAGGCCTGTCACATTAATCTGCAGTGCAACGTGCCCAGCTGTTCATGTGGTGAGGGATAAACTTATGCCTTCATGTGCCACACCTGGAGTACCAGCATTTGTAGGTCCGTGGCCTTACATATGGCAAGGGAGACACGTAAATATCCCCTTATTGGTGTATCACTTGCTCCAGTAGACATGGTAGGTGTTTCTGAAATAAAGCAGGGAAGTTTGTTCTTGTATGGATGCGATTTTTAAACCGTCATATGTTTTTTGTTGTTGTTGTTTTCTAACCCCCCTTAAACTTCTGAACTTCCAGATCTCTGTAAAGAGCAAAATGGTTATTTTAAAATTCCTATTCAAAAGAATAGTTAAAAACAATGCTGAAATGTTGAACAGAAGCAGGATTTCTTTTCTAAGAGAAATCCATTATAAAATATATTATAAGTACTTGTTGTGATTCACATGTACACCCAAACGAGTAAGCAGATGCTTTCTCCTGCTTTAAGTTCTTTTCACAGTTAAAAATCAGGAATTTTCATTCCTAGCTTCTCTGTGGAAATATTTAATACACTTCCTAACATATTTAGAGTATTTTTGCTTGCAGCCCAGAACAAATATTTCCAATGTGCTATGACTCAGTACTTTTTTTGATGCTGCAGAAACACAATGAAAAGCCTGTTTCTCATAGAGTTTTGGCAGAAAACAACTCTGTGGGCTGGTGTTGGCAACACCACAGTCTAAGAATAGGGCACTTTTCAGGCAGAAAGTTGTTGAATTTGGACATAAGCTAGGTTTGTCTAGGTGTAGAGAAGTCCCTGTCCTCAGGGAAAGGAGTGATTTGGAAATGCCTGCCCTACAAGTTAGAGTGCGTTAGCATCTACCAAAACAATTATTTCCTGTGAGGGCTATTCAGAATGAAGTAACCTCAAAGACTATATTCCACTATACAAGTGAGGTTGCTGGGCAGACCCTCAAATGCTTCTGTAAAGGGGCTCTCATTGTACGGAGTGCTCTATTCCGGTTTCAATTGTTCATAAACATGAGTAATGCTTCCTAATGCTTGTGCAAATGGGAAAAACTGTAAATGGATGGTGCTTCACCATACATGTAATATGCTGATAGCACTACTGCTATCTTTATAAAATATAGCATTTTGGTGAAAAATGTAATACAGTGGACAGGAAGTGAAAGAGTCAAAGCTTGTAGAAATTTATCTTATTATGGGAGCCTTAAAAGATGATATTCTGAGCAGAGCCTGTGTTGTCCTGATTCTGCTGATCACAGTGGAGGTGTTTTCGCTTGCTAAGGTTTTATCCATAAATATAGGCTATGTGGATTGTTCTCTGCAAATAAATGCAGTGCAGACAATTCCCTTGAAAGGCTACCTACAGCATTCCCTTACTACATGTAACATTTGCCAAGTGACTCAAGTGTCTACACAGCCAGTTTGATTTCCTTCTTATTACACCCCACAAGTCTAGTTTCCTGATTATCCATTCTGCTTTTGGTAGAAATAATTTTTGTAATTTATTTCACACCAAAATTAAGTGTAAAACAGTTGGCAAGTCAGCCAACTCCATACTGATCATATTAGATATGTACCCTAGGTTTGGCTGTCTTACTGTGACAGCCTCTCAGCAAAACCCCAGAAAGTCCAGAAACAAAGACAAGGCAGCGCACTTAACATAAATGTTCTGTCACTTGGTAGAGCAAAAATGATTTTACTCCTAACCTTAATCTGAAAATCTTTTATCCGGGAACATTAAGCACATGTGTACTCACCTGTGTGCCTTATTTCAGGTGTTCCAACCCAAACATATGACCTCTAAAGGAGCAGCAGACACATGTCGTCTTACAGGCAGGTAACAGTTGCAGTTAATCATGTAGCTTTGAGCCATTCCCTTTCTACCCATTAATCTACCGCCTTTGAGACTTGTTCTAACAGTCCAAGCCATTAATAGATACAACCAGAAGAAAAAGTTGAAACTTGGATGAAATTTTTAACTGAAAAAGCATCAGGAATGTACACGTGTGAACTCCTGCCCCTTTCCATTTTTTTTCCCCAACAAACACTAATGAACAGCTTCCAGCTATTGACATTAAAAAATAATCATTCTGCCAAGGAAATGTTTCTTTCCCCAAACAGGGAAGGATTCCCTCAAGCTGTATCTCAAAATGATACAGCTTGATACATGTTTTACGGTAGCTCTTTGTCCTAAATTAGTGACACGCTTATGGTCTGCCGTCTCTAGGGTAGGAAACAAAAAATTCATATCTTTCTGAAACGGAAAGCTCCCTTCTTTCATGACATGCAATAGTATGGTCTAGCCCCGAAAGGCTCCTTTGTATCAAACATCAGCTGTAACAATTTAAAGGAGTGTACTGATTTGTGTTCATTGTGTGAAGATCTCTAGAATCATGAAAAAAGTGGAAATGACTCACAACGCAGTGAAAATTTGTGAGTGAAAAAGAGCAACAGTAATACAGTATGGAGGTCATAAAAAAACTGATTTAGCCTTGGAAGCTAGAGAGCACTGGGCTCCTCACTGAGATGCACAGTTCTGGCACTAACCTGAGGTATGTCCTTGGGCACATCTCTTCACCTTTATATGATTCCAATTCCCACCTGTAAAGAGAAAATAACAACAGGTAACTATGAAGAACTTCAGATGACAAATGTTGCAGGATTCCTAGGATTGTTTACTCCCTAAATTTAGCTTACAGGTCACAGTAGGGAGATAATAATGCAGATCACGCATTATCTCTGTAGTTAGGGCTAATGACCATTAAGTGTTTTCTGTCAACTCACTTCTGCAATCCTATGGGAGCTGGAGAAGAGCACATTCTTCCTGTAATAAAGATTTGAAGGTATCAACCTTCCATCTTCACCAAGTTATTAGCAACAATCATTACTTGAAGCAGCAGTGGAAGAATAAATATGTTTTAAGACTCACAATTGTGCAAACGAAAGCTTTTATTCTAGTAGCTGACAACATTCATGCATGCAGAATAAGCCTACCTAGACAGCTTGCTCAAGATCTGTGTTAACAATTATTCATGGTGGGGAAGAGAGACAGCTGTTAAATATTTTCTTTGTATGGACTTATAAGAATAGCCCAGTGACAGACAACTTGAATGTCAGCTGTAATGAGATGGGAATTTTAGGTACCTACCGTTCTCCTGTTAGACTGGAGTCCTCAGGAAGAAGTAAATAATAGTACATTGTTGCAATTACTCTTCTAGCAGGCATATACATTTTCATTTGCCCAAGGGTAGAAGTACATACTGGGAACAACTGTGATACTTTCAGCAACAGAAAGGAGATTCAATATCTTTTAAAATTAGCTTCTCTGCAGAGAAGGACCTAGGGGTCCTGGTATAAATGACACTTTGGCCATGAGCTAGCAGTGTGCTCTGATGGCCAAGAAGGTCAGTGTTTTTCTGCAGTGTATTAAAAAGAGCACGGTTAGCAGGCCGAGGGACTTGATCCTCCCTCTCTACTCTGCCCTGGTGAGGCCACATTTAGACTACTGTTTCCAGTTCTGGGCTTCTCAGTTCAGGAAAGGCAGGGACCTTTATAGAGAGAGTCCAGAAGGAGGCTACAAAGATGATTAGGGGCCAGGAGCAAACCCCTTATGAGAGAAAGCTGAGAGATCTGGGACTGTTTAGCCTGGAGAATGCTGAGAGGGGATATTATCAATGCTTGTAAATATATGAAGGGCAGGTGACAAGTAGATGGGGCTAGGTGCTTCTTAGTGGTGCTCAGCAATTAAACAAGGGGCAAGGGCACAAATTGGAACACAGGGAGTTCCACATCCACATGAGAAAAAAACTTATTTACTTTGAGGGTGACAAGGCACTGGAACAGGCTGCCCAGAAAAGCAGTGCAGTCTCCTCTGGAGGCATTAAAAATCCACTGGATACTTTCCTCTGTAACCTACTCTATGAAATCTTCTTCAGCAGAGGGCTAGACTAGATAATCTCCAGAGGTCACATCCCATCGCTACAAGTTCATGATTCTGTGATTCAAAACTATCCACTCATTTAATAGTGACAATTTTGTAAACTTAGCTCAGGTCAGTACTTTCCAAATCTTTAGGATCATAAAATCATCTAGGTTGGAAAAGACCTGCAAGATCATAGATTCCAAACCACCAACCTGGCTTTCTGAGTTCTCTTACTAAATCACATCCCTCAGCAGCACGTCCACACGTCACTTAAATATCTCAATGGATGGACAACTTTCCTTAGTAGCCCAGTCCAATGCTCGATCACCCTATTTGTGAAGCAATTCTTTCCAATGTTCAATATAAACCTCCCCTAGCACAACTTTTGACAGTTTTCTTGTGTCCTGTCAATTGTCATCTGAGAAAAAAGGCCAGCGCACTCCTTGTTGTGATCTCCTTTCAGACAACTGCAGAGTGATGAGGCCCCAGAGTGATGTGGCTCAGCACCACACCCTCATTTACACATTTTCCTCCTCCCCAGTGGGATAGGGGAAAGAAAAAAAGGATAGGAGAAAAAAAGATAGGAGGAAAAAAAAAAAAAACTCACAAAGAAACCCACAACTTGTCAGTTGAGATAAAACTATTTACTAAGATAGAGAAAAGGAAAAGGATTATAGGTATTACTATATACCTATCTGTGAGTGTATAGAACAAGTGATGCACAAGCAATTGCTCACTCTCCCTGACTGATGCCCAGCTAGCCCCCTGAGCAGCTGGAGAGAACCAGATGAACTCCCACCTCCTTCAGAACTCCTGCATAGGGTATGAAATCCCTTCAGCCAGTTTGAGTCAGCCATCCTAACTCTGTTCCCTCCCAGCTCCTTGGGCCCTTCTTTGAGAACTGGTTCTGTTTAGCAGTGGTTAGCAGCAGCTATAAACACTGGTGTGTAATTAACATTATTTTTCTCCCAGAACTAAAAACACAGCAGCATACCAAACACTTCAAAGAAAACAATTCCATTCCAGCCGAAACTAAGACATGGGTAAAAACCCCAAGCCCACAGTTCAGATTACCTTTTACAAATCTCTTACTCACTTACTTTGGATTGCAATGTCAGCTGTTTTGTGACAAGATGGAAAACTGTTTCCTGATCATGGCTCAATTGCATTTTTAGCCCTTTCAGTACTCTCAGAGTTCTATCTCCACTGAAATTGTAATAGTTTGGATTTCCATTGCTGTGACAGCATGCAGTTCCTGTCTGTCAAAGCACAGGCAGACTCAAGAGCTCAAAGTTTGATTGAAAAATGGGGTAAGGATAGGACTGAGTGGTAGCTGAATTAATTCTGCAGTAGAGCACCCTCAGGTAATGCTTAGAGTCTGGAAGAACAGGCTTAGAGTGCTTGTAAGGATAATGAAAAACTAAGTATGAGGGTATACTGGGGGGCATTTTCAGTTTCTTTTCCTAGATAAGCTTTGTTGTGGTTTGCACTGAGTGCAAGATTGCTTGCTGAAAGTTTAATAATTTTTTCCCCTAACCTCATGATAACTTTAGTAATAGGAAATGATCATATTTGTGAGGTGACAGAGTCACACATTCAAATATGATTTAAGGATATTTATCCAGAAATCGTTACTAAGGTGGGCTTGGAAAGAGAAGATGTAATTTTTTTTTCTCTCTCTAAAGAACAAGGGAATTCCAAAGCTTTCAATACTGGAGAAAATTTACATTGATTGTAAACCTTAAGAGTCTTGTTAAAATTCCTAGACTGCAAATGGGTACACCAGCTACAGCTGCTCTTAGATTATCCAAACGATTTCCAATAAGACACAGCTTAAAAACCTCAGAGGGTTGGAAGACCAGCTTCCAGAGCAAAGAAGAGTAAGTATCAATGAAGCCAAGAGATATACTAGAAATAACAGAACTCTAGTGAAAGCACTGACTGAGAAGTGTGCTTGCTGCATGCTATCTTTATTGAGATGCCAACTGGATTACAGAAACACTCATTTATAACTTGGGATTTTTTTCAAAAAGGAAAGGTATGGTAGACCAACTACTTCTCGCACTGATTAGTCTGCATTTAGGTGAAAAGCTGACACAGAAAACTGAAAATGCACAAACCAAAATGACTTCTCTCACACTACATCAGCATTCCTGGGCCTAGGAGCAGGTAGGAGCAAAACAGCAAGCCAAAAGAGGAAGAGTTCTGCTCCTAAGGGTGAGAAGAGATGAGGCTCACCGAGTGTAGTTCCTTAGGGGCCAAGCTTGGCCAGCAGGAACTCAGAAACTGCTATTTGCACTTTCCATGGTGATGGGAACGGTGTATTTCTATATGTGCTCTTGGTAAAGGAGCATTTCTTGGTTAAGTCCGTTTCTCCCTCTGATGGGAGTATCCCTGCAAAGCCCCAAGCATAAGAAGGCTCCATATTTCAGAGGGTGGGCTTCCACTGCTTCATAGGTGTTAATGAATGCTGCAGAGGTGCAGAGGAGGCTTCCCAAGGTTGAAGCCATCAAACAACTGAGTTTCCTGTTTGAACATTGTCGTTGTGGTTGTTTCACTTGGCTGTACATCACGTGCCACACAGGGAGGAGGAGAGAAGCTGCGTTAGCTGGTGATGTTGCAGCTTGCCCTGTGGGGATGCCTGTGGCGTGAAGCCCTGGGGGACTCAACAGTGCCTGGAGGGTGGGGACAAGGCCACAGGCCCACCATCATCACCATGCTGGGGATCCTCGTGGTGCTCTGCCTCATCCCTGCTGCAGATGTAACAGGTAACAGAAAAAATATGATTGTTTTCATGATTTTTCAACATTTGTATCATCGGAGAGGGGAGACAGTCTTGAATAGATCTGGATTAGTTTTGCAGAAATTATGCTGTATTTGAACATGAGAGAAGAGACAAAGCATGCTGCTGAGAATGCTTATGGATCGGCTCAGTATAACCAGGAGGTTGATTTTTTTTCTTCCATGAGTATCTCTCCTAGACAAGACTCAAGAGATATCTATTTAATCTGCCACCTCTTCAGATGCATTTGGAAACTGCTTATTTAGAAAGAGTTTATTTCACCTTTCCCTAGCCTGCACAGATTGTGCTTTGTGGCTTTCAACATCTGCTGGGGGGATCTGAGCAGAGCTGCTGCCTGCGCCCTCTGGGGCCACTCCCAAGCCTGCTGTGGTCAGCCCTATGTCCCATTGTGTGCCAGCTTGGTGTAACAGGCTGCAGAGCTGAGCCCACCCAAACTCTCATAGCATCAACAAGTGAAAGGAACAACAGTAGAGGAACTTACTGAGCTCAACGTTGGGAGGATCAGAATTGCCGACTAACTTATTTTTGCATTATTTAGTAGTTTATTGATAATAACTATATTTGTTGCTTCTTTCTGAAAACATTTTTGGTAACACAAATGTCTAGTTGTGATTTAGAAATCCAGCATCATAGTAAATCTTTCTGAATCTTCAGTTACCTGGCTGCTGTCTTTCGCTGATGCAGTGTTAGTGCGTCCAGAGCTACCACGTCTTTCCGAGTAGTACATCAAAACGCAAAGCAAGGCAAATGGTGATAGGTTTTGCTAGGATAATCTTTACAATTTTTCAAATCACTAGCCTGTGAACTATTGTTATTTGGTCTCCTCTAAATATCAGCGTGTTGTATTTTATGAGGAATTTACAGATAGGAACAAAAATCTGTTTTCCAGTAAAAATCTTTCACATATAGAATATCTCTAAAGAGTTGCTTTTCCTAATACAAGAAATAAAACTCATTATTTTTTTCTTAAATTGCATGTTGCTTTTCTGTAGTTCTAGTCTTCATGAAAGGCCATGTGATTTGCATGAAGCCTTGATCTATATTTCTTTAAGAGATGATAGGCTCTTTTTTCCTTGTCCTCTTTGCATTTTCATAATTCTCTGCTTGCAGTGTTGTAATTACTTCCACTGCAGGCCACTGGGTTGTCTGAAGACAATAATTCTAGGAGGGGATAGGTAGCAGTGATAAGTTAATAGTTTTAAAACTATTTCCATGAGAAGTGAACATATTTTAAACAACTCTTGAATTGCAAGAAAATACAGTGTGTGTTTATCAGACACCAGGGTTATGCCATGATTCTCTAGACATTCGTACACTTCCTTTGGGTTAAGAACTTGAATTTTTACAGCAGCTTCATTTAAACTATTCAATTGCTTGAACAGAACCACGAGTTAGCTTACTTCTCAGGGCTTTCACCTATTTCCATGTCTCTTCTTTTCATTTTGATCCTGAGATGAATGATCCTTGCTACACAGACAGCATTAGGGCAAGCCAAAGCCCTGCAGAACTTCCTCAAACCACAAAATGTACTTTGTTCTGGTGAAGACAACTGAATCCATCCTGTTGTGCTTTTATTAGGCTGCACCACTGAGTGCAGCAAGTTGAGTTAGGATCGTGGAACTGTAAAGCTGGGAAGAGACTTACAAGACTGGATTGCTTATTCCCTCTTTTCAGTAGTATTAACGTTTACAAAGGCTGTCCCTCTCCAGCCTCATCATCCGCTTTCTGTCAGCAAAGTAACTACATGGTTACACTCTGCCAGAGAGGCTGCTAAATACTCGTCTATCTGTTCATCTTGTTAAATGAAGTAATGTAAGAATGTTCCCACTGCAGAGGACCCCAAATGACTCCATCTTTTCAGTGCTTGCATAACATCCTGGCTGGTGTTAAAATCAATCTCTGAGTGCTAAAATCAGCCTCAAACCCACCAAGGTTACCAGAATGCAAAATGCAAGGTTAGCTGAGATTAGGATGACATCAACAAATTCTGGCTCAAAAATATCACGAACAGACAAGAGAAACCCCTGTGCTCAAACTGAGTTTAATTTCAGCAAGAATACTTTGCTCGGTGCTGCATTTGCATGAACAGAGGAAAGGTTAGTACAAAGCCAGTCTGCCGCATTAGAAAGGGTTGATCCCTCCGGCTCTACACATAGACACGGCGCCGGTTAACCTAAAACTGAAGTAACAGAGGAAGACTTGCACCTGGGAAAGAGTAAAGGCAACTGAACAACAAACCAGCAGCTGAAGAAACAAACAGCTTTGTTTATAACATAGCTGTGTGTCTTTCCACTTGTGGATTAAACAAGCTCCTTCCAGGTTTCTCTCTCCACCCCCCCAGCAGGGACTTAAGTGGGCCATTTCTTTACTGTGCTTAGAGAAATCCCAACTTATCCCAGATTCCTTGCTTTGGCAAATAGCTCCCTGAAGCCAACTGGCATGAAAAAGAAAGAGAGTACAAAATATTTTTAACATAATATTTTTTTTCCAATAACTGGTAATGATTCATGGAAAGTTCTGGAAAAAAAAAAAAAAACAAAACACCACCAACAACAAAAAAAAACCCTTCAAAATAGTTAGTTTCCATACTCTATCATCTTTATTTCGCTTTCTTGACCAAAAAAAAAAAAAAAAGAAAGAAAGAAAGAAAAAAAAAAGAAAAAACCTTCAGTGGAGCTTTGCTTGCATCAAGGGTCTGTGATTGAGGAGGTAGTGTTTTTCAGAAAATATATATGAATTGGACTTCTTTCATGAGGCAAAAAAAAAAACATTCAGCAAAGCTTAACAGAGATCTTGCACACTGTTGCTTATAAAACCTACAGCCTTGAGACACATCAAAATGTTCTTACATTTCTAGACATTACAAACTTTTGAAACTGGACAATGATTTTTCATAACTGCCATTTTCTGCCTGAGGCCAAGACATAGATATTTATTACTATATAACATGACTGAAGACAGCTCTGGAAACAGCAGTCATAACCCTATTTAGGGGAAATGTACGCTATTGGAAACACATACTGGATGTTTCAGAGTTTCGCTATTTTGATAAACCCGAAGAGACACAAGAAAAACTGTCTTTGTGAAGGCAAAAGCAGCTTCAGTGCACGTTTGTTCAGAATGGTTCAGATTCTTCTAAGAATACACTCAAATCCTATTCAGATCAGAAATCAAGTAAGGGTTGTTTGGCCTTAGTTTTGTGGGGAAAACAAAGTAGTATATTTTGGCATGACTGACTTTCTTCAATTTGAAAAAACTGTGAGCTTGGAGAAGCAGGATAACAGCAGGGCCTGACATGCCTGTGGGGTGAGTTTGCCTTGCCTCAGCCCTGCCCTGTTCACATAGGGCTAATTAGTTCCTATAAGTGGAAAACTTCCCCTTCAATCAATTCAGATTTTACATGGTAGAGCCACTTTGCAAACGCAGATTTGGTTTAAGTTTGGCTTAAACAAATCACTTAGGAGCAGCCCTTATTTAATGATCCACAAATAAACTTTTTCCCATTGTTTAGCTATCTCAGCACCAACAGTACGGGGCTGGGTCATTAACACTCAGCTGCCATGATGAGGCAAACAGGCTGGGCCAGAAAGCCAAGGCGTAAGGTGAAGTAAACTATTTTTTTTGGTGGGTGCATCAAAAAAGTTTGTTTGCCAATAAGCAAAATATCACAGCAGGAACATACATAGTCCAGAGCTGTAATTAAATAGCAGAGCTCATGATGTGAAGCTATGTACTGGTGTACACCAGGAATCCAGACTAGCAAAAGTTCAGGATAAGTCTCTGGGTTCTGCAGAAGAGTCTAAACAACATCTGAAGGTGGTCCCTCAGTGACACTATTTTCAGTGTTGTCTTTCCTCTGGCCATAGTGATCTGATAAACGTCCATCCGTTTTTCTGTAAGTACTTGCAGTGACAAACAGGTACTTATTTGCAAGTACCTACAGTGAAAAACAAGCAAGTATTTTTTTCTGAGCCGTAGTACTTCTGCAACTACCTTCTAAGGATGCCTGTTTTGGATATATAAACTATGAAACAGAAAAACCCCTTCTGAAGGTGTATTCAGCTCCTGCAATACCCAAGGTTGTTGTAGAGGTGGGCACTGGTGGAGTAAAAATCAGAACAATTCTGTCTCAAGTGAGATGCTTTGAATTCTGCTTTTCTAACCAAATAACAATTCCACTGCAGACTTGTACCTTCCCACTTGGGCCAAAGATTGATTTTCTAGGAAAAAGAAAAAAAGTGATCGAATAGCATGTCTAAAGAGGCAGAATGTGAGCCTCACTCTTTACTAGAATGCCTTATAGGCCTAGGTGAGAGCTTTTGTAGGAAAATGCTGATTCAATGAAATTGAAATATTTTGCTGAAATGTCTTCACTTCGATGAAAATCCACCATAGGCAGCACCGTCAGTAGGAACCAGCCTTGTCTACTGTTACTGCCAGCCTGCTCTGGGATTCCAAGATCTTGGGGCCTTTGTACTGGAAAGAATGGAAATGCTCACTCTTCACCAAAACAAAAAGTTTTAATGTTTGTATTCCCTGCAAACATGAGATTTCTGAGCTGTGATAAGCTCTGCTGCAACCTTCAAGTTAGCTACACTGAACAGAGAGATATGAGGAGGTTGGGCTGCAAACTCATTTGCTAAAGATCCCCTGTCTCGTATCTTCCTGCTCTCATGAGAAGAAAGGGCTGGTAAGCATGACTTTTGGTGAGAAAATGAACAACTTCAGCAGTTTCATGGGCTGGGCTGGTTCTTGGAGAACCTGTTGGGCATGGTTTGTTTTTACTGCCCACACCCTGCAACTAGTCCTGACCAACTCACACATCTCTGTGTGTTCACTCCCTGTTCCAGTCTTGTGTGTTTCATTCCTTACAATTATTGCTCTGCCAGCGCATACCTTAGCAGGGGGCTTATGGCTCAACCTCCCAGTAGGCCAACAAGTGGATGGAGCCAAGGTTCTCACTCCGAATTTGTTAGACTCACACTCAAGTCCATCTTTTGTTTTGATTCAGAGCAAGGATTACACCCGAATCTCCCATGTCCCTGTGAATGCTGTGACCACCATGTAAGTTCGTCTTCACTCACAGCTCTCATAATGAAAGCTATGCAAAAAGAAATAGTTTCAAAATGGAAAATGTGGCTTCAAAACACCTGTGGATATACTTTGTAGTATCTGGTGTGGATATTTTCTGGATCTGTGTAAATAAGATGCCAATTTTATGAATGCATTTGTTTTATATGCCTTCTGGTGTGTATCTGTCTCTGAAAGCAGAGCATATGACTAGACCACATGACTTAAGTGGCCTCTTTCAGGCTAATGTTCCTGCAGCCCTCTAGAAGCCCAGGCTCCCAACAGCCTTAAGGGAGGCATGCTTAAGTTCTTGACTTGAAACTGACCATGGAAATAAACCTACGTACCCTTCACCCCAAAGGAGTGTTCTCCCAAGAGGCCAGGGTGGTCCCTCTTCCTGTACATCTAGGGGCACACTAAATGCATCCATGTCGTCCTAAATATTAAGTATATTGAAACACTTGTTTCCTGGGCACTGTGAATCTGGCCTTCTTGCCGCTCTATTTTCCTTTCTATCCTCTTCAAGTATCCTCACATGGATTAAGTAGAATGAATGCAGGTTTTACAGCAGATTTTGGAGAGACATACAGTTGCCATTGTCTCAACCACAGCAATTCTCTGTGATCCATCAAAGGCTGCTAAGAACTCCTGAGAATTGAACTTTCATGGAGACACATGCAATGGCATGCATACACAAAAGCACTGTCCTTGCTTCTGGCAAGTTCCTAGCTTAAGAACCGCAGCTCACTTCCCCTTATTTACGGGTCACCATTTGAAAAGCCTCATTTGTACAGGATTTTCTGGGAGCAGTTGTCTTTCTGCACAGTCTGAGCAGTGGTCTATTGTTTGGCAGTTAGTAGCACGGAGTTCTACATGTCAGAAAACACTTTATGTATCAGTTTGGTCAATCCAAACTGAATTGTGTCTTCATGTGACATGCTTTTTTACAGGCCAATCAAGTGCTAAGTGCCAATATGATGTCAGATTAGTCAGCCTAAATCCTTTGAGTGATTAAGAATCTGCTACAGCTGCTAGCTAGATAAATGACTTTTTCAAAATTAAAACGATACCAGTTCTTGCTTTTAGTGCTTCTTGTCCAAGGGCCAAATACTTGAAAAATTTCACCAAATTCCACTTGCAAACTTTTCAAGTCTGTCCTTGAATTAAAAAGCACAGGTATGAATAATATTCTCTTTTCTGATTACTTAACTGAGCATTTAATTCATGTCATTTTCACTCCATACTGCTCCCTGGCATTCTGCATGCTAAGGAAGGGGTAGACTGAGGTGTCCTTACACATGTATATGCACTAACAAACAAAGCAACCTTGTGACCCTTGACTTTAAATCTTCGTCACGTGGGCCACTTTCTCTCACAGTGTTCTGACTCTGTGGAAGAACACCCTCAACCTCACAGTCTCCCCTGGTAACAATGAAATTACTTATACATAGAGAGAGAATAGCTGCAATCAGAGCTTCTTTGAGTAACTGCTTAGCAGGGAGCGCCAGCAGAGAAGAGACATGGAGACAAGCTGAACAGGAGGTTGTGTGGTTCTGAAGTCTCTTAATATATCTTGCAAACAAGTGTTTTTTCTTCCCTCCCTTCCAGAAAACAAAATTCTAGTGGCTCAGAGTCCTTTGCTCATTGTAGCCAATAGAACGGCAACTCTAGTCTGCAACTACACATACAATGGAACAGGGAAAGAATTTCGAGCCTCACTGCACAAAGGAACAGACAGTTCTGTTGAAGTCTGCTTTATTTCATGGAACATGACCAAAAGTAACAGTAATTCAAATAAAGAATTCAACTGTTGGGGGAATCACGATAAGGATAAAGTAATTTTCAATCTTCGGAATATGACTGCCAGCCAAACTGACATCTACTTCTGCAAAATTGAGGCCATGTATCCACCTCCATATGTCTATAATGAGAAGAGCAATGGGACTGTCATTCATGTGAGAGGTAAGCTGAGAACCTGTACACCAGTAACTTTCCTATACACACTCCCTACGTTTTGGATTGAGGCAGAAAAAATAGTTATTAATAGTTAAAAATGGGTTGCCTCTTAAAATGAAATTCCTGCTCCCAATTTCTTAAGAAAGGCATCTTAAGTAGGTGTATGATAAGATTAATATAGATGGTGTGTTGTAATGAGGAGTAAACAAGCTTTGAAGTGCTTAAAAGTTTTCTTTGTTCTTTTAAAGAGACACCCATCCAAACACAAGAACCTGAGTCTGCAACTTCGTATTGGGTTATGGTGGCAGTGACAGGACTTCTTGGTTTCTACAGTATGCTTATAACTGCAGTCTTTGTAATCTACCGGGTAAGAAACTATTATCCTTTGCTTTATGTGCTCTTTATCCCTACGTGCTTTTCATCTCTCATGCTATTCTTTCCATACTTACCACAAATCCACTGATATCCCTCACGTTAGGATCACAGTGCTTCTTCAGCCCAGCTACATACTCACACTTGTGCTATGCCCCAAGAAAGCTGAAACACCAGATGTTCTCCAGATAGGCAACCGGCCTCTTCAATAGAGTCCTATGGCAATGTCAACACCTCAGCAAAGCTGGGACACAATCTCCAGTTCCAACTAGTTCTCCCTGTCAGGGAAATATCTCTCTAGAAGCACTCCTTTGAGACTATTCTGATGAGAGGAGCTCGTCTACAGTGAAACAATCTTCAGAGAACACTCAATTGGCCCCAAAACATCCACACCAGTGTCTTGTGCCGATGCAGCAATTCCCTTGCGCGCACACTTTTTCTGACAGCTTGATTTCAATAGAATAGGGGCACCAGTGCATTGGTAGTATATTTACCCTAAGAAAGCAGAGAGAGTCTTGCAGTTCTTTATTTTTTTGCCTTCTAATCCCTCTGGAGATTTGTCTGGCCCAGTTTGCATCCAGTCCAGTTTGGTTCAATACACAGCCCTGATGGAGTTGGGAAAGCACAAAGTGTGGATGCAGAGGCAGCAGAATGCCACCTTCTAGCATAGGTCTTAGGGTCGCCATCTCCCAGAGATGATTTCACACTTTCTGCTCCATGTTGGAAAGACTTGAAATATGACCACAGAGAGTTCTGTTCCTTGCACTCTGTCTCTCCTTGTATCTCTGCCATTAAATAGTGTCATTCAGCACATTATGAGGTAGTTTGTATAAAGGGTACAGTCTTTCTGACAGGCCACGTGCTGCACGTACACAGAAAACCACTCACACTACTAGCTGAAACTTGAGTTTTTTTGACTGTTTCACAAAAATACACTTGTTCAATATATATGTATTTCTAATGGTTAACAATCAAATTGGACATTGCCATAGGAAAATATAAAGCTGTCCCTCTTAGTGCCTTGCTGTAGAAACTGACAGGAGAGCTGTGAGAGGATTACAGCAAACAGCTGCTTGTGTTACCGTGCTGTGATACAGTAGCTGTGCCTGGATGAGATACTATAGCTTCCAATCCAACCTTTAGGATCTGAAACCATTTTCTGTCTGCTGTTTTTGCTTGGTACCCAATGGCTATGCACTGCACTACTAAGATGTCTGCTCCCAGCAAGACTGACAAGGCTGCACTGCGATATGTCCTGCTTCCTTCATCAATTTCACCTGCTGTTATCGCTGCTGGTGCTATTCTCCTGATAACGTGTGCTCTGAGTGTGGATGTACTTGGAGTGCTGTTGAATGTAAACAAAGCTGCCTGGAAGACATTGTAGATGCTAAAATGAGGTCCTAAAAATGGTATTTGACAGCCAAGGCAAGTCTGTTTCACTTGAGCTCCTGAAAGCAACTAAAGATGTGCTAATTCTTACAGTTCTGTCTTCCCTGGAGGAAAACTGTTTTCCTCTTGAGAAGCAGCTGTATTTCATCCTGGAACAATCCAGGACTCACTCATGCTAGCAAAATGTATTTCTCTCATGTGAAATTACCTCCTAGATTTTAATAGATGAATTAAAAATGCTTTCATGGAGGTAAACACAGAGAGAGAAAACTTTTCTATCTAATGATTAAATGCACCAACTGTACTGCATGGCTTAAGTAGCACATAATTTCCATTCCTTGCATATATATAACATTAACATCAAAAAGCTTTAAGTGTCTCATAGAAATTAACTGCCTTCCTCTGCATGTACAGCTGTTAGGTTAGGTTTCTGATGCAAGCCTCCTCCAATTCCACAGCATCACATGCATATTGCGCTATATGCAATATATTCATATACTATCTATGTATGTGTATGTAGGAAATTTCAGTTAAAACACTGTAAGAAGAAGTATAATCAGTGTTAAGGAAAAAGAATGAAGGCACTTTACCTAGTTCCTGTAAGAAGGCCTTCATCTATGCAAGAACAATAACCTCATGCACAGCCTGCAGGAACCACAGCTTCATACACTGCTGTAGCCACAAACTTCCTCTGTGATTATAGGCAAATGATTTCATCTGCCTTCTGCTGCTCTTGTTCCTGAAGGGGATGCTTCCGAAGTCTCACAGGGGCACTGCATTATGCAATATACATTATGCATTTCTACTGTAAGTGGTAGGCAAGCCATGATACATAGGAGCGGCTCCAAAAGTAATGCCTCCTATTTTATTATGTTGGCCCACAACTTCAGAGGCAGACGTTGGTGGTACAGCAGTAGAGGTTGAACCTTCCTGCCAATATTCCATTTCATTTTGTTGCCATGAGACAGATGGCAGCAGAAGGGCAGTCTAACAAAATGGTGTCTGACATGGAAGTGTGTATGAAGAAAAGGTGTGTCACTGAATTCCTCTATGGGGAAAAAATGGCACCCATGCACATTCACTGATGTTTGCTGAATGTCCCTGGAGACCAAACAGTGGATGTGAGCATGAGGAGGTGGTGAGTTTCAGCAGAGAAAACGGTGACATGAAAGACAAGCCATGTTCTAGACAGCAATACACAGATGTCACACAACAAAATTAAGATCATCTTGATCAGCTCATCAGTACAAATTTGATGGTTTACAATCTGGGAACTGCATACGGAGCTGAATATCAACCTCAGTGCATTGAAAAGAATGGTGGCTGTGGTGGAATACTGCAAAATTTGCACCAGGTGGGTCCCACAAATGCTCACACAGGAACAGAAATAACAGCGTGTGCAAGTTTGCCAGGATCTACTGAAGTAATTTGAGACTGAAGTGGCAGCTTCCTGGATCACTTCACTATCAGTGATGAGACATGATGGCATTGCTATGAGCTGAAGTCAAAATAGTAGACCGTTGAGTGGAGACGTGAATTTTCCATAGAATAAAAAGTTCAAGGTACAGATTTCTGCTGGAAAAGTGATGTGCGCTGTCATTTGGGGTAGGACAGAGGTGATCCTCTGGATTTCCTGGAACTCAGACAAACCATCAGCTCTGACCACTACATAATGACACTGTCTAAGCTGTAGACTGGAGCTTCCAGAGTCAGGAGAACAGAGAAGAAGACAACTTTTCTCTTGCAACACAGTAATTCCAGGCTCCTTACCGGTTTGAAGACTGTAGAGCACATTTCTCATCTTAGCAGGACTATCCTATCACACCCACTTGTATAGTTCAGTTTTGATGCCTTCTGACTTCCATCTGTTCAGACCAATAAAAGGTGAACTATGTGGACATTTTCCTAACATCAACACTGTCATAGTAGCTGTGAAACGGTGTGTCACCTCTACTAGTGCTAACTAGTGATGACTGTGTTGAAAAACAGTGGTTTGCAGCTGAGAATTTGCTCTGTCAAATAGTGCTATTGTGTTATTTGTATGTGTTGTAACTTCCATGGAAATAAGCAGAAGGCATTACTTTCAGAGCTGCCTACATACATAGCCCAGGCTGATTTTTTCTGCTCTTGTTCTCTTCTAGTTAAGCCGATTTCTTTTCCTTCCTAATAAATTAGGGCAATCTTCACTGCTCAATGCTGTATTGCTTCTGCTCAGTCATTCCCTAGCTGAGAACTTGCAGTGGGAGAGATCTGTTTGTATCCTTTGTCTGCAGCATTTCTTCGCCTGGAAAACTGACACTACATCTCTCAGCAGATTAGCTGGAGACTTACATTCAGGTTGGGCTTATTCTATGGATAATTTTATGAGAACGTGTGTTCTTTTATAACGGTTTTCAAACTGGAGGCTTTCTTATAAACGTCTGCTTCCCTGAACCAACCCAGGACCAGGACTGCCAGCAGCTGAAATGTCTGAAGGTTAGGTAAGACGATTTGTTAACTCGAAGAAAAAATCAAATGCATTATTACCATTTCTCATGTCTTATTAACACTCAAAAGTTCTCTGCTCTTTTCCTCTGTCTTTTTCCCCCCTTTTAGGATGTTCACCACAGGTAGGGCAGACTAATTACAGAAATGGTTTCACGCTTCTCTCACCCCTTCTCCCACAGCAAAAATCCAAGAGGAACAGGTACCGTCAAAGTGACTACATGAATATGACTCCCCGGCACCCACCTCACCAAAAGAACAAGGGCTACCCATCCTATGCACCAACACGAGACTACACTGCGTATCGCTCCTGGCAGCCATGATACCCACCAGCATAACACCACTATCCTCACGTGCTTCTAGGCAGCCACCTGCTCTTGGAATGGAAGGACAGACTGTCATTTCATCATATTTGTTACTATTGACCACGGATACCTACACCACAGCAAGTACTGGCTAAACTTCAGTATTATTCAAAGATAAAAGAAAAACATAAAAAAGGGGGAAAAAGACAAAAAAGGATTGTTTTCCATGATGGCTGAAAATGTGGTGTAACTTGTTTTGAGGTTTGTCAGTGGGTAAGAAAGAAGGATGGCACTGGACCTCAGACCTGGTCTCCTCCTAATGTGTGTGGGGTTTTTTGAGCTGCTTGGGGAACCTGAACCAGAACCAGAACTTCTGACCTTTCTCAACAACCACTGCCTTAGCCTAAGCCTGTAATTTCTTTTCCTGTATGTCTAATCCTCAGAAACTATAGTTGCTGTGAAATATGGAAAAATGAAAAAAAAAAAAAACCAACCCAAAAACCAAAACGCTTCCCTCTGAGCCCAGAGCACGGATTGAAGTTTGAGACAAATGTTTGAAAGAGTTGGAAAAGTCAGACAGAACATAGCCGAGCAATTAGGCTATAGCACAAGTGGGCTGTCAGGGCAAACCGAGATTGAAAGAAAGCTACTTAAGCATTCAGCATGTGAGTCCTTAGATTGTTCACTTTCGGTTTGTAAAGAGCATTTGAAGTCATAAGTGAGCTACTCTACAGAGTGAGAAACCAATCCACCTGAAGAAGAAATCAAGACAAGTTGGACATTGGGAAAGATTTGCTGTGATAATTAAAAGCCCCAGTTCCTATGTTTGCCTACAGCAAGATGATATGAAGTCATATGGTGAGCATTAGATGACACCGATGTCATATTTGGAGCAGAGCTTTACCTCATTTATGAATTTTTGTTTCTATCAATAAGGCACTTTGTTGAGTCCTCCAGAATATTCATCCACTTCTTCTGGCACCTGTGTTGTACCGGAGCTCCTTTGAGAATCAGAGTCCAGTTATGAGCAACTAAAGACCATCTGAACCTTTTTTCCCATAAGCAAGCAATGTTTTGGGTGTGAGAGTGTCCTCAGGTCCTACCACTGTGACCAGCGTCCATATCTGCTCAGCTGCTTGCAGGGACTGCTCTAGACACTTTGAACTTCGTGCTGACTGAAGGTTATTTTTTAACTAAACACGTTCTTCAGAGATGCTCCCTACTAGAGTAGGGTAAAGTCTTCAACAAAGGCCTGTTTCATTCCATTAATTAAGTATGTTTACAGTAACAAGGCGTCCTAAACTGTAATTGGGGTTGTTTTAGCTTAAGATCCTTTTTCATACAGAAAAGATGAGATGTATTTTATAGGGATTACTGAATAAACAATTAAATGAAAAATAAATCCATACTTCCACTTTGAAATAAAATTGGGATTGTTCAACATTTACATTCCTTCAATCAAGATGAGAAGATTCTTCCTCTCTTTGAGGGGAGATGACAAAAATAGAGATGTGGAAGTGTGGCAACAATCTGTTTTGATGTCTTAACCCAAGTAGAGCTTTTGACTCTTCCAAATTGGAAGTTTTATTTGAGTTTGCTGACCAGGCCCTGGGCCATTCCTGTAGAATCACATTACCACAAACTGTGCTCCTAGCTGGTGCTGTGGCCAGGTGCTTGCTGTCCCCAACTGGGTGTAACTCTGCCAAGGAGGTCCTGGGTGACACCACAGGCTGTATGGCTGGACTTGGTATCTCACAAGGCTTTCCCAGAAGAGCCATGCTTGGCCAGTCATGCAGCCCATGATGGCACTGGTAAGAGAGGCTTAGATGCTCACTGCCAGCAGCAGTGCTGAGTGTTTGGTACAGGACTGCTGTCTCAGACCCAGCAGGCTCTGAGACGACCCCTCCCTATGGCTTTGCACTGCAGCCAGGTCAGTAAGAAGCATGTACAGGGTGGAGAGGAAACAGCCAAGCAGGACCCACACAAGCCCCTGCACAGTCCTGGATTGACCCTCCTCACTAGTCCTGGCAGCAGGATGCCAGCGCCTCCCCACATCTCTTCATGCTCTTTGCAGGGAGCTGCAGGTGGGCACAGACCTCTGCCAGGGCACAGCTTTATCTTGCCTGGCTCAACACTATCCAGAGCACCCCTGTTATGTAATGCAACATTAAAAAGTGCTCAGATTGTGATGCAGTGTGAAAAATCACATCTTCCAGTGCAAATGTAAGGTGAGATTGTGCATGTACACTGAAAACATAAATGAGGGTCAATGATCTTCATTTAATCTGGGTATGTATATTTTTACATGCAGACGTGTTTGTTTCAGATCTACATTCCTTAGAGTTTTATTATATATTTTGCACTCTCCCTTTAAAATTATTAAGTGGATGTGGTAAATTAAATCTTGAATATATGCAGTGTGCCTGAGGCTTGTCAGTGGAAATTATTACTTTCTAAAGCAAATGTGGTATAATTTGTTTTCCTCCCTCTAACACTTTTGTAATCTCCATATTTAAAGTGTATCAATAGCTCCCAAGGCATGACACTGGAAAGTAAGACCTGGAATATGTGGGACAAATATCAGTTCTATTGATTGACTGAAAAGAAAGGGAGATACATGGAAACATCCTAAATGAATACTGAAAAAAATGAGGTGAACCGGGACAGGAAAAGACTAAGCTCTATGTCAAAGTGAACACTATCACTATTTTAAAGCACTGCAGTGATACGATTGCAGCTTGTTGGAGATGAGATACCAGTAAATACCTTTTATCCACCACTGTGAGGGACTGGGAGAAACGGTTTGCAGAGAAGCAAGCCAGTTAAGCCTTAAGACTGGCTCTGCATACGTGGATTAGCATATATGACAAACAGAGCAATCCTAATTTATTCCATCTGGTCTCAGGCACTGAATAACATGCCAAGACAGTCCTGGCTCTCCCTGACCCTGTCTTTGGGGTCTATATGCTGTTTACAGGATGATGTAAAGAGAATCCTCCCTCTGCTGCTGCTCTGAACTTGGAAACTGGCCCTCGTGGAGGGCAGTGAGAGATCTATAGGGTTTTCTGCCTTGCAGACAGGGCTTAATACAAATGCAAATATCATCCTGCTGAGCAGTGATTTAATTTTTCATCCTCCTATCCTTCATGTTTGGATCTCAGCATCAAACGAGCATCTGAATTGCAGTCATTGTAACTGAACAGCAATCAACATATGCTGCAAGGGGTCAACCAAAGGTTGTGGAGCTCCAGACCCTGCACGCTGATTCCTGTTCTGCACGTCTCCAGTGTAGTACAAACCAATGGTCTGACTGTGCTTCACTTCCAGCAGCCAAGCCCCTAGGAGCCCCAGGGGGAAGCCTGTGCTATTGTTACAAGTATTTTGAACCTACACTGCAGGGGTTGTCAGGTTTACAGAAGCCAGAAGTCTTGGGCATCCCTTCTGATTTGAATCCCCCAAATTCCAATATTCTCCTCTTGTACCAGATGTTTCAAAATGCCTCTTCTTTCTTCTAAGGCTGTAAACGTGACCCCTGTATATCTGTCAAACAATATCACCTTCCTGCTTTGCATATCATCTCTTCTACTTTCAGTTCTATGCCAGACATAGCATTTTAGAAACTCATCCAGTATGTTAATCTCCGACATTGCTGTGCAACCTTCCACATGCAGCCATGGCTACTTACTGGCTTCGCAGGCTGCCTTGTATACCATGTTCCTTTTCACTATTGGGGAAGGAGTTGCCACAGGAGATTGGAGCTGTGCAGAGATTTGATATGCTCTCGTCTTCTGTTTTAAGGATTTGGAGTCTTTCATCTCTTTGATTTTTCCATCATCTTCAGTTTTTCAGTCATGCCAAACAGCCACATGGGAATCCCACACACCACGTGCTTCCCAAAGGGCATTTAATTTCTGTACGTTTCATTTCCTGTGCATAGCAGGCTTTTGCCTTTTGCCGAGTTCACTGTGTTTGTATACCTGCCCTGACAGCAGAAGCAACTTTGACTCTTGATGATATGTTTGATACTGAGTACAAAACTTTTGAGTTCTAGGAGCACAGAAACTAATCTGCAGAACTAAAGATCAAATCTTTCCACTTTCAGCAAGGCTTTTTCTGTGTGACTGGAAAATAGTTTATTCAAGATGAATCACAGACCAAGACAATTTTGTTAGTCACTCACACTAACCAGAAAACAGGTTAGGTTAATGAGTATAACGGCAGCTTTGTTATGGTCCAATAAAGAATGGGAAAGCACTAAAAACAGTATTAGGCACTAAACTGTAGCCAAAGTCAGAGTATGTAAGGGTCTGTGAGAGGGAAACATTACTAGCTGCTTATCTTGATGCAAATGGATTGTTCAAAATTAGGCACTTTTGTTAGAGCACAGCATTGCAGCATGTTACTATTCCAGCCTCAGGGGCACACAGATAGCCTGGTGTGGTCAATTTGGCAAAGTATTTGGAGGCTGACAATTTTATACAAACCTACTTGCAAACAGACATAAAGTTGAATGTTCTCAAATTCTTTCTCTTTCTTATTTTCTGTACCTCCAGGAGCAGAGCAATGGATCTTTGTTCCCCTGTTTGTTAATAAAAGCACATCATAGCTTTCTTTTCAGATCTCATAAACCCCCCCATGGTCACCTCAGGTTTTGGAAGTTGGCTCTGTCTGATTTATTTGACCAATTACATGACCAGGAGTTTTCAAATGTCACCATTTTCCTAGCCGTTATAACATTTTATAGCTACACCATTCCTGCTCCTCACTGTTCATTTGTTCCTTCAAGGAAACTATTCTGGATCAGGTTGAAATGTTCTAGTGGGCTGGAACAACTCTACTTTTTCAGTCAGGAAGGATCACTGCAAAACCAGCAGAAACAAAGGGGAAAACAAGCAAAATGTAACAGTACATTTGTATGGAAATTAACATCAGGGTTGGTTTCAACCTAGTAGGAGGATCAAATGTCTTTTTACAAAATTCTCAAAGAAAGACGTTTAAGAAATGACGTACTGAGGCACCTGACAGGAAGAGATAAGGTTGCCAAATGAAATATCCCAAGGCCAGAAGGAAGCTCCCACTCAGCCTCCTCTGCTCCTACTTATGAAGGAGCTGGCTCTCTTAGCACTGCCTGCGGGAACCGTGACCCCCAACCTGGGCACACATATCCGGAAGGTGTGGCCCCCAGACTTGTGCCCAGCAAGCAGCAAGAGGCCATGGTGCTGCTTCAGCACCGATGCTGCAGGCTGAGCGCAAGCAGCAGCCATTGGCAGCCTAACTGCACCACAGCCCGGCAGCATGGTGCACCCACGCCGAGCAGCACACGCATCTGTGCAGGATGAGGGAATGCAGGAAGTGGCTGCGCACTGCATCCGTACACAGCCATGGAGGGAAGGGGGCAAAGGCAGAGGCAACATGCATGGGCCAGGCGGGGGTGAATAGTAGCTCAGTTAATGCCTGACAGCCTGGTCAGTGCCCCATTAAATTAGATCACTCTGTTGTGAGTCAGAATGAACTCATTTTCCCGCTATGCTTGCTGCCTGTGACAGCCCTCAGGCTATTTTAATATTCAAACACCAGTGGTCAAGATGAGAGCTGTTTTTTTTCCTTTGCTAGTGAAAATGATGAAGTAGGCTGCTTGCATTTCTTTCTGGGCTTCTTGATGCAGCCAACTCAAAACTGGCTGGAGAATGGAAATTGTTCCTCTCTTTGCACAGCTCCTATGCAAAGGGGCAGAATCCCCAGCTAGCTCTTTCTTTTTCTCATTAGCAGCATGCCAAACTAACTCCAGTGTTTTCTCTTAACAGTAGCACACAAAACTAAGAAGATACAGAACAGGGCAGCAAGGGAATAGCCACCTTCCCTGCTGCAGGCACACAGAGTTGATGCTAATTTCAAGTCCAGTCCCACGATGGAGCAACCTAGCAGTAAAGATGGCAGATGCAAAAAGGGGTTAATGGAGAAACCACTCTAAAACCTCTTTAGTGGAACTCTAGAATGGTCCCTCAAGGAAATGGCAATGAAGAAACCAGCCGCAGTATGTGCTGCACAAAACAGACTTCTGCTTCTCCCTGGCTGTATACTGGAAATAACAGCATTAAGAATACGTAGGTCTTTCTTGCCTTAATAAGCACTTTCTGCAGCATGGGCTGCTCTGCACCAATGAGGAACTATCAGCACTGATGGGGAAAGCCACGCTGGGTCCCATGAACTGTCTGAAGCACAATGTTGAGACCCAGGAAAATCTTGAGACAAAAACAGCAGATGATATTCAAAGGGCAGTGGCCAAATAAACTGTGGCAGGCTGGAAAGGCAGGACAGCTCAATGGCAGACTGCAGGAATAGTGGAGCTAAGTGACTCCAGGGCTTGTCTCCAGCAGCTAGAGAAATGTATTAGTTTGGATTGCAGCTCCAATGAATTTCCAATAAAAGCAGTCCTTGGAAGGATGGAGGTTCTGTGGTTATTTCCTGAGATTATTCAAATTAAACTAATAATGCATATACACTTGATCAAAAAAAGGTTTTTAAAACATCCCTATTTCTGCCTTTTCTCCTTTCTTAACTAAACAATCTGTTGCTTACAGACCATATATGTCACCTGCAGTAGAAGGCTTTAAGTATCCCTATTAGGTGGTGTTTTTTTTGTTTGTTTGTTTTTAATTTCTGCATTTCTCTTGAAGTTCTGCAATCTCATTTCAAACCACTGAGGCAGAGAAGCAAAATGAGAACCAGGATATGAGCAGAAGATATCTGTACTGCAGCTCAGCACTGCATGACAGCACTGACACACTGTGAAACACAGTGGGCACAAAACGAAGTTCAAAGAGTCCACAGGTTACATGAGCAACCTGATCTGTGAGGAAATGTCAGTTAGAAACGAGCAGCACAAAACAGCTCTGTTTTCCTATTGCTGTGGCTTTGCTTGGTGACGATGGCATACAAAGATTAAGTGTAACTGCATGAGCTCCAGTTGTTTATCTCCTTTATTATCATCGTCAGTAAGTGAAGGAGATGTGTGGGTGTCACCTGCAAAAAAAGAAGTTGCATTTCTGAGAGAATAACATCTGCAGATCAGAGAAGGCGAATGGTCTTGTTTAATTCATGCATATACAATTTCCTTCCTGTCACTAATCTGCAGCACTGAATTTAGTCTCCTTGATTTCCCTAGCTTTACTATGCTGGGAGAGAGTTCATGAGAGTAGCAGACAGAGTGACTTGAGCAACACCAAGAGTCCACAGTGGCTGCAGATCATTGAGGTCATTTAGAAATCACTGAGATAGCCTGGCTCCCACGGCATGGAATTTGATTTTTGCCCCCCTCACTTCCTTTCTGCAGATCTATGGGGATTTGCAATAAGAAAAGCTATCTGCTGTGCAATCAATTTACAGAAGAACATTTTGTTCAGGATTGCTAACAGCAACTGGAAGCCTTGGGTCATCACCCATGACATGAATATGAGCAACTGTATATAGAACATGTAGAAGATATGGTTCTTCTGTGCTTGCATGTTTGTGTCTGTGACGGAGTGAACCTTTGCACACAGTTAAAGGCTGCTTGCTGCATACATGGCATGAGACATTATTATTTAAGCAAGGTTTAAAGAAAAGACATCTCCTGCACTGGAACTACAGAGAAATACTTTATGTATGAACATGCAAACAATTATACTAACAGAATCGTAGAATCATAGAACGGCCTGGGTTGAAAAGGACCACAAAGATCATCTAGTTTCAATCCCCCTCCTGTGTACAGGGTCGCCAATCACTAAGCCAGGCGGCCCAGAGCCACATCCAGCCTGGCCTTGAATGCCTCCAGGGATGGGGAATCCACAACCTCCTAGGGAAATCAAGCTTCTGTCTTCTCTCTCCATCAAAATGTATGTACATTTAAAAAATAATAATTACCCACAGTAGGTGAAAGTGGCATCAAGCACTGTACACTCATTGGGTGTAAAATATCTCTAGATTTATGACGTTTGACTTGGCTGTGCACTGACTTGCTGGGATCAAATCTGAGACATAAGAAGTACCAAAAAACTGAATCAAAATAAATTCAGAGTAACTGTATTTCAAAGAAAAAGGTTTCGGTTATTTTTTTGCCAGACTCCATATTTGGTATAATTTGTTCTACCCCTGGATCTGAGATATTATTGAAAAGACTCCTTCTTAGCACTAAGTGTGGTGAAAACACTGACAACGATTCAATTTCAACTGCAGATGAGGGAGTGGTTTCCCTGTGGTTCTGCTATAGCTTTTCATTAAGCAAAAGGGCATTTTACATTCACATTGCTACATTGTTGCACCAGCTACAGCCCAGTCAAACCAAGAACCTGGTTAATTCTTCTCAGCCAAGTGCAAAATATGACGTTAACTCGCCCCACTAAACAGACCTCTTTGCAAAAATTAAACTCACTTTTTCTTGATAGCTGCCATAATGAATGCTTCTTGCAAACAAGTTCTTGTGTCCGTTTACTGAGGAGAGGAATCCAACTGGTGGTAATATGATTAGTTGAGTGAGAAAGTTGCACAACTGTGCAACCTGCTGTGGGAGTGTCTTCTTTCCTCATGTAAATGCTGGTTTACAATCTGGGTCAACAAACTGATGGTTAACATGTCTAGCTAGATAACAGCACAAGAAAAATATTATAACCGAAGACCCATGAAATCTGAGGCAATGATTTGCCCAGTGTTCCCTCTGGTTGAATGGCATGAGCACTAGCATCTGAGTATCATTTTCAGATTGTTTAGGAGTGAGTTCATGCTATAATCCCTCTGGGCTTTGGATCTCAGATGCATAGACTGCTAAAACACAGCAGACTACTGAAGAATCCAAAGCAGGGGGAATACTACAGGGGAGCAAATTGTTTAACTTGCTAAAGGCAAACAGTGTTTACACTGGGAACAGAAAACTGAGAAATCGTGGAATGGATGTTGCAGGTGTTGGAAGAGCTGCCAATGTAGTTACCGTGCATCCTTGGGGACTCAACCTCATTGTGAATGCCAGCTTGCACGCAGGTGTCCCTCCTTTCCCTGCTGGAGCCAGTGGGGCTTGGCCTGTCTGGCCCCTCCATCTTCCTCTCTGCTAGGTCATCATCTGCAAAGCACTTGTGCTGGTGCTATGTCAGGCTGCAAGCTGTATATATGATGTTCACAAATCATCCTTGTGACAGCAAAGGAGAGATGTGCCACAATCCCTGATTGAGGATGTGTAATTTTTTTTAAAAAAAGGGAAATTTAGGTGGAAACACAAACAGGTAGGTCTTCATCCTGTGTGTGAAGCTCAGCAGCTGTAAGGGCAGAAAGGAGATTTGGAACTCTTCATAGTGTTTGTGAACTGCCTACTGCACCACACCAAGCTGGAACTCACAACATGTGTGTGCGTCTTGGGGGGTCTTGGCCCCACGAAAACAGGAAGAACTAGTGATTTGAGCCAGGAAATGTCCAGCCTAGTTACAGCTGCTGTTTCACTTCAACATTTCATCCACAGCTCAGATCTCGCAGCTGGGTTTCCCAGGTACCAGCTGCAGAGCACAACAATGCTTTTAACAGCCGGTGACCTTCTCCTATCCTCCCCAGCCTTGTACCACCATAAATGGCCAGTGGCCAGAGTGTGTCTGTGTGTCCTGCATGGATCTGCCTTATTCTCAGGAACAGAAGGTCCTAATCCATCTGATCAACAGTAAGGTTGGTTTGTTTCTTTTCTTTCATAGTGAGCTTTTCTGTGGTCACAGAGTTGTCCATCTCCCACAGACTTTCTATAAACCAAGCTGCCCCCTACATTTTTGGGCAGAGGGAATGAGGTTGGAAATGAAAATGAGTTTATCTGCTGCTGTGGAAGTGAAGAAGTAAAGGAAGCACAGCAGTATATTGTAATAAGGAAACAGGGTAAACTGAAGGCAGCAGAAAGCCAAAAGTCCCTAAAGCTGGATGGATTGTTGTGAAGATCATCTGTTCCCATCACTCTTCAGGAAAGATCAGGAATATACCTCATTTCAGAGCAAGGAAGCAAATGAAGGTGATGCATCTAGATTGAGAGCAGGTTCAGACTAACTCACATGTATTATTTCTTACAAAGATTGCCAGGGAATAGACAGAGCATCCCAGGCATACATTCCTATTGTAAACCACGGAACTTGCTTTGCATACCAAGATTACATTTATCTGCAACTTATTCTTGCACAAGTTGGAAGCATGTTAATATATAGCAAGAATAAAAAAACGTGACCAGCAAATTAAAAAATTCATACAGCTATGTATATATTGTAATAAAAAATGACTGTTAAGTTTAGAAGGCGTTACATCCTTGGCATACTTCAGCACTGAAAGCCATGGAAGAGAAAGTATTAATGGAACAAAAGTGAAATTGTAAGGGCTGGGACCAAAACAAGTACAGGTTCTTGTTGTCTTTCTTCCACACACTTCACTTCCTTTCTGATGGGCCTTGTATTTACTACTTGGAATATATCTGGCCATCACAGATTTGGTCTTATCAGAGTTTATTTTTCATTTCACTTACTTACATGACTACGCAAGTCATCATCAAAGAGAAGGCAAGAAAGCAGTACTGAGAGTGCTCTATAAGGGATATCTCTTATTTCACAACCCAGAAAACACAGGTAAATTCCTCACATTGCAATTAAGCACTGTGCTGCTCTGAAGCATTTGCACAGAGAGAAGACTGCTGATGTTTGATTCAACATCTGCAATGTCACAGTATTGAGGGTGATAAAAGGAACAAGCATAGAGCGCGTTTCAGGCATACAAACACAAGCCAGAAGACAAAATAATGTATCTCAAAGGCAAGAAGATCTTTTATGGTTCTCTAAAAGCCACCCCTATTATCTGGTTGGCAAGTGTGGCCCTTTCTAATGGAGAAAATATGCATGAGAAAACTTGTTTGAAGTCTGCCTCCTTACAAACTTCATCCCACTAACTCTCTAGTCTCCTCCTGGGGGACCCAGAACTCTTGAGGCTTTCTGCATGGATTTTGCATCAGATCATCAGACTTATGCTCCATCTGGCGATGGTATCTTGTTTCCAACAAACCTAGCTACTCCAAATGAAAATATAAAGCCTTCATGATACACTAACTTATCCTGAAATAAATGTGTTTCTCTCATTACCTAGCAATCATCTTACAGTCTTTAACAGGAGCTTTGAGAAAATATCTTTACGATTTTCATTCTTCTGTAACTACAGCCATTGTGATCACAAATATTATACTTATAGGAATATTCAAAGAAGATATATTTTTTTCACACTGTACAAGCTGAAAACTGATATTCTGTGCCCTGATGAGTTTAAAGGGCAAAAGTAAAACAGATGAGGTCTGATTGACTGGGAAATAGCATACAAGAAAATATATAAAAATTGTAATGTGATGGGAATGTGTGGCTGTTTTGCTTTTAAACTGGGAGGCATATATATGGTTACCACCTTTTGTGCTTAGCTGAATTTATTTTCATTCCACACCTCTCAGCTGCACAACACTGGACTGTCAGTAGTGACTGTATGGGATAAAATAACATAACATTTGGAAGTGGATCCATCTGTGGCTTTTTTCATAACAGTACATATAACTTAAACTTACTGTGGCCAGCAATCTGCAGAGAAGTGTGTCAAATTTCTGGCTAAGTGGTCAAACAATCTCTCGTCCTGGTTACTTTCACTTTCATTAACTTCCTCTCTGCTCCCGTGCAACACTCTTGAAGAGTTTCGGTAGGAAACTGTCAGATTCATGTGATGGAGAGATTTCTTGGCACAGGGAGAGGTGATCGCATTTCCTTTCCTTGTAAGATACAATGCCTTCTCCTGCCAGCATGTGACTCAGGCATAGAACTTGTATTTTATATCTCACTCTGGCTTTAATTGCAGCATTGTAACCACTTCATTCATTGACTGCAACAGTCTTCTTTATTGCAAGCTGTAAAAGGGCAGTAATAAACCCAATGGCATTACGTAGTGTAGTCTCCAACTCATGCTGTTATTCATTCTCTCAAAGCTGACCCTGCTCAGGAGAAGGCATCGCTGCTTAATTAGCCTTTCTGCAAGGAAGAAGTCTTGGCAATTGGATCAGGCTCATTTAGATTTCAACAGTGATACTCTGTTAAGAAAAAAACCTTACATTTCAAAGGCACACTCCCTTGGATCAAAACAAATGTCATCTACAGCCCATTGGCCAGGTTACAGTTGTGCTTGCATATATTGACTGAGAGGATAATTGGTTGTAGTGATGCTGAACAAAAGCTGAAGTACTGTGCCCTTCTTGCAGCATCAGCATGTGCTGATTTTGTTCAGCAAACACTGAATCTCCCTGCTAACACTAAGTGTACAGTGCGCCTGTATTACAGCAGAAATCTTATTCCCCAGAGAAATAATATGGCAACTCATAAGTTAATTTGCTCCTAAGCCAGAGCCCTCTTGATGTGGCTTGGTGAGTCCTGTGTGTGGATAGGACAGCTATGAGAAGAAAAGTTCCTTCGAAGCCTCAGAAGAAGCTCAGGCATCCGCTTGGCAACATCCTTGGTGCTGAGAACATGGAAAATTTCACTGTGAAGAGTGAAGCACACAGAGAACATCTGCATCTTCAAAGCAACCTTCTGTTGCAAAGCAAAGGACAAGAAAATCTTCAAGGGATCAGACACCGAAGCAACAAAACCACAAATCAATATGGAATCCCTATCCCACAGAGACAGGTACCTGAAAGTGATTTAAGTAAGTTATTCCAGCAAAGACCAATTCAGACTAAACCATAAGGCTGAATTATATTATAGTAAGGCTGAACTACATATGCCACATAAATAGTACATTAAGTTTTCCGGTCTTGAATTCTTTTAAAAGCCTTTGAATTTTCCATATACTTTGAGAGAGCCCCATATGAGGCAAAAATGTTGGATCATCTTATCTTTTCCTTACTGAATAGAGGAAATCATTTTTCCAAATGTTTGCAGATGCTCTTACTGAAAAACTGTTTCAGGAGACAGCTTGAATCTTTCATTTAAATAAAGAGCCTGACTGTCAACCTTCTATTTCTTTCACATAAGGAGGATGGAGAGAAAGGAGGATGTTCATTTTAATTAGAAGGAAGTAGAAGTTTATCCACTATGTCAAAGCTAAAATGGCACTTCTTAACTGTGTAAAATCTGTTTCCTATTCTAGTGAGTTCTTTTAGGTTATAAAGGACTACATTACCAGTATGGAGCAACTCCAATGTTATAGGAAAAAAAGGCCATGAGATCAGTTGTGTGAATGTGTCCATACTGTGTTTTATCAGAAAACCATACTGAATTATGTGATTAGAATGTGTGAAGTAAGAAAATGAGATCTTGTGCAGAATCCATCTGCTAGCAAAGCAATTATAAAGATGGACTTCATAGACAGCAGTGACTGTCATTATTGCATGACACTATGATTTCCTCACAGGAAACTCACCCACTGCAGCACCTGGTGAAGGCCATTCCAAGAACATTATGTAACATTTTCAATAGGTAACATCAGTTTAATCCTGAGCTAAACTACTTAGTGGGTGTGAAAGAGAGTAAGGAATTACTAAGCACATAGAGACAGTGGGGCAGAGAGACACTTATGTGTTTTCTATTTCCTGTAAATGTGTTTCTCGGAAGGTTTGTGTGCGTGTATCTCCCTCCTCTGGTGCACAATAAAGTAACACCCTAGTAGAAGAAATAGATTTGTTGTAGCAAAAAATAAAACCTGGGAAAGAGTCCTCAGTGAAGTAGCAAAATACTTAATAAATCTACACAAGAAGTACTGTAATCCCTTTGCTTCTCCTTTGCATTTTATTATCATCATATACAATAACTATTGCAGCTGTCTTCTGCACCTGGGCACTTTGCATTCATTAACATTTTGCCCTAGAAATAGCTCAGCCCACCCTGACACCCAGTGAAACTGGAATTTCACCTCTCATATGCCTGCACGATTTTAATTTTTATAACTGCTAGGAAGGTATGTCTTTCTTCTTGGTTCTGCCACACTGTTGGGTAATTAATCTGTGATTAATACACATAGTTTTGTATCTATGCAAGTAGCTAATCTCCACATGGAAACCCCAGGTTAGAGCAGCAAATCTTGTTACAAATCATGGATGCCAGAAGCACATTCCTATTCTTTTTTCCTGTGTGTTCATTTGTTTTTTGTGTATATGTGGAATATCTTAATAATGTTATTATGCAGACAACAGGCACATACACATCAGGTTGTCTACACATTCATGACTGATTTCTCTTGTTGCTTTTAATTAGGAAAACCTTGATATGTACTCCCGTGAAGTAAAGAAATTCAAAGAACTGATAAAACTGAAAATGTACAAACCGTGTTCCTATGTATATTCCTTCTGTGGATTTCTGGTATGAATGGGAGAGGATATTCATAAAAGGCTGCTAGATAATTATATTCTGAGTTGTCCATTTTTACCATCTTTCATTAAACATGTTCAAGTTACTTGACAGAAGTTAATGGCATGATCTTGTAGGCATTTGGCATTGCTTTCTCACTGGCAAGTTTCAAGCCTGTGACTGGCCTATTATTGTCCATGTAATCTGCAACAGAGCTAGGACTTGGAGCTCTATGCTTACTACTATACAATATTAAACCAGTTGCCATGAAACATTTGATCAAAATAACAAGTACCGACTTTCTGAAATAACTTTTCATAGGATCTGCATCCTAAACTGATTTAGCTGTGCATGTCCCTGTTTATTGCAGAGAAGTTGGACTAGATGACCTTTAAAGGTCCCTTCCAACTCTAAGGATTCTATGATTCAATGATTAAGCTAAGAAAGTGAATTTTGTCTGTTATTAAAAACTCAGGCTGGATCCTCTCTGAACTATGTTCTCTTGCTCCTACGAAATTGATCCCAGGTTCTATTTGTGTATCAGAATTATACCAGAAACTCTTTCCAGCATTTTCCTAAATACTTTGTTTACTTTGTTGTAAGTTTTCAATTGTATGGTTAATAATACTTGCATTTCAGACATTTTATCTAGATCTACAACTGATAGTTACTGTAGTGTGTTAACAGTCATGGCTTATGGTAGAGCCTAAAGAAATGGGATTAATCTCATCTAGCTTCAGATATGTCTAGTAAATGGATTATTTCTCTCTGGTGATTTGAAAGGGACTCTGGAAAATAACCCTAGATGCAAACCAAAGGGATGAGAAGCCATCCAGAGGGACCTAGACAGACTTGAGCAGTGGGCCTATGTGAACCTCAACAAATCCAAATGCAAGATCTTGCACCTTGGCGGAGGCAACTCCCATTACCAGTACATGCTGGGGAATGAAAGGATTGAGTGCTGCTGAAAAAGACCTGGGATTACTGGTGGGTGGGAAGCTGGACATGAGCCAGAAATGTGCTCTTACAGTTGCTGCAGAAAGCCAACTGTATCCTGGGCTGCATCCGCAGGCTGAGGGAGATGATCCTGCCCCTCTACTATGTACTGGTGAGGCCTCACTTGGAGTACTGCTTCTAGATGGGGAGTCCTCAGTACAGACATAGACCTGTTGGAAGGGCCATAAAAATGTTCCACAGAATGGAATGCCTCTCCTATGAGGACAGACTGAGAGAACTGGGGCTGTTCAGCCTGGAGAAGAAAAGGCTGTGAGGTGACCTGATATCAGCATTTCTGCATCTAAAGAGGAGTTATGGGAAAGGACAGCCTCTTTAGCAGGGTCTGTGGTGACAGAACAAGGGGAAATGATTTCAAAATCAGGGAGGGTAAATTTAGGTTAGATATAAGGAAAACATATTTTACAGTGAGGTTGGTGAGGCTTGCCCAGCTTGCCCACCAGAACTGCTTGCCCACTGATGTTGATGATGCCCTGTCCCTGGAGACTTAGAAGACAAGGCTGGATCAGGCCCTGGGCAACATGATCTAACTATGGGTGTCCCTGTTCATTGCAGGGGAGGTGGACTAAATGTCCTTCAGTGATCCCTTACAACTCTAAGGATTCTATGATTCTATGAATAATAAAACATACTATGCTTCTGAACATGGGTATCACTTAAGTTAGAAAGAGATAAATAAAAGAGAAGGAATAAAATGAAACAAGAATTAAAAGGAATATCTAATAAGAGAGGAAATACTGAATATGATCCTAAACATAATACTCACCAGTGCTTTTCTTGCTCTGAGAATAAAATGTGAACCGTCATCTTTTTAAATAGATCACCATGCATACCCTAAGCCTAGAAGTTTTTTTGCGTTGACAGGGAAGGTAGAGTTTTTTTAAAGGACTGAAATTACATTAAAAAAACCTGCAAGCTGTTTTCCTGACTTTGAACTTGTAGAGGTTGTACAGCACTTCATCACTGTTCCCAGATTAAAAAAAGAAAAAATGATTCACACTTGCACAGAAGTCTTTGAGTCATGGATATGAGGCAAGAAGTGCTCATGTGTGGCTGAAGAGGTCATGCTTTTCTTCTCCCTTCAGCCAGAAGATTCAGCGTACTCCTATCCACTCTACAGGCTGTGCTGATGGCAAGGCCCTGGGCTTCACAGTAGCATCAAAATTGCACAGAATGATGTATTTCACTCCCACATCCTTTTGCTCCTCCATGGCCACAGTGTGGGTGAGGCTGCCAGCATGTGCTGCCCCAACACCCACACACCTACAACCGGCTGCTGGCATCCCTCTGTGAGCTGTTTCAGAGCGCTCCCACTGCCCTTAAAAGCATACCAGGAGGGAACTGCAGCTCGCCACAGATTTTGGAAAACAGCTTTGAGCCAAGCACCTAGCTGCACTACTGCAAGGAAAGGCTGATCTGGAGCTGGAAGCTGTGCAACCCTGCTGGCAAACCTCCTGCTACATCCACTGGGCTGTGCATCTTTGTTCAACATGGGCAGCCTGTAACTCAGCCTAGGGGAACTGTGTGGGAAAGAGTTTGGAGATGCTGCTCCTGCTGAGATCTCATCTGTCCTCTCCCCAGGGTCTCTAGGAATGTGATACATTTCCGAAAGCATCAAATGCTCTTGCAAGCAGTAGCTTTATGTGCTGAGCAGCAGAGGTCTTGCCAGGACAGTTCCCACACAAGAGCATGTGAGGAAGAAGAAAAAGATCAGGAGCCTATCTAGCATTCCTTTCTGTGAATGCAAAATCAGGGAACCGGTGGCTCCAGGAGGTTCTCCACAGCTCTCCCGACATAGTTATCCCATAGCAGTCACTCAGCCAACAGCAAAGCCTAAGGGCACAAAACCCAGGAACAAGTTTTGCATGATCTACTCAACTGTTCCTAGTTTAAAGCCATGCTTCCTCACTTCAACATGTGCAAGCCAAACATGACACCTTCCCAGGAGGGAAGGAGATACTTCCCACACTGCCTTCTAACTTCAACACTACTGAAAAGCTGTGGGGTGCTCTTCTCACACCTGCATGCACTGATGTTTCTTCAGCCCCATAACTGACAGCTCAGAGGTAAAATGACAGTGGCATTGAGCAGTGCACGATGATGACAAAACATTTCCTGTCAGCAGAATAAGTAGAAGAGTGCTGCCCTGCCTGAGCAATGAGAACAAACATGGAGGACTGGGTCTGTTCAGCTCTGGGCTGTCCCTGTGACAGTGAAGCGCATCTCCCTATCTCCTGCAGCATCTGACATAATGTGCCTTCTGTGCCCCACCTGAAGACAAGGGGCACATTCCTTCCAGGGGACACATGATCAGGGTACCTAGCTGTGCCGCTCATTAGCCACATAAAAACCAGCAGTGCTGAGAGTGGTTCGAAAGGAAAGACTTGGTTCACGTGTGTTTCACAGCCACGCTGGGTGTTTCGTCATCCCTGAAAGGGTGCAGTGCTGCTGGTTCTGAGAATGCAGCATGCCAAGTGACATTTGGCTGTGGTGGAGCTGTTTTACAGCAATGCTTTGTGCAAACCTGCAGCTCTCACACAGAACAGGGGGAGGGCTTGCAAGAAATGAATTCTTCACGGAGGCATGACAGATGCTTTTCTAAGAATACAATGCACGACAGCACATAACTCTCTCGCCAAAGTGGAGAGGCGTAAGGACCTGTATTGCCCTGCTCTGATGAGTCTGATGAGAATAGCAGTGGGTACTCAACTCAGCTTTGCTTTTAAGTTAATTTTTCTTTGGCATTCATTTATACCAGATTTTTTACCTAATCTGTATACTCAGATCTATTTATTATTTATTTTGAGAAAGTTGAACTTAGAGACATTCTACTGAGATTCACACCCTCATACACAGCACATTCTCCTTATGTGCTGGGCGGGCAAGTTACAGTTGTCAGCAACTGCCTTTTCATATGCGAGAACAGCACCCACTGCCCTATTTACAAATGCTAGATTCAGAGATTACTAAACCTGGCCCAAAGGCAATGGTGAGGATGACCAGGCTATGACTGTGAAGAATGTATGTGTGGGTGAATTTAAGGTTGAGGGAGGGGAAAAGCTAGTGATGCTTGTAAGATCTGAGGCCCACTCTTTAATGTAAGACGTATGTTCTTCCTAGAAGAGGAGAATCTTGTGAGTTATTTATAAAGCCTCAGGGTGCCAAACCCCAGTGTTACAGGAACATCTGCTCAGAAAGCTTGCATAAGAAGTTCCCTCCGCACTATTTCCCTGTGGCTAAATCTTATTTTGGACTGCATGACTAGTATCTGTTAGTAAATGAAATAGGTGCATGAACAGACCTGGAAAAAGCCTGCAGCCTCCAAAACTGGGTGGCTGCATCCAGACAGCTAAAATGAATCTACTACTGGAATGTCATTGCTCAAATGCACAGGGCTGGCTGCCTCACCCTGCCAATGGAGCAATGGCCCATGCCTGGAGTTTCACAGATGGTTCCCTTCCTGCCGTCACTTCTGGCTGAGACTTGCTGCTCTTTCTGCAGACAGCAAGCTGATAGCTAACACTTGAACTATTAACTCAAATACATACCACTAAGGCACAGCTGCTGGACAACGTTGGATGCAGCCAGAGTGTTCCTGAAGTCCAAAGCCATTCATTCCAGAACAAGCACCTTATGGAAAACACTCAAAGCAGTGTCTGGTGTTCACACAAGGCACATAGCAGGGGTCCTCACATCTCTTTCATTCCCATAGCTGCAAATGATCCAGCAGGACATACCTTACAGTCACAGAGAGCTGCAGTGAAAAGACGAAGCTCCTACCATGTTCACTTGCCATGCCCATTCTCTGGAATGACTTGTGTGGATCTGCCTATTGAAGACAACCCCCTGTCCAAATTCAGTACAACTGATATTTCCCACAGCAATCATTCAATCAGCCACATTCTCTCCCCTTTCTATTACAGTAAAGGTGGCATCTTCATAGACTTTACTACTGCAGTAATTGCTTGAGGCCTTAGAGGTCAAAGTTGAGTAAATCTAAAGTTCCTCTCCAGGCAACTGTACAGAAATAACTTTCAATTTCAGAGATTTATTCAATTAATTTATTCCCTAAGCTGTCAGCACTCACACTGCCCAGCTGTACCTCAGATTACATATTTAGGATTTAATTGCCTTCAGTATACATTAAACATATTATATATCATGTTCTGGTGAGTCAAGACTCAGAAAGATTTAAACACAAAAGAAATGTATTCTGGAGGGATAGCCATGAGGAATACTCTAGCTTTGCCTTAACTGCCAGGAGACCTTTCTTCCACATAGTCTTTTAGTCCATGTTTCCATAGTCTGCTTTACCCACTCTCAGTCAGTATCACCAAGAAAAGGCAATGCCATGCAGCCTGACCCTGGACTCCATCTGCCCATCCTCCTTCTCTGTCATGCTGGCAATGGCATTACTTTGTCTGTGGGACGAACTTCAGCAGGGAAATGATTTAGTTTGCACAGCTGCACAAGTGCTGGTGCTGCTACAAGGAAGGAGGAGGCATGGTGTGAGGAGCTTTTTTAGTCAGAGTAATCCTGCCTGCATTGACAGCAGTTGCTCTTCCCTAGGGTCAGTCTGATGGGGAAACACATTAACAGGATAGGAGCCCTTCCTTCTTTGGGTGGTCAGAAGATTCAGGCATTGTGTAGCGTATTCCCATTCCAATCACACTAAAAAAATTGAATAAAACTCCACAATTTTACTATATTACAGTACAGCAGCATTGGCCTGTCTGAGAGAAAAGCTGAAGTAAGAGGGCAACAGGCACTTTGACTTAGCAGGCAAGAATCAAACCCTGGCAGCAGCACACCTAACAGTTGTACTCACTGCAGGTCAACCCTCCCCTTGGCAGAGAAGGCTTTGTGCTGTTGCTTATGAGGCTGCTGTTACAACAGAAATCTTGTAGCAGCTCAAAAGCAGCACAGCAGTACCTAAATCAAGCATCCATCCATAATGTTATGGCAGAGGTGAGCTTGGTGTTGACAAACAGTGCTGCTCCCTGAGGATACCTTCATCACTAAAACTCCTGATTGCTAATGCAAATTAAAGCTGCCTTCAGCTAAAGAACACAAGGACAAACTTTCAGATGTGTTCACTAGAAGTTAAGCCACACAAAATGGAATTTCCTACTAAGAGACATTGACTGACCATATTGACTAACTTTGTATAAAAGAACAGTACAACTGCTATGGAATGTTATGAAATAACAGGAGGTAACAAAGAACAAAAAATAGCTCAATCATTCCAGCAATCAGCAACAGAACATGAAGAGCACAATCCCTATTCAGAGAGATGCTACTCCTCTGTTTGCTAACCCTTAAATGACAGTGAGAAGGGGTGGATCCAGGTTCCACACCTTCCAGTCACTCAGGTGCATTACTTGCACCTGAGCTCCCTGCGTTAGCCACACTTTCTCACTTGGTATTCAACCGTCTGTTAGCTGGTAATTTCACTGCAGGGCTTCACAATATCCCTGAAATGAACACAAACATCTTAGACGATAAGGCATTGTCTGCAAGCCTTCTTCTTGTCTACTATGCCAAGAGTTCTTAATGGTACTGGAATTAAAGAACAGATGTGTCTTTGATAAGAAATACTTTGGTATCTGCCCTCCCTTTGCTGCTAGATGGATGCTGGCCCCTTCAGGCAGCTATTCTTGTAGAAAACTTCTAGCTATCTAAGTGGAAAAATGGCCAACAATCGTGTAAGCAACTATGATAGGAGCACAAATGCTAGCTATTGTTGTTACAACATTTGCTGTTAAAACATGTTACTGGACAAAGATCATATCATATGTGAGCTTGATCAAGATAATGAAGAGTCCAAAAACAGCACCTGGGGGTTAGCTTAAAAACATAGTTAAATCCCTGAAAGCATGAAGAAAATTGATTGCCACACGCACTGTGCACACATGGTTGCTGTCCACTACAGAGCAAAGAGAAGGATGTGAGTGCTGCAGGGAGTGCTGTGCTTGGCTGGGGCAGCCAGGACAACACACGTGGGACTGCTAGCCCTGCACATCAGCTAGGAGAGCAGGAGAGAGAGCCCAATGCTTGTGCGAACTGCAAGCAGCAATACTAAAAGCAAAAGACAGGTGTGTTCCTCATTAAGGTCATCTGAAGGGCCTGATAGTATATGGGCAAATGAAGGCAGGGTTCTGCTTCAAGAAGGCTGCTGGGGAGGGAGAGACTGTGATTCACTTCAGGACAGTGCTGTTTGACTGTGAGAAAGGCTGGCAGTCCTTACTTCCCACCATGCTTGTTCATGCAATACCTGCAGGCACAAAGTGCAGAGAAGGGGGAAACAGAGAGGGAGGGAACAAAGCTTCCTCTTTTTCCTCCTCTGCTTCCAGCCCCTCAATCTGGGGTATCATTTCCATTGTGTTGCTCCCTGTCTCCCTGGAGGCTCAGCTAGGCAGCCAGACCTCTGGCAGGAGAGCCCCTTCCTGCCATTGCCAGGCAGGAATACCCTTTCTACTTGGCATCCTGACAACCATGGCCCTGCACTGCCTGTGGGCCCTTCACACCAGCTTGCCTGGCTCCTGGCACAAGGCCAGGCTGCAGTGCCAGCACCCTGCTGTAGGCCCTTCCTTTCTGCTGCCACTGCTGGAACGACAGCGAGTTTTACCGGTAGCTTTATGAGAAAAGTCATTTAACATTTTTGCAGTCCTGGCTGCTTTTGCCTTATATGATGATATCTCACATTTGATATCTTGAAAGATAAGGAATATTTTGTTGTAAGCAAAGGAAAAACACAGATTGATGGTGGCAGATGGGGAGAAAATGACCTGAAAATGATAGACAAGGCAAAAGCCTGAATAATCAAATTAGTGAGGAGGATTGCAGTGTGCAAGTGAAGAAGCATTGAGTCACGTTGCGAGCTTGTACCATAAGATGATCTACACCTATTTCCCAGAAGGTGATTAGTTTGCATAATTGAGAAGTCTTATGAAGGGTGTTCATTGGAACTCGATGAATAATTAATTTTTTTGGTGTTTCGCTGGCAAATTTGGAAAGTTAAAAGGACTCATTTCAATCAGACTGAAAGGAAAAAACATAGATTTTTTTTTTTGTGAATTGAAAACTAAAACAAGTAATAATTTGAAGGCTTCAAATGAGACATTTGTTCCTAAAAAAAATTGAATGCTTCATTTTGATGGTGTCTATTCAAATATGGTTCAACTATTAAAATTAACAGAGATTTTAGAAACATTACTTTGAACAAGAAAATCAAAGCATTAATTTGAAAAAGGTGTTGAGAAATACTCCATTGGAAATTCTGAAATGTTTTGTAGGTTTTATTTTCTTGAAATCAAAGAATACAACAGTACAGGCCAAAGCCCTAAAATATTATTTCTGTGTCCCATCCTGAATTTTTGGTTGCAGTAGTTTTTTCAAAAACAAAACCCCTTGTCAGTCTCAACAGTTTATCGTGCAAATCCTAACTTCCTGAGGCTACAGAGTCTCCTGTGCATGCTCTCGTGAGTCCAACTCTTTCGTGTCCCAGTAACTTAGCAAAGCATTAATTAGTGACTTAGAGTCACCTGAACATAGACAGAAATTCAAGTTACACTCTCCTTCAAAGCCTGCATCTTCCAGCTCAGTGTATTCTGACCTAACATACAGATGATTATTAAATTGATTGCAAATGAAATAATTCTGTTTCAAGATCCAGTATCAATAAAACAACAACTAGGGCATTCATACTACTTGAAGCTAAACTCCTCAGAAATGAGCATTGCCACAATTTTGTGGCTGTTAGAGGAAAGGGGATGTAAGTCAGCTGAGTACTGCTTAATCCATGTAGTCCAAAGAGATACAGAGAAACAGAGGAGCCACTTATTTTCAGTGAGTTTTGACACCTGGCAATAGTTAGCACAGTACAGTCTGACATATCTATGGCTAGTGCAATTGCATTCATTCTAGAGGTGGTAACACTGCAGCAATTTTTTTTTGCAAGACTGTGGAAGCAAACCTTGTTGATGCATTCACATCCTTAAAGTAATGAGAACCAGACCTTCTATTTAACACTCCTTTTACAAAACCTAAGTTGGTTGCTGACATTTGAAAATCATAAAAAGTAGGTTAATACGATGGCCATTTAAATGAGCAAACATAGCAGAAAACTTTAGGAAGTGAAACTTTCTCAAGAAAGCTCTGTTTAACTGCTGCTGCTCTTGTTGCAAGGGGTTCCCTTCACATTTTTGCTTATTTCTCCTTGTACTAGTTCTAGGCAGAAACAAAGACAAATACAATATTCTGCCAAGGTGTAAAGACTCTTTACTTTATTGCAACAGAGATGATGATTTAAAAATGAAAAATGTTTTTGATAGAGGCTAGAAAAAAACTTTAGGAAATTTTGTACATGCACTTCTCAAAAATTTTCTCCACTCTTCTCTTTAAAATTATAAAATTCAAAACATTTTTCTCCCTTTTCGTGTAACACTTGATTTTCTTTGAATAGTATCCAACAAATTTGTTTTCTTTGTATGCACCAGATACAATCTCACTGTTATCTGAAAGAAAACTTCCCCAAGAGGTGGGTTACCCACAAGCCCGTCCTCCTATTTATCCCTTCTTAGTGATTCTGCAGCCCATTCCACAAACTTTTTCCCCTTTAGAAACTACTTGGCAAATCTCCTTGATTCTCTCCTTCTCTAGCACCCATATCAACCAAACTACCCACTATCGTACTTTCTGGTATCCTCTATGCCCATGGCCAAAACATTAAGAATTATTTTAGATGCTGGATGTGAACTGTAAAATATAGGATTTCCTAGCTGGGTTTGCAGGTGATGTTAGTGGGAGGAGGCAGTTGGAGCTGTGAAGAGGCACATTATTTGGATGCTCTGAGAGCTGCTACAGACATGATTGTCTAAGAATATGGCGAAAGATAAAGCTTGCAATGAGTGGTAATATGTCAGTAAACAGGTATAGTAAGAAAGAGCTTCTGAACAGAGAGACATTTCTGGTTTTTTTTTCATACTTAGGCATAGTGTGAACTTCAGGAAATTGGAATTGATAAGTCCTAAAATTGTAAACTAGTTTTATTAAGATTTAAACTAGTGAGGATAGCAGAAGTTCAAGTTATTACCAACACAAGGGTAAGATTTTGTACATGAGACCAGATTTTGTGCTGAAGAGTGGGTTGAGCAACAAATCCTGCTGCTGAGAAATTTTGGCAGACACAGGACCTGATTTCAGTTCACTGACTCCCACTACACAACACTTGGCTACAGTATCTCACTTGCAGAGAGGTCTTGGTTACAGGATGACAGTTTGTTTGCAACTACTACACTTCAAAAATGAAAAATCTTGAAAAGTCTGGGATTTATTCTAATAGCATCTGCCAGAAATTCCTTCCCTTTGTTTTCCAGAGCCTCTAGCCTATTATTTAACACTTATTCTAATGCAAACTTACAAGTCTTGCACATATCACTGTAAAACTTCAGTAAGAAGTGATGGTCTATGCATCATAATTCAGACATCATTCCCTGGAACAGGTTCTCTGACAAATCACTGAGTAAATGATCTGTAATAAAAACACTATTTTTTTTCTTTTGTTTCCATGCCACCTTGCCTTGTCACATACATTTTAAAGATCTTTACTAAAGGAGATGCAGGTGATACATTATCTAGACTTTACTATCATATGTTTTTATTTATTTGTAATTTGCTTCTACGAAGGTTTTGTCTGTGAATATGTTTCATTCCCAGCTTAACAGTCTAGGAAGCACTGAAAGGTTACATAAATGTTTGCTCATTCACCTAATCATATTTCTCCCCAAAATAGTCTTTTCTCACTTGGCATTCTCATTTCCCCATTTTTATTTCACTATGAGCCCTCTGAGACTTCCATGCAGAAGCTAAAGGTGCCCCAGACTTGTAGCTTGTTCCCAGGCTCAGCATGGAACTTCAGACTGTGCCAGTGGGAAGAGACATCCATGTTTCACTTCCAAGATCCAGACACTGCAGAGGTAAATCAAGCAGAATGTAAGGGCCATTCAGTGCAAGAAAATCTCTTTTGGAGCCTTTGCCCATGATCCCAAGTCACCTCTTGATTGCAGAAGCATTCACTTCTCAAGCCTTGACAAACCATCTCACTGCTAAGTATTCAAAATGTTACTGTGAATCTATCACTGAACAACTTTTCACTCTCTCTGCGTATGCTATATTACTAAGTCTCTTTCATTTCATTTCATTTATTTCATTTTCCATCTCATTCTATCAGCTCTAATTCACTCTTTAGAAATAGCCTCCAGACTTTAGCTGGCAAACAAAGCTGATCTTCATTATTTGCATGTTGTTAATTCAAAAAAGTGCTTTAAAATGTTCTCCATGCCATCTCTTGCATTTGAAAAGAACTTCCCACTGTGAGCTACAGAATATGCTTTTTCTTGTCAAGTCTCCTCTCATTCAAATATTTTGATTCTTTGTATGTCCACCAAGTTGGGGCACTATCTTCTTTATGTATGTATGTATGTATGTATGTATGTATGTATTTATTTCAGTGCTCTGCTTGATAAATATTGAATGTAAAGGTTTAATTTGAGGCTTACCAGGAGTTCTGCTTTGATCTTGTGGTTTAAAATGTCATAAGAATTTCCAAACAAAACAAAGCAACAAAACACAACAGAGAATAATTAGCACTATGAAAACTGAAAGCAGAATTTTAAGCTGTACACTACCTGTGAAATACACACACCTGTACCTTTCAAAATGTTTCTTAGGCATCTCATTTTTGAGAAAAACACTCCTCATATGTCTTCACTTTATAATGATTTCTTCTTCTGTCTCCAGTTAAATGCAAACTTCTGAACTGTCAGATACAGCTGTCTTTAGCTGTTTTTTCCTTTTTGCAATATTTTAAGAAATGCAGGGAAGCAGAATTAAAGTCTCATCAATATTTGTCCATCTCTCCATAGTAGCAGCTAATCACAGGGTATGCCTAACTGGTTTACTTTCAGATGTTAGAATTGAAAATTGGTAACCAATTTTCCCCCTTCGATAACTATTGATGTCCTGAATTTCAGGAAGGAATGCTTCATATAACTAACTTCACAGTAGGGGAAACAAAGCTTAGACTTCCAGAAGGAACTGCCAACTACTGCAGGACAAGGAAAAAGAACTCTCACACATCTGCATACACCTCAAACCCTTCTAGCCCATCAACTGGTCAGTAAAAGCACATAAGAAATCCAAATGCTTGGGAGGAACTGGCAGGAGAGCTCCTCAGTTAGTGCTGTCCTTGCCTCTGCTTGTCTGCCGAGGGCATGGGCTTAGGACAAGACATCAGCATCTGCAAATCCAAGTTAGAAGCTGACAGAAAGGCCACAGTTCTGAGAGATTTAAAAATCAGATTGGTTTGATGATGTGAACTGTGGTTCTTTCAGGAACCAAGACTGATCCACCAAACTTGGTCATATCTAGGGCTTTACTTACACTAATGAGGTTTTAGTCCTTTCATGGTAATGAAACAATATTTTTTCCAGTTACGATGTTATTTCCTTTTCTCTTTACCTATTATCTTGTAGAAAAGATTTTTTTCTTCAGCCATACCATTTAGAGGTCTGGATTTTTTTTCAAATGACAATGCACTTCAAAACCCTGATAGGTTTGTGGCAAACTAACATGCTAAAAACGTGAACTGTTTAACACAGTGGGACATGATCTCACATTCTGAGTTTAACAAAATATCCTGAAACCAGATACTTATGCAAATGATAAGCTTCTCTTCTCTCCATTACATCTCAAGCAATTCACCAAGAATTTTTTAAGTTCCTGTCAGAGAAGAAAAAAACATAGACAATGTGAAGCAACTTCTTTTTAATGTGTGAAAAAAAAAAAAAAGTGAATAATAACATTTTGCAATGGGAATTCTGACAGGGTGTCAGTAGAATATTTGCCTTAACAAGTATTCAATGAAGAAAAGCAATTGAGATCACTTAAATGTGAATAACTAACACAAAATGACAAGGAAGCTTAGATGAGAAACCCAGTTATTTAACTTAATTGCAATACAATAGTGTAGCCCAGTGTTCAGTGTAAATTAATGTCCTTCTCTGTCCTTCTCTATGCTAAGTTCACAGATGCTTTGAGTCCAGCTGATTCCTCAGTTAGGGCTGAAGCTTAACTCTGCAAACCCCTCAGTCCTCTCCATTGTCCTGACTCTTTGCTATGGATGCACACGTAGAGTAAAAAGGTTTTTTTTGACCTGGGACTTAATGTTACCTCCAGGAGAAAAGAGAAGAGTACTACAATATAATCATGTGCATTAAAAGAAAGATTTATCTTTCACTGATCTTGGACATTGTAAGTGCAAAGCACATGCTGTTGTACTCAGTCTGAGGCATATCCTTCTTTAAAGACCTTCTGAATCTCAACATCAAAGGAAGGGCTCTTCTTTGACCCACTTCCTTGCCCTGACCCTAGGCCAGGTGTCAGGTTCCAGTTACAGTAAAACGGTGGCAGAAAAGGAGTCTGAAAGATGAAGTCAGAGTGGCAGGATATCATAGAATCACAGAATCACGGGGTTGGAAGGGACCTCAAGGATCATGAATCTCCAACACCCTGCCACAGGCAGGGCCACCAACCTCCCCATTTAATGCCAGACCAGGCTGCCCAGGGCCCCATCCAGTCTGGCCTTGAACACCTCCAGGGACAGGGCATCCACAGCCTCTCTGGGCAGCCTGTTCCAGTACCTCACCACTCTCTCTGTAAAGTATTTCTCCCTGACATCCAACCTAAATCTCCCCTCCCTCAACTTAAAACCATTTCCCCTTGTCCTGCAGTTATCTACCCTTTCAGAGAGTTGATTCCCCTCCCCTCTGTAGGTTCCCTTTAGGTACTGAAATGCTGCAATGAGGTTACCCCACAGCCTTCTTTTCTCCAGGCTCAACAAGCCCAGCTCCTTCAGCCTGTCTTCATAAGGGAGGTGCTCCAGTCCCCTGATCATCTTCGTGGCCCTCCTTTGGACCCTCTCCAGCAGCTCCAGTCTTTTTTGTACTGGGGGCTCCACACTTGGACACAATATTCCGGATGGGGCCTCCAAGAGCAGAGTAGAGGGAAACAATCACTTCCCTGTCCCTGCTGGCCACCCCTCTTTTGATGGAGCCCAGGCTACCATTTGCTTTCCGAGCCACAAGGGCACACTGCTTGCTCACGTTAAGTTTTTCATCAATCAAGACCCCCAGGTCTTTCTCCACAGATTGCGCAGACAAGAAAAGTCGGTAACTAGGTTAGCCAGGTCTTTTGGCTGTAGACCAAAAAACCTATGTGGTGTACAGGGAAGGTGGACTGAGCAGAAGTCCACAGAGTCTTCTTAAGCTGAACAGTACTTAGAAGAGGAGCAGAGCAGAGAGAAAAGGCCTCCCTGACCATTCTTGTGGATCTCATTTTAGGAGGGAACTCATTTGGTTACTAAGACCTTATTCCATGCCATAACTTAGCTCAGTAGGAAAGGAACAGTGAAGAAGTCTTATTTGGAACAAGAACCCAATTTTGCTACATTATCAGTCTCATATCTGCTCAATATTAACTCAAGATCCAAAGCCTGATTAGCAAGGAGAGAGGACACTGTAGGAAGGCGATCTCTATCCATTGGAAGGGGAATAGTCTAGGCTCACCCCAGGCTGCCCTGGCCACAAAGAGACAGAAAACTTCAAGAAACTTCACAAGGTGACATACTGTGTCTTACTTAGAAGAGTAGTCATCATGACAGGATTTTAAGGAGAAAGAAGAGTAAAGAGTAAGCTGTAGTAGATTTGAAAAGACACCCTGAGAATCAAACAGCCTGGAAACAAAATGGGTAAGGATGGAAACAATGTTTGCCAGAGACCAGACCTGGAGGGCTTCCTCTCTCTCTAGCTATATAGAATTCTGGAATATCCTGAGTTGGAAGGAACCAATAATGATCATCGAGTCCAACTCCTAGCTCCACGTAGAACCACCCAAAAAATCAGGCCATATGTCTGAGAGCATTGTCCACACACTCCTTGAACTCTGGCAAGCTCTGTGCTATGTCCACTATCCTGGGAGCCTGGTTCAGTGCTCAGCCATACATAGCCACATACATGTGGTTATGTGGGACAGTAAACACAGAGTTTTAAAAGGAAATCCTTTCCAAATGTTTAGTGGTTAACTGCACGATCAATTATCTGGAGATTATATTATGAATGACGAGGCTTAAGTGCATAATTTATTTAAATGCATACAAAGCCCATGCCAAAGAGATACATAGGATAGGCAATATGTTTACTACTCTGAATTTGAAGATATCAGGCACAACCTGATAACTTCATGCCATAAATCTCTCTGATATTCTGATATGTAATATTACAATAGAATTTAGTTAATACTTAATTTATTAATAAAATGGATTTAAGCGTGTATTAGCAGTAATAAAATACAGGCCTGACTCATTATTTGGGTGTAATTTTTCTATTTTCCAAGAGTCATATTTTTATTTATTTTCAGTTCTGTTTTGAAGGCTGGCTTTTAAATGCTAGATGAAATCAAAGTGGCTATGAATTTGTCATTAACAAATTGTTGCATCACCTAAATATGGAAGCAGTCAATTTATTTATATAATTATGTATTTATGTAATTTTTGAGATGAAATATTTATCCTGTATCTTTGGACTGAGCAGGCTACTGTTCAAGAACTAATGCTATCTTTTTTCTAGGTTACAATCTGGAAGTAGGTCTTTGTTAATGTGCAAATAATGAAGCATCTTCTAGAAGAGCTTCTCAAAGTAGAGGGGGAAAAAAAGAATGATGGTCTTCAGAGTAACTTATTTTTAAGAAATTCTTTAGGCAATGATTAATGGATGTGACAGACCATCACATAAAAAAGTACAAGGATTTTCACACTTTTTTTTCACACTTTTTTTTCAGATATGCCTTTTAAAAGGCCCATGGGTGAAAACTGTGTCACTGAGATTTGGTATGAGGCAGGTTCTCTAAATGGAGATAGCAATAATCAAAGCTTCTATAGTGCTTCTCATCTGTTGATCTCTGTAGTTGGACAGTGAAGTCTCTATGTAGAGAAAGTGTTGTACAGATGTGGAAGTCATTAGCTATAATCCTAGATAGATCTTTTTTTTTTCTTAGAAGTGCAGAAGTTGGGTTATGATTCAAGTCATATTGTTAATATTAAAAGATGAAGCTATTGCAGTTGTAATCAGAATTTTGAAGGGGGCAGCAGTTTTTAAACATCAAAAGCACTAACATTAAAGGAAACAAAGATATTAGAGGTGGAAGGATGTCCTCCATAAACAGGCTAGCTTGCACTGATTCATTGCGTCACATTAGGCAAAAATAGTTCTTTGTATGTTGTCCTGATAGAAAATAACTGATGACTGCTAGAATTTTAAATGCTACGATTGTGTAAGCAAGCTGCACTAATGGGCCTGAATTACTCTATTGGATGATTACCTCTCTTCCCCCAGTTCTCAAAGCAGAATGGATGGCAGTTTCAGATTGAATATATATTTTCCATCTGCTGAATAGTTGTTTTTGTTCATGCTGTTTGAGGTTAACTATGCACGTACTAATCAAACCCACTACTTCCTTTCTCGTAAAACCAAAACAAAGCTTCATATTACTTTCAGGTACAGCATCTGGGATCACAGCTATATAAATACACACTGACTCTGTGTGGGTTCAAACATTTCGAAGATACAGTATCCTGAAAGGCGTTACCTTTATTCCAGTCCTGAGAGTTCCAGTTTGTCTTAAAGTCTGAAGGCATCAGATATTTTCCTTCAGCTCCTTCAGCATCTGTCCCAGCTCAGGAATGCTCTCAGCATGGGTCACCGTGAGCTTTCTCTGCGCAGCCACTGCCACGGCCGAAGGTGGGTAGATGAAGGTAGCTGGGGGTGTCTACAATTTCTTTGCAGGACAGGGACTGGAATCAAGAGATGACATGGGATCTCTCCATAGGACAGTCTGGGAAAGAGGTCTAGGGCTCTGAGGGGCATCTGGAAAACCAGGTACAGATTTAAGAGCAAAGACATCTGCAGAGAGGCTGTGCAGGACTCAGAACAGCTCATGAAGGAAGAAATATTTTGACAAACCAGGTCTTGTGGGCGAAGTTGGCAGCTGACAAGGTGGAGATAAATGTTTGAATGGATGGAGAGATTTTACTTATCTCCTTGTCATATTCTTGCACTGCAGAACTGAAGAAGGTAAACTCAGCCCAGAAATTGACTGTTTTAATATGGAATTGAATAAATAATACTGAGCACTCACAGCTTATTGAAGCAAAAATATATTGCCATCGTGTTGAAGGACAGAGTACAGCAGTTGTACAAAATAGCCTGTGGAGACATACATGGTGTACCAATGTTCCCCTTAAGATTTTTGAAGATTTTTTACAGTATGTTCATCAGGCTTTGCTGTGTGTTGCTATACTGTAGCTTAGAACATGCATCTTGCTATCCAATGGCTTGGGAATAGCTGGAGTAAAAAGATCAGGAATAAAAAATGCAAACAGAGTTTCTATTCAGTATTACCGTCACCCTAAGGATTCTGTCCTATGTTTCATACAGGATGTCAGTGTTAATTTCTAAATGGCAATATGTTTATTTCTACCAGGTACAAGTTATGGTTTAAGTTCCTAACTTTAAATTACAAATTTCATCTTTAACATCTGAAGTCTATATATTTGTTTCCTTTTGTACATCTGAAAGTGTGTATTAAGAAGGAAATTGAAGCTTGCAGGTCATTGCTCCAGTGAGTGGTCAAGTTACTTACTATTTGGGAACAAATAATTGCTGAGATTTCTAATATCACCTATAATAATGAAAGCATGTCAGTACTTTTCAGCACATTAATGCAGTCTTTGTGTTAATTATAGTCTTGAAGGATTTTTTTTGAAAGGATATAGCAGCATTTCTAGGAGTTATCCATGGATGACAGGAGGTGATAGGACTCCTCTCTTTTAGTACAGGTTTCAAGTAAAATATTATATGACTGCAGATCATTTCTTGACAGTTAACTTACCATGATGCTCTTTGCTTCCTTGCAGTAATGGAAGTGACTCAGCCAGCAATAGTACTAGCCAATAGGCAAGGAGTTGCCAGCTTGGTGTGTAACTACAAGCACATTGGGAATGCAAAGGAAATTCGAGTGACTTTGCTCAAACAGACAGGTGACAAGTTCACTGAAATCTGCGCTTCGACCTACACGATGGAATTTAAAATGTTCAGTGTGGAAGAGGTTATTCAGTGCCATGTTAGCCCGGGCCGAAACAATGTGACCCTTACCCTCACAGGCCTGCAAGCTAATGATACTGGTCTTTATGTCTGCAAGATGGAGCGGATGTACCCTCCACCCTACTTCATGAACAAGGGAAACGGGACGCAACTCTACGTCATTGGTAAGCCAAGCAGCTTTCCAGTACTGTGATATTCCCAACTTATAAATGTTACTGTATGTCTCACAGATCTTCAGAATGTTCTTTGTAGGAAGCGAGGTTGAACACTGATTCAGCCCTTGAGAATCATGCCCTTATTCCATCAGTGTCTCCTGTAGACACCTAACACAGATGTATTCATAGACATGCCACGTATTTAGCAATTTATGGATGTTTCACAGCATATGCAATACCATATAGTATACATGCTGTGTCCTGGAAGTTAGGAATGTTGGTGCAGAAACAGCAAAGAGTGAACTGTTTGTTCTTCTGCACATAAAATCTATTTTGAGTGATGTTTGAATGGTCAGGATAGTATCCTGGGATAGCAAATGGTAGAGAAAAGTAGTGTGGGTGTTAATGTTTTACTCCAGGGTCTTCTTAATGATGCTCACATGTGATAAGAGTTGTGTAATATGATATGTTTTAGATCCAGAACCTTGTCCAGACACTGCCATATATCTCTGGGTATTAGGAGCTACTGCCTCAGGATTCTTTCTTTACAGCATCATCATCTCAGCCATTGTTGTGGGCAAAGCGGTAAGTCCCATCAACTAATCCCACCCTGCTAATAACACCCCTTTGTGTGCCAAGAACAAGGAGAAAGAAACGAGAACAAGTGGCAGGAAGGAATTGTAACTTATAGCATATTTAACTTCACAGCTAGAAACATCTGCATAAGACAAAAACATAAGAAATGTAAATCTGGTTTGCTTCTTTCAATGGGGGTCTGGAGTGTAGAAATAAAACTCATGTCAAAGCATAAACCAAAATAGTATTCTGTCCCATATTTTTCAATTTTTCAATGAAAAAGTCCAGTGTTAACACTCAGTTTTGAGCCAACACTGGACTCTAATTAGAGCACCTTCAAAGTGGTAGTTGAATGGCAGGACTCTATCTTTTCTTAAATGGACCCTCTAACTCCTGATTCTCCCTCAAGTAATCTTAATAAATGTTCTGCAAAAAGAGATGACCACTCATTTATTTCCCTGTCTTCCCATATCTTACAGATCCAGAGAAGACAACGTCTCACTACTGGGGTCTATGTGAAAATGCCCTCAGAAAAGCTAGAGAAAAAAGTGATTCCATTTCACATCACTGTTAACTAAAAGGAGATGGAGAGCCTGTTTCCTAGTGGAATGGAGAATCTGCTAATTGACTTAAGTCAAAGTAATAAAATGTATTGTCTTATTACAAAGGTGTACTGAAAAGAGAGAAAATATTTGTAACTTCTATAGCTTGGAGGAGAATAAATAGTTTATGCATTAATATTTCAAGGTTAACCCTGTCACGTATAAATGGCTATGTTAGGCCATTGATTTTTTGAGTTGTATTGTACCAATATGTAGTCTATATAAATATACATATGTATATATAGCATTAAGCGATATTGCTGTTGCAGTTGAACATCTTATTGTCACACTGTGCCGTGTCTACTGATCAACTGAAATCCAAACACTATTACTGCAGAGGCTTTTGTATCATTGCAAAGTTAATCCTACAGGTCTGAGGGGAAGAGGCAGAAGGGCACACTAACGCACAAAGGAATGTTGTCTTGTTTCCATGCAGTGCTATTTATTGGTTCAATTTCTTGTATTAGTGCTCTGTGCTTCCACAAAGGCATCACTGTAGGGTGGCACTGATGATACTGCTGCTCTAAAAGCCTGATCTCAGCCTTTCTCTGGCACTGTGTCTCAGCAGTGCAGTACTGGAATTAACACTGATGATATCGGAGGCAGTGCTGACAGCACGGTTGGAGAGAAAGTCTGCCCAGCAGGAGACCTCTGGGGCTGTTGCTGGGAAGATGTTCCAGCTCTGTTGGAGCCTTGAGTTTTACAAATGCTAAATTAGCATCTATCCAAGAGACAGAAATATGTAATGTGTTTAACCGAGTCTATTTTCCATGAAAATACAGACACTGTATAATCTTGTTTATTAGTTATGTACCATTCAATAAAAATCTTGAAGCTTTGCCCAAATCAAGTTCATTTCTTATTCACCATTCTCAGAAGCAGCAGGAAGTGGCTACATGTTAGAAAGCAGTGATGACAAGCTGAACCTTTCCCCTCTGACCCCTATGTTTTGCCCTTCTGAGGAAGCTTGTGCACTTATGGCAACACAGCTTTCTCAGCTCTCCTCTTCAGATGTCACCATTAAAATCCGCCAAGTCTTCATTTTGTCTAGTTAGAGCTGATATGCTGTGATTGAGAGATGCTACCAAACACCTATACACTTCCAGCAAAGTTACTTGCTTGCAGAAGATAACAGTTTCAACTTTGGTAGCATCTCCTGTACCTGTTAAAACAAAAACCTAGTTCTAGTTTCAAATCCTGTTTTCTTTGCAACTCTTCAATGCTCACTAAATTCTATCTGAAAAAACAAGGAGCTTAAAAACCATTTGAGCATCCTCACATACTATCTACTATTTTAACTCTTTGCTTTCACCTTACAGCCCCAAAACATGACAGAAACATATGTTTAATAGTTGTGAATACATCTTCTTGGCTCCATAGCTGTAATCAAATCTTCACAGTCCACTGTACCATGTTTTTGCAGTGGCAGAGAACACCAAATCTCATTGTTCCTTCATTTAGCTTTTCCTCTTTTTCCCTTTCACCTTACTTGAGCTCCCACTGTATAAACAAATGTTCACATTCTCAATTTGTCACCAACTCAGATGTCTGAAGGTGCCAATTGCTTTCTCAGTGTTCACCTACAATTGCAGAACATTAAATAAAAGTAGTATCTAGTGACACAACCTTTTTCTAAAGGTGTTTTATTATTCTGTCATCAGTCTGGGATTTTTCCCCCAGTTTTGCACTGATCTGGTGTTTTGGGGGTTAAAAATTGCCAAAGATCACACAGGTGACCACACTACAAAATGAACAAATTTCTGCCTATTCAATTGCAGCCTACTAAGAGAAATGTGTTCTGTGACTGGCAAAAATAGATTTGAGTCACATATCTGCTTGTTGGAGCTGTAAAATTTTCCAGTAAATTTACTCTGGTAAAGCAAGAATAATTATTTAGGGCAATATTTTTTTTTCCACTAGAGGAAGTAGTAGCTCAGATATTCCCTGAATTGTCAGGAATTGTTTCTCCTTTTTTGGAATTTGACAATTCCTATACACTGGAACCAAACACTTCCTTTTCTTAAGCATAATAAAGCACCTCAAGTAAACGATCTTCCAAATCTGTTGCTCCAGCATAAAGGGATACTTTGGGCTCCTATCAACAATCTCATGACATCTGAACCCAACTGGCCATCAACCTGTGTCAATGCAGAATCTGTGTACATTCCAATTCACATTCATTACTGAAAGGTAAGTCTACCATGGTTAGGGACAGCAGCCAGTGGGACTACTCCTTCTCAGCGCAACAGCATTTCTATGACATTCAAACTGTAATAACCAGTGGAGAATTCTAGCCTAAAAAAACTACAGGCTGCAAAATTAGTCAGATAGTGAAGATTATGGGACACCTGAACAGAAACAATTATCTCATATATAGCAATAGAAGCATTTTGCATTTGCTCCTGCACTTTTTAACTCGTGGTATGATATTTGTAAAATATTGTATTGGACATGACTTTGTTCAAATTCTCTGGCTGTTCTGAAAATTTCTTTATTCTCAGTAGGTCTCAACCAAGACTTTTTCCAACATTCTTTTATTTTCGCATTGTTTAATTTTCTCTGGCTTTCCTTAGTACCGTAGCAGCCTCCTCTGAGCTTCATGATAGTAAGCATGCATTACCATCTTTGTTCTAAGTCAGGTTCTCATTTTGAATATTCTAGCAGAGTAATAGGTGCACTTCTATAAGCAGATGTAGCACTGAAGACTAAAGTGGAATTTCAGTTCAGATTCTATTGACATATTACTCTCATAATTTATATCTGGTACTACATAGATGAGTGGTGTCTGCAGAGATGTTATTTTTGCCTATCTCCAGATGGTCCATACAGCCACTAGTTCTGAAGAGTGTAGTGCTCAGACCTCAGCGAATTTCCATTCCCCTGATGCCCTGTGCTGCCCTTTAGGACCTGGAGCCCTATGCTGTTCCCTAACACTTGGGACAGTGCCATGAGCAGCACTCAAAAAAAAAAAAAAAAAAGACCTATGCAAATCAGATATACAGCAGTACCAATATGAAGAGTGTATACTCAATCACTGAACGTCCCAGGAATGCAACAACATGGAAATACCAACTCTGGGAAGAATATGAAAAGCAAAGGCTAAAGGATTTGATCTCAGAAGAATTTGCTGCTTATAAGAACAGGGATTTTAAAAACATAACCAAATATCTTACCTCGACAGACAAGTAATGAGACCACATTTCTTGTTGAGGTCAAGGAAGAGTCTGTTTTGATGTCCACTTTACCCAGACAGGAGAAAGATCAACCTGTTTGAGAAACAGAAACAGTGAGTTTTTGGCTGCATCTGTGTAGGCATTCACATGTATACTTGTCTGCATCAAAGAAAATGGCATACATACACATACTGATATTCTACTTTCATTTTCATCTGATTTTTATATGAACAATTTTTCTCCCTGCCATTTTCAATTATAAGAGTCCTAGTTGATGCATTAAATGCGTGAGAATAGCTTCCCACTTGGCTATTCTATGAGTTGGCAATGAGTCGTCTATCACTTTAGCATTAGAGATTTTCTTGTGAAATATTCAGATTTTCCACTCTGTGGATGAGTATGTGAATCTGAAGTTATTACTTTGTTAGGCCTTGAGATCTACAGGGAAAACTCAATTATCCTGTTTTCCACAGATCCTTAACAAATAAAAATCAAGGATTCTCAGACCCTCTAGCTCAGGCTAGACCTTTTCCTGTCTTTCTTATATTCTTTGCTGAAGATATACCTGGGCATAATTCCTGTTTGTTTTTTTCAATAACAAACACTTCAATTGGCCAAGTAACTCCTAGTTAGGCTAGCTTAATGCAACTCATGTCTGAATACTAACTTTAAACATCACAGCTCTAAAAAATATGAGTATTTGTGTGGGTGGCTGTGGCACAATTTGGAGGCGATGCTCATTGAATACTGGTTTCTTCCTTTTACTAGAGAAAAACTATTCGTGAGGAGAGAGCCCTGGAAAAATGGAAAGAAAAAAAAAAACAAAACCACCAATCTTCCCCACGATGGGAATAATTTGAACCATGACTAAAGAGCCCTGCTTCTAAAGGGAGAGACATAAATAGGAATCATAAGATGTAGCCAAGAGTTATGTCATGAAATCCAAACCAAAGAAGGCTGGTGTACAGCAGATGGTTTTATGCATTACTAAAAACAATTTATTCTTGACATTTGTAAACTGCATGCTTGCTTGAACTCATAAATGGTATTTTGAGCCAGTTGCTCTCACAGCTACACTGTGGGGCCTCTACATTCCCTGGGAATAGAATGCAATTTTGAGTGCAGGCTTACGATTGGGGAGGAAAAAGAGGAGTGGGAGGAAGAGGTTAAATTCAGAAAAATGTTGAGCTGTAGAGAAAGATGGAAGAATCACAAATACATAGTACCATACTCTGTTGATTCCGCAGATTCCTGAGCACAGTCCAGTGACTGTTATCATTTTGTTTGAATGTTCAGTGTGATAAAAAAACAGTCTTCCTTAAGGGTAGTTTTATATTGCATATCAAAGAATGTTGAGGAACTGTGGCATGTTTGAAGATATTAACTTTTACTGATAAAAGATCTTAGTAAGTCAGGGTGGAATGGTTGTTAAAAATTGCCCCTGAAATTAGTTTAATGGTTTATGTTGTTTGCTAGAGAGACAGTTTGCAAGAGTCTAGGTAGATGACAAAACTTCATTTGGAATCATGAACTATTTTTGTTGATATGATCATATTTCCATGAAGTTGTTACCTACTAAAAATGTCACAATTCTTTTCTTTCTTCCTTCCTTATTTCACTTTTAAAATTGAGATGTCTCACAATTTCCAAAGTCAGCTGTCTTAATCACAGTTGTGGTTTTATTTTAATTAACAATTTAAGAGACTGTGAAGTTATAGATGAATAAAAATTTCTCAGTTTCTTCACTGACTTATTTTCTCTTTTATTCTCTTCTGACTTTTGTTTTGAAAAAGCACTTCTCTAACATATTCAGTTTGATCTGCTTCATTTTCTGCTCTGGGGTGGGACATCTCTGAACAATAAGACTTCAGTCCTGTTCAAACATCCACATGATTCAGATGAAGTACAAAATTGTTCAGGTTACTTTTGCTCACTGGAGTAGCAACAGGCAAGCTTCTTATAGCACAGATGACAAGACTGAGGCCTTTTACAAGGTGAGTATTCTACAAATTGAAAAAAACGTGTGATTGTGCTCAACAATTTTGATTCAAGAACATGAATGAATTCCGTTCTAGTACAACATTTATTGCAATTTGCTTGCAAACATGCTACGTAGTACTTCTTTAGTCACCAATATAATTGATAATAAGAAAGCATATCTTACTTATTAGTAAGTAAGTAGTTCGGCAGTTAATGAAATATTGACAGCTGTTCAAAACAAAAATAAATGTATTGAGAGCTGTTTATTTTCATCATGAACTCTTTACAAGTAGAGCAGCCATTAGAGTCATCTTTGGTATCACTGACAGTAACAAGGCATCTGCAATTGCAGAAAATTATACTGGCACACTCATCCTGAGTGAAAATCATGGTAGAAACCTGAAGCCACATATCAGGATCCAGACAGTCATCAACTTCATTGGAAAAAGAATATATTGAGATATTTTACTTTCCTCGCTGGACTGCTTCTGTATTAGTTTATGGTGTTCTTTTCAACAGCAAACAAGACCTTGCTTTTGAGGAAAACTGAATTTCTCCTATAATTACATGATTCCAATAGATGGGAACGTGTAATAGACCTCCTGTAATAAGATATGCATAAAAACTGAGAGAGCTTGAATTACTGGGTGACATCTGGTTGGACCATACAGAGCAGTGGGAGTTGTTCATCACTGTTCAGCTCTGCCTTGTGATGCAGCAGCTTGTGTTGAAAGTTGGACAAAAGCAACTGAATGCTTTGTTCTTTCTAACCAGGGCCAGTGCCTCGGATGTGGCTTTTCTGTGAGAAATAAACATTAATATTTGGGCTGAGAACTCTGACAGAAAGGATCATCATTTGCATGAAATATATAGGTAGGATTGCTGTTTTTACATAGATACATAAATAAAAATAGCAAATAGCCCATGCTTCTTGCAACCTACTATCTGAGTGAGTGGTCAGACCACGAAGACTCCCACAGCTCAAAACACTCAGGCAATAAATGAATCCTGCTTTACATGAAATGGGTTACTCTCAACTTCACCATAAGCAGGTCCCAGTTCTTCTTTTAGAAATTCTCCTTGGGAAGTGTGGGTTACTTGAAGCAGTAATGAAAGTACTGTGAAAATTCTCATTGTAGGTTAGTCTCTGTTGGCCTTCAGCCTTGCTACAGAGACCTACCTCAATGCACACGTGTTTGAGGGAAGCTGAGGCATTTGAAATTCTGTAGAAATTCAGATAAGACTTCTTTTATTCTTCTATGTTTTTAGAATCTGTACTCTTAGCTACTAGACAGTGTCTAATTGCTGCTATTGACATCTTTTTACTTCATTTGAACCAAAGCAAATACAACAAACTGGTGATTTCTTTACCAGTTCTAGAAACAATGCTAGGTGGTACTATGGAATCACAAAACCTGCTCTAATTTATTTGTGTCATAAAGATTAAAACCTTTGATGCCATTAACTTGTTGAAAATGGGAGAAATAATTTGGGGGGGCGGGGGGAAAGAAAGACCTAAAAATAACTTGTACCTGAAACTGTTATAAATTGTGGTATGTTAGCAGCACTTGATCAAGATCAGAAAGCAAAACAGTTCATTTCTCTGTAACTTATCAAATCCTTCTGGTAAATGACACTCTGGAAACATTCAATAGCTTCATAACCGGCTGACTTCATGTTTTATATGCAGGAAAGATGGCTAGAACAGCAGTAATCAGCAGAATACATTGGTTTCATAGTTGAGCTTTGGTAAGGTGCTACATTGTGTGGGTAGCATTTATAAGAGCTCTCTCATTTTTAATTCTGTAGCAAAGATGACTGTCTGCTTCACAAATTAATAATATTTTCCTTTTTCTTATAATAAAAAACAAATTAATTATATTTTATTTTATGACTATTCTTTTTGATTTACTCTTTATAGTACTCTTTCATTAAAATAGAATATCTTTTAAGTTCTATTTTCTACTCATCTCTTTTCAATAAAGTGATGTAATTATACCAATAGGTTCCAAACTCCTGTTACTCCCTCTCATATGTGAACAACAGACACATATCCTGTGTAAAAATTCTTCATTGTTTATATTGCATTTTTCAGATGAGCTGCCATTGTTTCTCATGTTCTTACTTTATATTTTATAATTAAGAAAGACGAAGCTTCCATATCACTTTTATTAAATATAGTGATTGCTCAGCTACCCCTGATCACAAGGTACTGGTTGTTCTGTCATGGGGTAGATAAAGTTGCTTCACTCTCAGATTTCAGATGCCCCAGAGTGGAATGTACTTTAAACATCTGCTTTCCAGTTCTTGGAACTAAGAGAGTCATAATCCTAAGTGTAGACATGTATTTCCTCTCTCCTCTTTCATTTATCAACAGTGGAAGCTCCATGGGACCAGACTGCTAGTGAATACATGAAATAGGAGGACAAATGAGGGGACACAGGTTATACTTTATTCAGTAGCATGATGGCATGCAGGAGAGGATAACAACCTGCATGGCACCTGAGTGGAAGCCAAGCTGCAAGAGGAAGATCCTGAGGAAAATGAAAGGAAGACAGCCTGTGTGCATGGCACGAACCTCATCTCTAAATGCAGTGCCTTCATGAATGGTTCTCCCCAAAGAAAGCCATTTTGTCTTTTTGGTAATTTTATTCAGGATGAATGGATGCTTTTGGTGTTGTTTTCTCACACGCAGAACAGGAAACACTCAGCACCCAGGTCTGCTCTAGGCAGATGAAGTATCTCAACTGAATACTTTCATCCTTTGATAAAATCATGAAATATGTTGATATTTCAAAATTATATACATAGACTTCTTTGAAATAATGTTTTACTTTTAATGTTGCTTTAACTGCGTTGAATTGATAAAAATTAGAAAAAAAAACACAACTTGTTTGCAAGGCATACAGCTATTTTTTCTCTCAGTTTCCCACTTTGCCAAAATTTTGCATTCTTTTCAGATTGGACAGTGAATTTAGAACTAGTCTCAACAATCTAGTTTTTGCAAAACAACAGAAATTATGCATGTTAGTGAGAAATCCTAAATGAAAAAATAATAATGCTCTTAATATCACAAAACTGAGATGAAGGCAAATGTAGCAGAAGCTGTTGTGTTAATCCTCCCTGCCTACCTTACAATAAAACCGGAAACATTATCTGTTTATTGCAATATTTTAATGAGTAACGAAGTTACAATTATTTTTCAGTAATTAGCCAGCTACCTTTTTTTTCTATTTACACTACCTAATAGATGCCTTCATATGAGATTTCAAGTTCAAATCATTATTAGGATGAACATAACTTTTGAATACTTCCCATAGAACCTAGCTGGATCTTTCAAACTCCAATTTAAATTAGTTCTTTCTTTACTCTATGAATGTGATTTCCCTGGAGGTCAGTATGTGGATTACAAACATTCACAGTTGTAGCAAACTATTCAGACTAGGTCTAAAAGCTTGTTCATGTGGCTCATTAATAAATCACAAAATCTTACTCATCATACAGTAGTAGCATCTGTGTAAGGTAAAGTTTTGCAAAAGGTTTAAGTCTTCTGGAAAACTGTAATTGCAACAGAGCTGGAAGAGCAGAAGATGGAAATGGCTTGCTGCACGTAAAGGAGGTAGTATGGGAAGGTATAATTAGAATTTAAATCTACTGAATATATACAGTGAAATATATCAGTATAGAAATAAACGTATGAAATACATATGGCTATATGCCAAATAAGCATGTCTGAAGACTTCCCAAGCCAGCTAAGCTAACATTTCATTAAAAAAGTCACTTATTCATAGTCTTGCATCTGTTCTGAAATAAAACAGAAATTCGCTAAAAAAAAAATGTTGTCAGTTTCTGTCTAGTTACTAGAAAATAGTCCCATGTTTTGCTGAAATGCTATTTTCAGATCTTTCAACATGAAACCGATTCTCTGATGATATGTGATCATGAGAGATACCACGGCAATTTCAAATCTGTAAACTGTTTAAAGAGAATATTCCAACAAAATCTCAAATCCAGTCATCTTACAAGTCATACGGAGTACATTTCAGTTCCTGACATAATTTGTTCACTTGAGTATGCATGAGCAAATGGCTGCCACTTTCCAGTGGTGAGTTGCTCCTATTAGTCATCAGAAACTTCATAGAGAGAATAATTATTTATTTAAAAACTGTGTGTGTGTGTGTGTAAATGTATGAAGCAGCTAAGCTATTTTTGATAAAAATTTCCTTGAGTCAAAATCAGAATTTTTGCACAGTGGCAGAGACAGGAACATGAAGAGCAACTAGCCTCAAGATTGTGGTAGTCAGCTGAGAAGAGAGACATGCAGGCTGCTGCTTCCTTGCCTGATCTCACATCAAAGGAAAGGAACACGCTCAGAACACGGACTATCATAGGAGGATGCTCACCCTCTCTGTCCTTTCAGTAGAAAACTTTCAAGGCTGGTATGCTTTCCATTATGGTATGGTATGCAACCATTAGTGGCTGTAATTTTCTCTGATACAGAATGGGAAATTCTTATTGTGAAACATGACAGGTATAATAGTAAACACCATGATAATTTATTTGTTGTATTAAAACTTTCTAAGTTTTCTTAAAAGAATATGTTGTTAACACTGCCCTGTTACAGCATGGATCAGCAGCAGATTTAGTGATCAGTACTACAAATCTAAGTCTTGCAGAAGAACTAAGAATTGCTCTTTTCAACAATTTTGAGACACTTAAAAGTTCTTTACATATCAGAGACTGGTTAAAAATGGTCTAGTGGTGGTGTCCCTGCCTATAGCAGGGATGCTGGAAATAGATGATCTTCAAGGTCTCTTCCAGCCCAAGTCATTCTATCACTTTATGAAAACTCTTAATCATTGTTCATTCTTATGCAAGAAAGATCCCTGATCTGAAAACTCATACATATTGTATTGCCAATTTCTGTGCTGACAGCTACAAAGGTTTGAATGTTTTCTGTTCTGGTAATATTCTATTTACTTGTTCTTTCATCCTTTTGGGTCACACATACATGCTGAAATCATGTGTTTATTTTGCAGTTTGTAAGTATTTAAGCATGAGATACAGTACATCATCTTTTTGAATTTTTTTTCATCCCACAGATGAAAAATAAATTAGCCCATGTTAATGCACTTGCTATGAGAACAACAGAAGTTGTTCAGTTCTGTTGTTAAGCAGTATCTCTTGAATGTATTTTATATGTGATAATACTGTTTGCAATAATCAAGAAGCATAGATTACAAATGAGTACTAATAAAATAGTATTTGCTTTACAGTACATCTAGGCCTGACTCAAGACCAGACATATCAGGCAGAAGCAAAGGTAGATAGACTAATAGATTTACTGCAGCAGTAAAATAGACGGTGATTTCCACCTCTGGATTCCTAAGTGGTGAAGCAGAAAGTCTTTCCCCTTTGTTGTTTCTGTTGGAAGGGGTGAGTGAGGATGAAACCTGAAACTTATACAGACACATCATAGAGAATTATGCGCACAACAGTACAGATGTCTGGAACAAAGGAATGGAGAATCATGCGGTTGATGTAGAAAGGCACCTCTGGGGTTTGCCCAGTTAAAACCCACCTCTGCAAAGCAGGGTCAGTTGGAACATGTTGCCCAGGGACCCAGTGTCTGGCTGGGTTTGGAGTACCTTGAGGGATGAACACCCTACACCTTCTCAGGGCAGCCTATGCCAGTGTTTGACCACCCACAGCAAAAATATTTTCTTACATTTAGGTAAGAAAATTTATTTGTACTATTTCTTGTCCTGTTGTCACTAAGAAGAGCCTGGCTCTGTCTTCTTTACCTGTGTGTCTCCCTTGCCCAAGTATGGATAAACATGAATAGGACACTGTGGGAATATAAGAAAAGCTGTTCAGAGCAGAAGCTGTGGAGCAAGATAAACAGCATGAGAACCAAGGACACCTCTAGAAGAAGAAAGAACATCTCACGGCTCTGACTGGATAAGCATCTGTGTGAACAGTTGAAGAGTGTTTTGTAGAATGCCCTGTTGACATGTAAAGGTGGATGGGAAAGCTGTAGGGGTGGATGGGAAAGCTAGAAAAAGAAAACTTGTGGTAGTATATAAGGGATGTGAGAACTTGTAATAAACTTGTAATAAAATTTGGATCATTCACATCTGAGTCCGTGCATCAGACGCTGAAGGATGCCTCTTGAATTTTCCCTTCTTAAAGGTAAACATTCCCAGTCTCTGCAAAATCAAGAGTAGCCCTTGCATATACACAAAACAACAAATGAATATAATGGACCACACACTGAATTTCCACTTCAACATCTGCTCTAAACTCTGCAGTTCCACTGGTACATTCTTTCCTCACTGGAACATCTACCAATCAAATGTTTTTGCATTTGTACTCTTGCTCCCCAGGTTTATCTTAGGGAATTCATGATAATACTGGAATAACACAGATGCAAATTGCTTTCCTCTAGACGACTGCACCTGAAAGTGTTTATACATGTGTATTTGCAGACGTCTAAGTGTGATGTAACACAAACAACATCTTGGGCGTATAATTAACCAGTTAGACTGTTAGGAGATGATACTTTTTACTTACCTTAAGCAGATTGCCTGCAGGCTGCTCATAGAGTTCTGTGATCATTTTTTTGTGAGGTTGATTGCTTCCTCTTTCTGTGCAGAATACATCCAATTGCTCCTACTACCAACTGTGTTGCAGGAGATGTGTTGCACAGGTGAGCTGGCTGGCCTGTAAGGTAAATGGCAGATCAGTTGACAACCTGGAGCTGTTGAGCTACACAATGACCCAAAAGTACAAAGCAATAAATCCACCTGGAAGGCATTGCAATGCCATGACCTTTAAACAAGGTGGAGTACACTGCGTATTTTAAGATTTGATTTTATTTATCAAACCAAATTGCAATTTGCTATCACAGGCAGCAGCAATGAGAACAGAAGAATATAACTGAGCCCACAAGAAGTCAGACAAATGATCTTCTCTTTCTGCTATCCACTTTGGAACAGTTACAAAGAGCTGATACCTGTGAAGAGTATAACAGCATGGAAAGTTTGCTATGAAATATCCCCAGTATACTGTTTCAGCTTTCCTTCACTAACAGCTCAGGAACTTCACAAGGTGATTTCTGTGAATTTAAAAAACTTGAGTGATTTCTCTTCCACGGATTTACACTGTCACTTCATGAATTCCTGAGGAACCTTGAACCAATGATCAGCTGTTCTAGTTGTTCTGATCCTGTTCTGATCTGTTCATCATATTACATAAGAAATGGAAAAACTTGAAAAAAACACAAATGGCCCTGAGAATGGCAGAAAATATCTGAGGTAGTTTTCAAAGCTTGGAAACAATGAAATGTTTCTTTTTTTAGATGAAAAACTTTAATGTTTCCATATCAGCTAGAATTATTTGTAACTATATCATATAAAGCTAACTTTAAAAATCACCATTTGCTCCTCAGTAAACCACTAACACTAATCATCCAACTACAAAAGCATGACTAGAAGGAAAGATGCAAATGGACAAATTAATTTTTTCCTCTTCGGTTCCTTTCTTTCTTAAAGAAAAAAGGCACCAAAACCAGTCCATCACGCAGGTATTACAGAGCCCTCGCTGATGTCACTAGAAAACAGCGTAACCACAGCAACCCTATGAGAAATAAAGTGGCGTGACTAGCTTAGGTTTTTTTGTTGTTGTTACTGCTTTGTTCTTACTAAGTTCAGAAGAAAGAAAAAAAATGGCTTAGTTCCTGAATCATTATATAATGCCTAAATCAATATATTGTGCCTAAATTGATAATACAATTAATTAAGGACTTGGTAACTAAAGAATCCCGTGTTTTGTGGATTGCATTTGCAAACAATCTAATGCATTTGCACACTTCTCATCATACTGTGAAAACCAACTAAACAAGCAATGGTTATGCATTCCTGGGGCACAACCCTCGGCATCAGATGGAAATAAACCTTAAAAAAGACTTGAGACCACAAATAAATATACAAACACATCCAAGAGCACCTTTGAAGAGGTATGCAGCAGTGACTAAGGGGATACATTAGTTAAAGATGGGATAGTTCAGCTAATGAAAACATCAGTAGCGACAGTTATTTCTGTGGCACCTACTGAATACCACTTTGTCACTAATGTCTTTCCAGTAGCCCAGCATTGCCTTTGCTGGTGTAATACAGCAGAGTGTCTAAGTAGAAAGAATTATAGAGACTGACCAAAGCAAGCAGCTGATTTTGAAGTCAAGGAAGAAAGGATTTATGCACTTGGATTTTCAGTAGTCACCTGAAGCAAAGGGATGAGCAGCAGATCCATAAACAGATCAATGGAGAAAAAAAGGAAATTTTCACATCATATTTTCCAGGGCTAGCTGAAAATATGTAGCTCCATTTTTGGTCTGGTGGCAAACCGAAGGCAACTCCCAGCCAGAAGGATATTCCTGGGGAATTATTAAGTTTAGCCTTGGGAAAAGTGCTATGATTAGATTAAGGATTAGATACTGAAATAACAGCAACATGGACGCTTCTGTATCCCCAGCTTCGTTATGCTGCAGGAGGCTCCAGCTGATACCTGATGTATCCTCTGGATACAGGTGTGCTGTGGCTCAGTCAGAGCCGCTTGAGGCTACAGACCCCAAACAGAGGAAACACTTTGGCTAGGACAACAAAAGCTCCCCTGAGCAAACTTTCACTTTTAACTACCAGTAACCACATGGCTGAGATTAGACACCAAGAGAAAAGAGCCTCTTCTTTAAGGTTTGCTAGCTGTCTATCACAGGCAAGCAGGGAGCTGCACATTTCTGTATGTGCCCAAATCTCCCTGGGCCAACTCAGCACTAGCTGTGAACAGTTAAGGCTGAGCAGAGCTCAATAAGGATTTATCCTGAGAACAAGAGAGTTCTCAAATCTACCCTGAAGTGTATAAAGTGTGCACTAAAGCCACAGAATGACAGCTGGTCAAGATAGGAGCTGAGCAGCTGCAGATCTAGCTGAATTTGCTATGGATGCTCTGTCTTGGACCTACTGATTTTTGTAACTCGCATTCCCTGCAACTTATTCTGCTTGTTCTCTTAGAATGAAGTCCCTGAGAATCAAACTGACGTGGACATGGTCAGTATGGAGCACCATTCAAATAAAGAAGAATGCTATTGTTCTGGAGTTTCAGAAATGAAGAAATTGTGCAAATCATCATGCTTGTTTCTCAGGAGCATTCAGAGGCACATGATGGCTGGGAGCTTCAGTTATGAAATCTGGAGTCTTTACATAGAATCCTAGAATCATTAAGGTTGGAAAAAAAAATGAGAAAGATCATCTAGTCCAATCGCCAGCCCATCTCCATCATGCCCAATAACCACGTCCCCAGTGCCACAGCTACACAATGTGGTACTTGAGTCATGACTGTTCCACTGGGATGTGAGCTGGTTCCCTTGGCCATCATACTTCAACTAAGGAAGAGCCAACCAAACTAAGTTAATATCTACATTGATGAGGATAAGAACTTAATTACTCACTGAATGTCACTGCCTCAAGATTTTCTGAGACCAACTACTAGGATGTATTTGAGGAACATTAGCCACTGAATATAAAATTTCAAGGGAGGAGGCATACTTAAGTACCACTGTCTCAAAGTCCATATTCCTTCACTGCTCAACAAGTTCTGCCGTTGGTCCCACTACCTTTCAGCAGGTGGAGGAGGTGCGTGACAAAGATCAATTCACGAGAATATTCTCTGATGGCCTGTAATGTCACCAGGGTGAGTAAGTGATGTTTTAGAGTAGTCACTTCGATAGTTATGCTCTCTAGAAACACAGATATCTGATATCTGATTATTTTGCTCAGCGTCATTCTAATTTTTACTCCAAATCCTTTTTCTTGTGGTGAGAGCAACAAAGCTGGGTGCAAAAGGGACACCTAGACCCTTTCCTTACAGTGAACTCTGAAGGAACACAGAAGTCTTTTAACCAGGCAAAAATCTACCTTTCGCTGGATTAGAAGTAGCCTGGCACAGATGAAAAGCACGTCAGAAGAGTTACGCGGCTCAGTACCCGCAGTGCCCTCGTGCTGCGGGCTCCGGGTCTGCCATGCACACTGGATGATGCCTTTGATCCCTGGAATCTCTATGGGGCTGCACAAAACTGTTCCTGGCCAGGATCCAGAACTCATGGTCACTGTAACAGAATTCATTTTGTTATCAATTTCTTTTGCACCCCCCAGTTTTGTTGTAATGCCAGGATAAGGTGTTACCATGTTCTTCTTTCTTGTTGTCTTGAGGATAGTATTAAATTTGTGTTTTTCTGTGAGAATTCTGTTCTCTTTTTTAGTTTAACAAGTGTCACACTTTAACACCTTTTGCACAACAGAAGTTTCCAGATCCCGTACGTTCGCTTAAGCTGCACCGATCAGAAGCGAGCACACGTTTAATCTTATCAGTTAAGTGCTCTGATTTCAGCAAGCTCGTCAACATAGCCGGACTCAGCACTCATTACTGACGGTGCAGCAACCCGCCCTGCTCAGGGCGCAGCCCCTCCCCTCAGCAGCCCTGCGCGGGAACCTGACCTGCCGGGCGGGAGCGCGTGCCGGCAGCGCCCCCGTGCGGCCTCCTGGCGGCGGTGCGAGCCGTTGGCCGGGCTGCGCCTCGAGCCCCCGCCCGGGACGCTCCGCCCGCGGCCGCTACCTTCCGGCCGTGCGGGGCGCCTGAGCCCGGCAGCCGATCTCCGGGGCGGAGGGCGGTCTGTGAGCCGGGGCTAATCAGCGAGCACGGGCTGTACGGCTGCGGAGGGAACGTGATCAAAGTCTGACCCAAAAGATTCGAAAGATCGATTTTCAAAACGGAAGCAGGCGGCAGCATGTGTGTCCTAAGCCGCCTCCGTGTTGCTGATAATCCAACCTTGGGTTGCGCTGTTCGACCTGGCCTTGCAGTTTGCAGCACGCCGTTTGGTTTCTCCCTTGTCTACAAGAACGCCTTGCCGCTTCGGGGGCTATTTATGCAGGGGAGAGCTCCCCGTTGTTATGTTGTCAATGCAAGCGAAGCAAATATTTACCTTTAAAACGTAATCACACCAGTGCTGAGATAAAAGTCACACCACAAACCCCAACTACCACTACGGCATGCAGATCTTTCAGGCCCAGCCCCTTCAAGGCAGCTGACCAGACAACCACATAACAGGAGTCCCTGCCTCACTGCGAGCTTTGACACAGTTGGGGTGTGAAAATGTTACAGAATGTGTTTAATTCATTGCTGTCGCAGCCACAGGAGGATTAAATTCAAACTCAAGAGCAGAATCACTTCCATGGTCACCCTGCTCAGCTGCAGGTAGCTCTACATGCTTTGTAGCACTCTGCATAAGATAAAAACCATCAGTGTTCCCATGTATGCACTTCATTTGCATTTTGTATATTTATTGCCCACTCAGGAGGACCTCCTTTCTGAAGTCAGGTGTAAGCAATGCTGGTGACAAAGTCCCAGGTACATTGGTCACAAAAGAAGTGCAATGGCTTCAGAAGGTATCCTTCCTGATACAGGCTGGCTTAGCAATAGGGATCAGCAATGCACGTGAGCACAGGCTGCCTGCAGCATGACTGCTCTCCTATATACACATCTCGTGCACACTCAGGCATACACCACTCCAAGATACCTGCTGCTTACAGTCCACTTCCCAGAACAGGCACCTTGACAGGACACCTTCCACTACCACCCAAAGACCTGTAGCCAGGCTACCAGCATATGCATGTTGACCTTCACTGGGCCATGCCTACCTATGCTCATGCTCCTGGAGAAGTTATTAGGTGCCCCGTTAGGTAGATGTGTCCCAGGGGGCACTAGGGCTAGACCCACTAAAGCCCACCAGCTCTTGAGATCAGCTGGAGGGAGTCTTTTGCCTACACAGCCCTCAGGACTTTCTGCCAGCCAGCACAGAAAGAGCCACAGGAACTGAAGTGGTAGTGAGACAAATTGCATTTGTCATTTAGCTCGTTATTGACTGAATTTACTGCATATAAATTAGCATAGAATCATATCACAGAATCATACCATGGCTTAGGGTAGAGTGGACTTTAAAGGTCATACAGCTCCAACCCCCCTTCCATGGGCAGGGCTGTCACCTACCAGATACCAAGCTGCCCATGGTCCCATCCAATCTGGCCTTGAACACCTTCAGGGGTGGGCACACACTTTTTTTCTTCTTTCAACAAAGTCTATGACAATGAAATATTCTCACGCACTATCTGAAAATCAGTGATACATGGGTAACTGAGCTGGTGCCAAGATGCAAGGCCATACACACACCCAAAAGGGATTTTGCCCCAAGGTCTAGTTAGTAGGGAGGTGTCTGCATGCCCTGGAGCTGAAATGAGACCCAGTATTTTTCACTGATGTATTGCTCACCAGAATACTGCTGCGTGCCTCATGGACCTTAGCAGAGGAGGCATCAGAACCAATGAGGGAGCACGTGAGCTGCGTTGCAGGTTGAAACCTGTACATCATCAGTGACTGCAACTAGTTTACACTCCTAACAGCTAGTGATGCTGATGGGAAGGAGGATTTAAATCCATCACAGAAACTTAAAAATAGCACAGTGAAAATCATTGCTCCTCTCCTCAATTAGAAGAATGGAAAAGGAAAGAATAGCAGTGTGGAGGCTTTCTGTTCCAGTGCTGAGGGAATGACCTAGAGTCATGAGAATATAGGCCAGACACTGAAGCGTAGGATAAGAAGCAGCAGGAAACAAGATACAATTTGTGTGGCTGTGTCTCCTCACAGTTTCTTGTGTGCCACCTGTTCCTCACTGGCATGGCAGTTTCAGAAAGAGAAAATGTCTTGACTCTGTAAGAACTGCTAGGCCACAATTAAAACATCTCGGTTATCTACATTGTTTTCATCTGAAATTCAAAGCATAGCACCGTATGAGCAGAGAAAATTACCCCAAACAAATCCAGCACACAAGTTAGACGTGAGATAGAGAGAAGAAACTTATCACTGAGATAGTAGCTATGGGGGTGAGATTATGTAGAAAGAATGTAGCCTTGGGGAAGGAGGAGCCACATTTCAGAAAAGAGTTACTACAGGTGTGGAGGGCAGCCTCTGCCTGAAGAGGTGGTGGAGAGGCCAGGGACCGTGAGGTTAGAAGAGGAAAGAAGTGAGATCTGAGAGGAATGTGTGGATAAAAGACAGTGAAAATTGAAATGAAGGAAAAAGAAATGAGTGAAAATAGATAAAGGAAGCACGTGTTTGTGACCCAAAGTACTTAGTTATAGGAAGCATGTTGTGGAAAAACAGACCGCTTGTACCCAGGTGGTTAACTGCAACCAACAGTAGTATTTGTCAGAAACGTTTGTAGTTGCAGTCACAGTGTCTTTGTGAAGTAGGAAAGCACTGACAGAGGAGGGAGGCAAAGTTGGAAAGACTAAAGAGGTTGAAAGGCAACAAAGGATCTTGTTAGTGTGGGACTACAAGGTGAACATCTCTCACACTCAGCCCTGAATGCTGTGTCTTTTAGCTTGAGAACAAACACTGAGTGCCCCAGGTTCTGCTGGCTCATCATCAAACACCATCTGAGAAAAAAATATATATTATTGTGATCAACCTTCAGAGTGCTGCCAAATGTACCCCAAAGGGTACCGTGGGCTGGATCATTTTGAAACAAAGAGAACAAATACAGCTTGTTTACTGGACATCAGAGCTTGCTCCAATTGTTATAGCTTTTGCCAGCGAAACTCTGCTGGGAGCTACTTTCACCCCAGGAGAGAATGTAATTGTCATTTCTGCACTGGTATAACTGATGAGGTCCCTGAGAAAGGAGGGCAGACATGAGCTGCACCAGAACAGCATTTTGGTTTAAAAAAAAAAAAAATCATTATCAAAATGATTTTCCTGGCAAAATGTTAAATTTTGAAGAAAGGCATCATATTTTTGGATCCTAACAACCCTGATTTGTTTTCAAGTTTGTTTTTACAGAAAAAATGGCTAAAATTTTGCCCAAATAGATATTTTAATCTGCACCTTTACTGGCCCTCCCAGCTGGTGCCATGCTTTGTAGCGACTCAGTCCTTTTTACATTGCCAGCAAGCTCACCCAGAGGTACTGGTGGAGGCACTTCACACATTATTTTCTTCCTTCATTGTGCATCAGCGGAAGTTCTCTTCATTAATTACCAGTCTCTCTGGCTGCTTGCCTCAGGTTTACTTGAGGGGCAATAAAAGTCCTGTCCCAGGAGAAGGGTCCTCTGCTATTTTAGGACTTCTCATAAGTTGTTTTCAGGGATAGGAAAGGTGGTTCTATCTGGCACCTTCCTTGGCAAAGTTAAGGAGTAAGGTATATATTTCTCTAGTTTTACCATTCTTTGAATGTTTATGTACTACTTTTTAGCTTCAAAATTAAAAGTATACTGCAGAAACTTTCTGTAGTTAGATTTTTTTTGAGATTGGTTTCAGAGACCCAAGCTGAAAATTTAGATCAAATCCTGACTTGACTCTGACTTAGCTCTGATTTTCATTTAAGAAAAGACAAAGATTTGCAGGTATTTTCAAAGATCTATGTAAGAATTACAAAGACACCCACCTCAGGCACCAGAATTACTCTTTCACGTTCACTAGCATATGTATGACAGTCAGGAATGCTAAATGCATCTAGTTTATTAAACATCATTTAGAAACTGTTTTCCCAACATGTTACCTGCCCTAAAATTAGTATTAGAAATATAATAAATAGCCAGTTTGAAATGGTTGTAGAATATTTTACCCTAGAGGGTTCTAAAGCATTTCCTGGATACAGATGGATCATAGGTGAGAATACAGTGCGTAGCACAAAAGCAGGGAGAGGGAGGGAGAGAAGCACTGCCCTGGGGCAATGAGTTAGTTCTTCCAAAAGTTTCTCATGTCTGCACAGAGCAAGCCAGAACTTCGGGGTGGAAGTCCGACATGAGTGAGCCTTCAAGATGCCACAGGGATGAATGAATCCCTCTTGTGGCCCGGCTCTGTTCTTCCACCAAATTCCAGGAGTGGAACCAAGAGAAGCCTCCTGCCTTACTGGATATCAGCTATTACGTGGAGCAGTACCACCAGCTTTGGTGGGGGAAGCCTGGCCACCAGCAGCAAGCAAACACACATACTGTAAGTTAACTTAAGGTAGAGGTCTCTGATCAATGGCTATCTGCAGGAAGTGTGCTGGTGATGACAGCAACATCTGTCGTGACAGATTTAACCAGAAGTAACATTTGCGGAAGTGGGCATCAAAGGCAATGTAAGAATATTTTTCATCTTCCTGTCTGTGACAGCAAGCCATGAGGTGGGAAAAAAAAATAAGCAGTAAACTCCACAGGTGTGGGCGACAGCTATTGCTGACATAGCTGTAACGTAGTCAGGGGTTAAATAAAAAGGTCCTTCTGATTATCATATAATTTCCCCCATTGCCCACAAACCACTTCCTTTTCTACCCATGAATTCTTCTCCATGTTCACAGCAGACAGAAAGCTGATGCCTCTGTGTCAGGCAAGCATGAAGTCAGTTGCAGTAACTTTCTGTCTCTTCTGCTTTCAGTTTGAAGCCTTGTGTGGTAAGTAGTATTTTGGATTATTCTCCTCATAGTGAAGTTTCTATGGAATATAACCTACCAAGTGAAGGGAGAGAGTAAATGAGATGTGATAGCAAAAAGAGAAGTGATAGGGTTGGAGAAATTACAGTAATTAAGGGAAACATCTGCAAAAAGACTGCTCTCAACTTTAAGATCGCTAGAGCTGGTAGGAATAGAATTCTTGCTAGCAAGGGTGTTTAGGCTGAAACAAAGTTTTCGTTGTTCATATTCTTTAGCTCATCTGCTGAGTGTTATCCTCTAGCTGTTTAGACTGTAGTGCTCTAGCCAGCTTCCATTGCTGGGCACAAAGTCTTACAGCAGCATGACAACAAATAGCTTAATGACAAAAGCTAAGTTATTGATATTAATTGCGGTCATGTTCGGGCAGGGAATTTTTGTACTGTGAAAAATGTCTCCTGTATGCATGAGTGGATGAGATCATTCTGATGCAGGCTTGAAATGTGGAATGACTTAAAAGGAGGTGTAGCTCTTCTAAAGCTGTGTTTAAGGGGCAGTGTGATGGTGTTGATCTCGTCCAGCCATAAACATGGATGTTGCAATGTTGCATTGATGTTTGCATTTTGCAAAGTTCAGTGTTTTATCACAGCTATACAAAGTAAAATACAAGAGGTCATATTTATCCATCGCCTCTCTGAAACCTACATATATTATTACCAGCGTGTTATTATACATGCTATAAAAAATCAAAAAGTTAGGTTAATTCACAGGGAAGGAAGATTGTGGCAAGTATCTCTAAAGGAACACGAGCTGTTGTATTTTCTTCTCTCCAAAAAATTATCTTGAAATCTATCAATAAAACATCCTCTCAGTTTCTCAGGTAGTCAGTTTAGCAGCTGTCCTTGACCAGCATGCTTCTACACGTGGCTCTAGAGGCCTACAATGCAATTTCCTGTAGGAAGAAGTAGGCTACAATTCTAAGGGTGAAATAATTTTCTACTTGATACCGGCATTTTCCCCTTCTTTCTCTCTTCCTTCCAGCACAGAGGATACAACTTAGGGCAGGGCCTGGTGAGAGGAGATGGCAGGAGAAAGGGATTGTTTCTAATCTCGTCCAAATGTGACGAATAGTATTTCTCCCATTTTTTTTCTTACGGTGCTTTTGGTATAACAAGTACTAATATCATTATTTGTAAGAAGAAAAGAACTGTAAAACATGAGCTTGGTGTAATATCTGTTAGCACAATACCCTCATTTAGGGGGTGAGTTAGTGTTCTGGAATTGTGGCAGATTTTTGGGAGTAAAACCAGAGTAACTTATGACGGTGTTTATTTGTGTAGTTTTTGGCAAGCTTTACTTCTGATCTGTGAATTTTGATTTCAATGTAAATAGCTCACAGAAGGTGATACATAAGTGCATATATGTGTACTGTGTAATTTGGTAACCCAAATGTGATCAAGACATTGTAAGAGCGTGAAGTCTCTTACATAGATGAACACTGGCATCAGGATTTCAGAATATGGAGCTGTAGGACTCCACAGCACATGAGGCTCTTGGCTCTGGAATGTTGTACGTGAGCTTTTGCGGGCCAACATTTGCAAAGCATTACCACTGTTTACCCACAGATCTCTGGCTGTCAGGAGGAAACAATGGTCATTTCCCAGAAGGGTGTCTGAAATAGCACCAGCAATGGCTCCTGTGCTAGCGGTATACCTTATAACCGTTTCCATATTTCACAACAGATCTTATACCATAAAAATAATTCAGATGATAGTTTCTTTGAGTAATTTTGGCTGTTACTAGTTTCGCCCTGAAGCAGTGCTTTCCTCTCTTAATCTCTGATTTTCAAATGATAGAAGCATGTTAATTTCAGGTTTATGACTGATTACACTGAATTGACAGTGTTATCTTTCCTCGAAAGGTTAAAAAACTATAGCTGTATAAAATAAAACAATATACAAACAATATAAACAAAACTGTAAAAGCAGTGTGCAGTTCCATTATGTGTTTAGTAATAACATAGCAGAAGTGCTTGTTTTAAAAGCTGAGTCTGCACCATACTCGATCATTTTCAAAGGCAAACACAATCAAGTGAAATTATGCTTGTTTCTTTTAATCAGATAATTAGCTTTCTGAAAGTTGGGGCAGGTAAAACAAAATGCAAGTAAATCAAGCAAGAATACTCTATTCTCCTACCCTAAAATTCATGTTTTAAAATTAATCTGTTATGACCAAAATGTACAGTGGGTCTTGATATTTGCAAATAGCATTGGGTCTGACAAAGAGCAATGAGAAAGCTCAAAGTTGCCGTGCCATTCTCGTGTCATTAGTGATAGGACCAAAGGGAATGGTTTCAAGCTACGGCAGGGGAGATTCAAGCTGGACATTAGGAAGTATTACTTTTCAGAAAGGGTGGTCAGGCACTGGAATGGACTGCCCAGGGAGGTGGTGGAGTCACCGACCCTGGGGGTGTTCAAGGAAAGACTGGATGTTGTGTTGAGGGACATGGTTTAGTGGGAGCTATTGGTAATAGGTGAACGGTTGGACTGGATGACCTTTTAGGTCTTTTCCAACCTTGGTGATTCTATGATTCTATGATTAAAATGAAAATAACTTGCCTTTCAGTGGCTTCTGTGTCCAAGCACCATTACCACAGAAATTTCAAAGCTTCTGCCAGAGTATTTTCCATGGCAGTAAAGATGAAAGTAAATAAGTCTATTAAAGCAAATGAGATGGACATGTCTGCTATCCAGGTAACCTCTTATAGAAACTTACATGATTGTAAGTATGCATGTACTATGTATATGCAAGTGTATATGTGGGTGCAGACGCACATACGCACACACTTTCATAGTTTAATGTGACAAGATGTTACTCTCATATACATGTTCATCCTCTGGATTCACCTGACCATATGATCTGCTTTACTTGAGGTAAGCTAGGAACAGCTCTACACAATACCAGTGTGACACTTCTATAATGTCAATGAATGATTTTTTTCTTCTTATCTCAAATTCCTTGTTGTGGTTTAACCCTGCAGGTGGCTTAGCACCACAGTTGTTCGCTCACTCCCCCCCGCCTTCCCAGTGAGACTGGGGGGAGAATCAGTGAAAACAAGGTAGAACTCATGAGTTGAGATAAAACTAATTACTAAGATAGAGAAAAGGAAAAGGACAATAGTTATGACTATGTATCTATCTGTGAGTGTATATAACAAATGATGCACAAGTGATTGTCACCACCATCTGACTGATGCCCAGCTAGCCCCTTGAGCAGCGGTAGAGAACCAGATGAACTTCCACCTCCTTCAGAACTCCTTCTGCACGATGTCATATGGTATGGAATATCCCTTTGGACAGCTTGAGTCAACTGTCCTAATTCTGTTCCCTCCCAACTCCTTGGACCCTTCTCTGAGAATGTACAGCATTCTCTGCTCTGTACAGCAAAGTTTAGCAACAGCTATGAACACCAGTGTGTTAACAACACTGTTTTTCTCCTAGAATTAAAAACATAGTGCTGCACCAAACACTCTGAAGAAAACAATTTCATCCCAGCTGAAGCTAAGACACTCCTTGCATTACAATTGAATCTGTTGTTTTATGAAAAATAAATGGCCAAATGCAAGTAGTTTTACTATTGAGCAGTGAGGTTCTTCTGTTCATTTTCAACCATAACATGATGTAGTATTTTATTCACTTTTTTTTTTTTTTTAATATTTGGAGGTGTTATGAGTAAATCCCTCAATGCTACTGTACATTTTAACCTCCATGTCCTATCCTCCATTTTCCTAAATGTACATTTACTCCAATAGTGGCTTGACAATTGACATTGCAAATATGTCTGGCCATTACCTACAGGGTCCATAGGATTACCCTAGGAATAAACCGATATAAATGAGCACAGGAGAACGGCAGTCAGCTGTTGGGAGGGGGAATAAGCTACATTTTAGTATGCAGAGAGAGAGAGAATTCACATCAAGACTGATGCAGAATAGCTAGTGAGCTGGAAATTCATATCAAACCTCGCTTGTATTTATCCATGTAGATAATTTTGTGTTTTAATCTCAGGCACTGCTAATCTCATTTTAAAATATGCTGCCTTAATACTATGCTAAAAACACTCCTCTGTATGGTCAGTTGTTTCAGAAGAATACTAATTGCATCCCATTTTCCGGAATGCTCAATCACAGAAATACATTACTGAGACTTTCTTGAAAATAGCCAGTTACAGCTTCTGGGCCTGAGAGGATGCAAGATGATCTTTCAGCTTGCCACCAGGTCATATGAACTCACCTCTCCCTGCCCTTTTCCATTAAAAACAAGGATTAAAACCGCAATCTCTAACAAAGATTTCAAACCACCTAGTATGAAAGGGCAATTTCATTAGCCAACAGCAGAATTAAACTGTTCTCAGAGGCAATCAGAGGAATGGAATTCCAAGCTGTTGTTGTGAGCAGAGTAGTTGGGGGCCTGTGATACTGCTGGACTCAAACTGCCTAGCCCTGGGTCAGCATCTGCTTCTGCCTCTGCTTCTCTCTCTCTCTCCCTCTCAATTCTCCCTCTTCCTCTCCTTCTCCTCTAGCAGTGGTAAACTCAGGAGCCTCAGCCACCAGTGGTATCTGGCCAGTTTACACACACACTACACTCTCTGCTTCTGCTGCATCAATCCACTTCTCTGCTTTCTTTCTGTGCCTAAATAATTAGTCTGCTGTTGGACCTAATTTTAATGGTATATATTATCAAACAACAGTACACTGAAACTACATAGTGTTTTAAAACACCTTCATTTCAAATGTTGTTCACATAGCAGCTGTTTTCTTTCACTACTCAATATACAAGTCACTGAGAGCTGTTTCCTTCTTTGACCTTTGCTCCCAGCTTGTCAGGCTGTATACTACTCTGAGGGCTTAAACGGTCTGTATCTGGGTCTTTATTGTGTTTAGGCCTATGTTTCAGTGTTGTTTGACAAATTGTGTGCTTTTTCCATCTTATCTTCACACTAGCAATACAAATTACCTTGTCTGTTATCACACATTTAAGTCCTGAAAGAGGTACAGATATTGGAACTGTTGCTGTTTGGCACAGGGTCGCTGGCTGTGCACAGTAGGCAGGGAAGAAAGTGATAACTGGGAAGAGGGTGAATCAGTCAAAAAGGGATAACAGTTTGTGTTGCTTTCCAACTGTGCACAAAAAGCATCTTCCAGAAATCCGTTATCTTTGCATCACGATAAAAAAATTTTGAATGACCATTCTTTGCAATGTCCTTGCCAGTGGTGATAAGGAAGTAAGAATTCAAAGCAGAAAAAAGAGTGGACACTAAGGGATTATCCTAGTTCAGAAAGAGAATTGAGAACATATGACAGTACATGAATGACAGTAATCTTCTGTCCCTCTGCATATGCAGGCTGGTTGTCTTAGATTACAGGTGTCCTGGGAAAAGGATTATTTATGCTGTGTAATCAGTGCAATACCCAATAGAGCAGTAAAATGCTTCTGTGTGGACCTAGACTACCATGTAGCAGTAACAAGAATATAATGGTGTATCAAAATCTTTATATGCAAACATTTGCCCACTATTTCCTTAGCATGATAAAATCCTAATGCAGAGTGTATTTCAATGTAAGCAACTTCTGAAGAACTTAAACAACCAGAAGACAGGAAAAGCAGATATAAGTTTCACAAATTTACACCTGTCTATGTATGACAAAACCTCTAGTTTTATAGCATTGTGACAAAATCTAAATAAAACACTGCTAGGCTCTGCTATCCCTACTACTGACAAACGAAGTACAAAGTAGTACATCACCAATACAGACAGAAAGTTCTCAGTGTTTCCATGGTGGATGGTGATGCAGGCAGAAACTCAAAAAAGTCCAGAATAATTATTAAAATTGTGCCATGCCTAAGCATGATGGACTGAATGTAGCTTGATAACCATGAATGAAATAAGTTTTCCGTTCGAAAAAGAACAAAGCTCTATGCACTGCTTGGATATTTTCTTGCTGTTTATCTTATAGCACCTTCCAAATAGGTATTCATCCAGCGTGTGCCCTGAGATGTTTTGATACAGTGTTGAGGTGCAGGTGAAACAGAAAAAGCATACAATGAAGTGGGAAGTCACTAAGGTCTGGAAGCAAAGTGTAATGTAAGCTTATTGGCAACGCTGGATTTGTGAGAAAACAACAGTATGCTTTTTAATTTTGGGTGGATTTCCTCAGTATCTTTGGGGAAATTTTACTCTCATCTCAGTTATGATTTATTAAGTACTCCTATTGCTTCTACAGAAGTGTTTTATGAATTTCTAAGTGTTACATATGTTATCAATATTAATTCCTGCTCAACTCATTTTTTTTTTACACTAATTTTTACACTTGGAGATTTTATTGTACCATGGGATTTTACAAAGTAGCACTGAGACAAGATCAGATAGGCTTATGACACAGGTACGAACATGAGAATATAACTTTGGCATCTTAATATTGAATGGTTCAGCCTTTGTTCCTGCATCTCTCTTCTTGAATTTTAAGAAGGCAACAATTTTGTATTTTTCAGGAGCTGATACCTGCTCATCAAGATTGTGCAAAAATATAGGTAAGACATTGAAGAATTTGGTTTATGGTTTAAGTGCCTTTCTAGGTCAGAAAATACTGCCCTCAAAGAAGTAGATCATCTTTTTTTTTAATAGCACACTTCAACTTTTTTTTCTGACATTATTCCTATGCTACTGATTGTTGGCTTTACAAAAGTGAGATACCAAGAGGTCCTCAATTAGTTCATTTTTTTTCTCCAGGAAAATCAAATTAGAAACATTTTGCAGAATTAGAGAGTTGCACAACATCTGTCAGTGTTTTCTGACGATGTTTTTGAGAAGGTCAAATATGATTTTTGAATTGCATGTGAATGTATATACACAGTCATATTTGTCCTCTACTTCTCTCATCATGTTGGTGATAAAGGTCATATAGCCATCTAAGAAAATGTGTTTAAACTTTTTGGCATGTCTCAAACCAGTGTCTCAAAAGGAAAATCTTGTGGTCAAGGCATCATATGTAGAATTTTGGGGTTCAAATCCTATTTCATGTTTTCAGCTACAGCATTAGGATTCTGATTGCAAACCCTAAACCGGAAAAAATTGTCATCATCTTCATCTTGTCTTGTTTTATCTACAAATAGGACAAGACCAAGGCAAGGATTATATGACCACACATTCTTTGGTCGAAGGAGTCTTTTAAACATTATCAAATAAGTCACTGACCCAGTGTCTGTCCAGTATTATAGCACATAGCAGTCCAGCTGTTAATCTCATTTATTTTCTCAGTTGTGTATGACATGACCTGAATGATGCACTGGTGTCTCATGATATGGGCTGCTTTGCAAAGCCAGATTGTTCTGAGTACTTTAAGCTCCTATCATACAGTTCACTTGCTTTGTTTAAATGAGTTTCTTAACATCTTTGAGAATTTCTTTGTTGCTGTTTGAGTGATTGCACTTAACTGTTCTCATATTTTCAGATAAGCTTCAGGTCTCAGACCCCCAGGGGATAGTAAAATTTGAAAATGGAAACTTCAAGTTAATATTCCAAAACCCCAAAAATGTGAGTGAGTTCAGCATGACCCTCCTCAAAGGGCATGAAAAGAAGGCAATATGTGCACTCCATGTGAGTAAGAATAAAGCTGTTCCAAAGAGTAACGTTAGCTACTGCCAGGCAGAGCATTCAGATACCAGCACCACCTTCATTCTGACAAATCTGGACAGAAAGCACATCGACACTTACAGCTGCTGCCTGGAGAGTTTATTACCCCCCCCTTACATAGACTGCCACTTGAAAGAAACCTATTTGTACATCCAAGGTAAGTTTACTTTTCTTCTCCCCTCACTTAAGTTTCCTGATGAGTAGACAATAAGCATAGCTTAGTGAAAGCAGCAGTGAAAAATGTGACTGAAATTTGCACAGACAGTTTCAAGAGAACAGAGAATACTCTGTAAGGAACTGGTGGCAGTAGAGCAGTATTGATTGAGAGCTCAACAGGTCCTCCCTGTGTTTATTTGTCCTACTTGGCAGGTTTGCAGCCTATGCTGAGTTCTGCATATTGCTGGGGACGCCCAAGTTACATAGAAAAGCACTTGGACTAACTCCAGGAGACTTACTACACATACATTAATTCTGAATGACCTTTCATTTGGTGGCTCTGTGGTATATTAAGTTGAAACAGTTAATTTTTTTTCTCCTCTTCTTGGTTCTCCATATAGATGAATAGCAGTACTGTACTGTCTGCTGTCCTTCCCTCTCCATCGTTTCCCATTTCTCAACATCATGTATAAACAAAGATAGAAGCTGAAATACTGAAATACTAATATCATGTGGTTGGGTCAAATGATCTACTATCCCCCTCTGCACTTAAAACACGTTGATCTCAGAATTAAGCTGTGACATCCTTTTTTGGTCAGCAGTGTTTCCCAATGCTGTCAATTCCTGTTTGTCCTCATAGATGGGCACTCATAGCTATTGCTGCTTGTTTCATGTCCTATTGTATTTTCTCCCAGACCTGAGCAAGGTTCATCTTCTGCTCCCCAATTTGCCTTTCTATCCAAACATGAATGTCAAAGGCTCCTCTTCTTTGAAGCAGGCCACCTTTTATATCACCTGTGTTTCTTTCTCAATGTAAGCATACACCTTGTTCACATTTCCAAACCTGAAATACCATCACATTCTAAAGACTGCCTTGATTTCTTTTCAATCTACTCTTTTAGCCTTCTGCACCAACAGTTAGGGTTTCACCTGTCCTTCTGGAAAACAACAGTGTTCTTTTTCCTGCTGTACACAGTTTTCCAAGGCAGCTTTTCAACTCAGGGAAATCCTCCAGACACGCTTTGTCTGTTTCATCAGATATGAAAGAAAGAAGGGGAAATAATTTGAAAAGTCATCTATAGGAGAAAAAATGGTGCTGATTTTCAGCAATGGCTTATTTGCCTCTTTATCTCCAGATAAGGAAGACTGCTTTTCACAAGGAATCATGTCATGGATAATTATTGGCCTGATTGCATTTGCCCTGATTTCATGTGTCTGCTGTATAGTAGCCTGTCGCTTAAGGAACAAGGTAAGGAAGTCCATAAGATTCTGCACAACCCTCCTTCACTGAGGTCATGGATAGGGAACTTCATTTTATAAGATTTAGAGAGTGGGACAGGCACATACTCAGCGAGTAATGTATTTTTTGACAGAGATGCAGTTGTTAATTTACCACTGGAATTCAGTCACCGATGACAGCAGCTCAGATTTAATTTTTCTAAGACAGAGTTGTCTATTGATTTAAGGGTTGGGAATCATAGAAAAGAGGAAAAAAGCTGCACGGGTCAGCAGAATTACTTTGGTAAGCAATTCACCCAATTGTTTTTTTCAAGAGGGGAAAACAAATCATCAGTGGAGCAATTCCCGCTCTGTTCTGGAGCAAAACCATTAAAACAACAAAAAAAAACCAGTCAGCTCAGGAAAGAAAGGAGATTGGGGACATTAGTCATTTTTCTAGATGGTATATGTTTTTCATTTTTAATTTGTTCTATCCCAAGTTTTCTACCTTGGTGCCTGTCTATTCAGGTTTTAATATTTCCACTGAAAACAGTCAGATTAACTGCCCTCTTTAAAGAACAGCAGCAGGAGTGGTGGAGGTTAGTGGCCACAAATTAAATTCATGGCATTTTCTCTCTGTTCGCAGAATCAGCAATGTGAATCCAGCTCCCATGAGTACAACAGTGAATACATGCCCATGGCAGCAGTGAATGCAGCTAAAAAACCAAGAATCTGAGGTTGTATTAAGCCTGCAGGTGCTTCAGCTTTGCTTGTATCTGTTGCAAAGTTTTCTCTGGGAAGGAAAGAACAGCTTGCTGTGTCTCCCATTGATTCTAGAGGGGTAGATGGATGGGAGGGGTTGGCACAGTACCTTGTTAATGTAGTTTTTACTGCCATGTAGCAGGAAAGAGAAAAAAAGCAAAATATTTGGGAAGCTTTTGAATCAGAATGGTGGGCTGGTTCCTAGAAATGCAATTGTTTCACATCAGTGCACGGTTATGATCTTATGCATGAGGAAGGGATGTATAGTGTTCCATTCAGATAATTCAAATACTGTGTGATACCCAAGATCTTTCTGAGGAAGTGATTTGCTAAGATTTGCTCAGGGTTACTGTTTGGGAGCAGATAATCTGCAAGGAATGAGTAATTTCCTAACTACTCAAACACTGGCAGTAGCCAGAAACAGTTTGCATAGAGAACAGAAGCAGAGGTTGGACTGATTCAAATATACACAAGTTGCACGTAACTTATTCTCCACTTTTCTTCCAGGTTTAAGTTGCTTATGGCATAGAAATTTTGGCAGCAGAAGTTTCTAGCTACTTGAACCTGGATAACAGGATATCAGCATTTCCTCACCTTCCTCTGCCTCCCTGAGCTCTTATGATGGCCCTGTGCTCAGTCGTGATACTGACGTCTAGTAATAGCACTATTCCAAGCTGTTTTGCTCTCACCTTGTGTGTTAACTTGCACACTGCCTGATCCACTGACTTGTGCATGAAGTGCTAACAATGTGTTAAAGATGCCAGCTTTCAGCTGAAGAAAGTGTTGTGTTTGCTTGAGAGTAGATTTCTGTAGTGCTGCAACAGAGGGAACTTCTATTTTCTACAGTCTCTATGGTAAACTTTCCACTGGGAACAAAAGAAAAAGACTACCTCCAATGCCAATGCCAGTGCATTGCACAAGCCCTTTTGTTAGGGCTAATCTATGATGCCATGAATTCATCCTAATATTCACTGTCAAACTTCCTCGCACCACATTAGGAGAGAGCAATATGCACACATTCTCCTGCAAACTGTGAGACAGCAAGGAAACAAAACCTGAGAAAGCACAGCAGAGACTTTACTATGACTCAGAACCTCAAGTACATGCAGCTGCATTTTTCTTATTTGTGCTGTTGGTACATCTTTTACATTTGTACATTAGGGCGTCTCTTATTTAATTAAATTCTGGATTCTTCTATCAGAAAAGGAATTTTTACTCCAACTGTTCTTTAAATCAGTTCAAATGTGCAGAATTGCTCCCTCAACTAGGAGGTAAGATCTCTTCATGTCTTAACAGCCCAAATACAACCAAGTCCACAAAAACAAAGTATTCATGGACTCTGATTTGCAACTATCTGCCAATTATCCACTTCCCTAGTGAATTTAGGGGTTACTTGACCAGCGGATTGCTCAGAGCCTATAATATGAATGAGATAATTGAATGAATGAATAAATGAATTAAATGATCAATCCTTCATTCTATTTGTGAAGTCCACCAAAACTTTGGCCATAAATGACCAACTGAGAATCCTACCTGAATATATTGCCAACATTTGGCTGCATGAAGCAGAGCAGTGCACTGTCGAGTCTCTTTGTAATTCTTTGGCAAAACAAATACTGGTCAGAGGATAAAATGCTGTTTGTCTGATAAACAGGAGGTTCGTTTCAAATTTGGTAGGGTAAACAGGGATCATCAGGCATGGAAAGGAATTAAGCTGGTATGTCAAGAGCAGTGTTCCTCAACAGAAGTCTAAGTACATAATACAAGAGGTATTGCAGAGAAAAGGTGCAGATTGTTCACTATAACATTAAGAAAAGTGAAAATGAGAAAGGTACTGAAAGAAGTGAGGACTGCCAATTTAGCAGGAGCTAATCCACTAAGACAACCAGCTTCTAGGTACAGAGGTAGAGGGTTAGCCTGGCATGCTGGGTAACATTCTTTTCTGTTGTTCCATCACATAATTTTGCCAGTTTTCTTAAGCTCCCTAAAAAACAAAACTATCCCCCACAAATACATCCACAAATACATTGTTTCAATATTTTGAAAATCACTGGTAAAAAAATTGGGTTTGAAAATTATCAATAATAACCTCTACTGCTTATGATAAATGCTTGATATAAAATACTGTGTAACAGAGAAATCTTACTGCCTGTAACTTCCAACCAGACTGAGAAAGAAATTCATGGACTAAAGAATTTCTGAAAGAATGGAAAAAGTGAGGTTTGCCTTGGGATGCTGCTGTGAAAAAGATATGTCAAAATATGTTGTATCTAGAAAGAAAAATGGATTAAATCCACTGTAACAAAGCTTTGGGAAGTCTCAGTATTCATCACTGTTTTTCAATTCTTAATAGAACTTCTTTTATTTGTTATACCATGTGTAATTAGGAAAAATAATGGGTCATACAAAGAAATAGGCTCTCCAACCTCCACATTTCAAGAGATAGATGGTAGGGGCAGTTTATAAGCATAATGGGAAATATAAGAAGAGGAATAAATAAAAAAAAAAAATTAAAAAAAAGTGAAAACCAAGAATTTGGAGCTGTTTCCATGCAGTGAGGTAATTATGCTGTTTTTGATTGCTTAGTTTCCTGTTTTGTTTTGTTTTTTTTTCATGAAAATGTCTTTTTTCTTCTTGCCCTTGTTCTTCATTTCCTTTAATCCTTTATGCTACACACAGTAATATTCAGGAATATTTGGGGACATTTTTCAGTTTCTTTCTGCCACTTCAGTGCTCTCAAATTAAAAGGAGAGGGAAGAAAATGAGTAAGGGCACAATGAGAAACAATCTGTGAAAAAAACAACATGAGCAGAGTTTAAGGAGTGAGTGACCAAAAAGAACTAAAATAAAAGAGAAGAAAAAATGATTCAAGAAGAATAAACAAAAATTCCAATATTCTCAGCAACTCAAAAAGTCAAAACTCTTTCTGGAAACTCCCAGTTTTGGGAAAATATCATTTTAGCGGGGAAAAAAAAAAAAAGGATCAAATGGAAATATTTCATCCAACTCTTGTACAAAATCCACTTACAAGCAGAACCATTAGTAACATCCAAACAGCCTCCAGGAAATGAGAGTTTGGGGGTGGGGAAATAAACTACTAAGAAGCAATCTCAACCTGTTTCCTTTTTTTGCAATGTAAAAGTTTAGGCTTGTGATGGTAGTTTTCCAGTTGTGCAGCGGTCCATGAAGGGAGTTCTACAACCTAGGCCTCTCCATCTTCATTTTTTACAGTGAACAGAATTTAAAAAGGATTTTCCTTAGGGTTATTCCAGCAACCAGGTCTCTCAAAAACATGTACACTAAGGATCGGTTTCTATCATGTGGGTAACAAGATCCAGGATCAGTAAGAGGCTTTCATCCTTACTGATCTATCTTTGTTATTAATTGTCATTTATTTAAAGTTAGTAATGCCCTTTACATCTTCCCAGTCACTGCCTGTGTGGACTGTCTGAAGTTGATAAATCAGGAAACCCAATAGGTTTGTATGGCAAAGAACTAATTCTAGCTAAGATCAGGAATAGAAATTTACAATCTGTGCAAGCTCAAGTGAACCTAATCTTGATAAAATGGCAATGCAAACTACTGTGAACAGGTGAAAGATCTTATGGGTGGCAACCACAGCTACTCCAAAATTTAAGTATGGAAAAACGACAAGAATCTTATAATTTGAACACCTGCATATCTTGAGGTAATTTGAAATCCAAATCTCGATATATCTTTTGTAAGTTTACCTTCTAGCCTGAATTATGAACACAAATCTATATGCTCTTGGATTTTAATGATTGAATTCAAGATTGCAGTTTTGTACATAATATATAACACTGTGGAAGAAATGACACTGTGAATTGATGTGGGCCTTTTTCCCTCATCATGGGTATTTCATTATCTTCAAAGTTCGAGTAGATTTAAATTCTGTAATATATCTTACAGGTTTTAAAAAGTTTGTTTGTGGCTAAGGGAAAAGAGGTTCTGGAATGAGGGGAAAGCAAACAAATCATCAGAACAGAGATCAAAGCCACAGATATGCATTCCCTGTTACTGGTAAAGTGTTTTGCTTGTGGAGAGATCATTACACACGTTAATCTATTACTTGCTATGTACAAGAACATATTAATAATAAAAGCAGAAAAAGTACAGGTTACTGAAATTTCTTAGTTAAAAATAAATCAAATTGCTTACTGGGGACTTCTGCCCATACAATATTTACTGGGGAACTGTACCTAAGTCTTTGCTTTTGTTTTGACTTTAACTGCAATGAAACTCTTTTCAGTGGTGTATAGTGACAGAACAAGGGGAAATGGGAAAAAACTAGAATGAATAAAAAAACTAGACGTTCTGTATCAACTTGCGAAAGAACTTCTTTACTGTGAGGGTAATAGCACTGGAACAGGCTGCCCAGAGAGACTGTGAAGTCTCATTCTCTAGAGATATTCAAAATCCACCTGGATGCTTTCCTGTGCAATCTACTATAGGGAACCTGATTTAGCAGAGGTTTGGACTAGATAATCTCCAGGAGTTCCATTCCGCCCCTATGATTCTGTGCGTCTGTGAAACAGTCCATAAATCTAAGTCCCTTGAGTTGTCCAATCATTCACTGCCAAAACAGTCTACTCACTGTCATAAAAATTTCCAATTTCCCTTATAGATTAAATTTTGATTTGTATTTATGTATTTATGTTCTATGGTTATGAGTTCAGATCAATATTGAGGGTTTGCTAGAGTGAGGAATAGGAAGAATTAAACAGCTTTTCTGGCAAAAAGAGTTGGACAGGTATGAACTGGAGATATGAAGAAGAGGTCAGAGGGTGAACTTAATCTATTGAGTGTGCCTTAGCTATTTAATTCCTCTGGGGAGTAATATGATCTTGTATGGCATGAGATCAATTTTTAAGAGATGAATCAGCTCTGATTATCAACAGGAAAGATTTAGCTGATGTCAAGCATCATCATTTTTTAAAAACTGCAAGCATTAACGACTTTGAAAAATTGTACATCTTCTATATATTAAACCCTGCATAAATTCTCCCAATTTTTAGTATACTGTTAGCAAATCCATCACCCACCATATTTCAGCTTTAGTTTTCGTGAATCTTGCATAGACTGTTGCCATCTCAAATTTGAGGCAAGGACTTAAGGCCTGGATTGAGCAAAGAGTTACAGGCTGGTATTGCTTTCATCCTGCCAAGAAGGAAGGCATATTTGCTGCCCTAGGGTTGTCCTGAAAAATTAAGCCTGGCATACATTAAGTTGTATGACAAAACCTTAGACAAGCAGTGACTTCCCTGGACTGCAGCAGAGCAAAGCAAACAACTCTCAGGACATACTGTCAGAACAAAAAATACCTTTGCTTCCAATCAGTAATGCTCATATTTAGAGTGAACCTTGAGGCTCAAGAACATATTGAAAACCAACTGTATATTTTTGCACATGTTATTTGGAAAGGGGTGTGGCTTTTTGGTTAGGATATCATTTTACTTTGCTTTTTGTACCTGTACCTCTAAGAAGTCTAGCCTCACAGAAGTTTGAGAGGAGGTCGCAGAAAGACATGCCTTACTGCTAAGGGTCTGATTGAATCATGCATCTGGTGGTGAACATCAATCTCTTTCCAAGCACCAAATATAAATTCAGTGAAACACGCTCTGTCGTGGGGCTCCATGTCTGCACAGAGGACTGGTGGAATGGGACACTGCCCTGCCCTAGCAGGGCCTGTTTGCCCTGCCGGGGCTGTGCCATCACAGTGGGTATGGCTGCAGCAGGAGTAGCCTGGCCCAGGTGCAGCATGGGGCAGTGCAGGAGCTGCTGATGAGCACTTCTGAAACTCCCCCAAGCTGAGGAGTCACCTTTTCTGAATCGTCTTTTCATACAGCAAAGGCAAAGAGGTACAAAGCACTTCCTGCCACAACATCTGTCACACCAGCTTCAAAAGCTAAAGGAAACTTCATCTCCATCAGGACTCTGACTTAGATGAAAGAAGCCCTGTCTTTTCTGCTAAGTGTGTTGTTAATCTTTCCATTTAGAGAAAAGATGTGTTTTTTACCGGAAAACAGACGCACCAGTGAAAATGGCTGCCCATGTTGCCCATGTCATAATAGCTCATGAATCATAATTTCCACTGAAAATTTGAGTTAAAGAAAATATCCTATTCACACAAGATGATGAAAACTTGCATTTTATTTGGTGAGAAATGAGGACTCTTCCTTTTCTTGAGAAAACTGTTAACACTACGCACAGTTACTAATTCAAACACAAGAACCCATCTCTTCCTCTGTAAGTACGAATATCCAAAGCAACTTTCAGAGACCTGAATTGTGTTGTAGTAATGGGGATTCATTTCCCTTTCCACGAATAAATAACATTTGGTTCATAGGCACTGATAAAAACAACTGTGAAGAAAAATCTGAAGAAAAGCATTGCTACAGCTTTGATAGTGAAATGAAATGTATGCAGTGGAAAATTTTTTATGCACTTATGCAGTCAATTGCTTTGATGCCAAACCAGATCATTACACCACATGATGATGGAATCAATTGAGTCATTTTCAAGATGCACTTTCTCTGCTTTCTGTGGTGCTACCAAATGCAGACTGAGACCGTGAACCTAGAGCAAGATCCACAAGGATCTCATTCTCCAGCCCAGTGAATGGGTGTTATTTTCTGGCAGTGGAAGCTGCAGCACTGACTGAAACACCATGTCTCTTACCCCAGGTGCTTGAATGCAACAGCTGGCAGAGCAGGAGGCGGATACAACACAGCCCTGCAACCTTATGGCTGCACACCTGAGGTACCATCCCTGTTATCCTGTCACACCTCTTTGGGTTACAGAATTCCCACTAGGGACTCTATGATCCAGCTACTTAGTTTCCTCCTCTGTAGACGCCTCGTGGTGTCTTTAGTGATTCTGGAGAAAAGGGAAGAAGGGAACGGCTTTGCATGTAGCTCTGCTCATAAAGGAAGCTGGGTGGGAGAGGTGAAACCTGCTCTGCAAGCCAGATGAGGTCCCCTTTGTACCTGAGGGAAGATTTGCTCAGTGTCTGTCAATCGAACTGTCTCATTTGGAGGGAAGAAGGAAAAAGAAACCAAAGCAAAGCCAAGCAGATGAAGAGGGTTGAATTGCTCCTCTGGAGAACATGTATTAAAGTAATGCATTTTATTTCATTATGTAAATTAACTTTACATTAACAAAGCTAGCTAACCCTAACTAATCTTGATTAACTTTAGCAAATCTATGCAGAAGTAAAATGATTTGGACTTACAGAATCACAGAACAATAGAACTGTAGGAATTGGAAGCGGCTTCTGGGGTCACTGAGTCCAACCCCTCTGCTGAGACAGGCTCACTCCTGTAGGTTGCACAGAAAAGCATCCAGGCAGGTTTTGAGTATCTTTAGAGAATGAGACTCCACAGCCTCTCTGGGCAGCCTGTTCCAGTGCTCACAGTAAAAATGTTCTTCCTCATGTTCACATAGAACCTCTCATGTTCTAGATTTTGCCCACTGCCCCTTGATCTGCTGTTGCACACCACTGAAAAGCACCTAGCCCCAACCATTTGACTTCCACAAATTAGGTATTTATAAACAGTGCTGAGATACCCCCACAGCTTTTTCTCCTCCATGCAGAACTGTACAAAGTCTCCTAGGTGATCACTGCTCACAACTCACAGGACAGCTCCAGCACTGCTACCAGCACAGCTCCCCCTGAAATCTCTCCTCCTGCCCTCAAAAGCACTGAGATCTTTCCTTGCATGTGGCTCTCTGGGGTCGTGTTACACTGGCTGGATGTTTCAGAACCAGCTTTCTGCAGGAACCTCCTCTGGCTCTTTAAGTTTTTTTAGGGCCACAGGCATCCCAGGCTGTCAGCAAGAGCTCTCAGCACAGCAAATAGCCTAAACGGACTATTGTTAACTTTGAAGAATTTACAGAGGGTTGAAAGTGGACAGACTTCTAAAAGAGTTTTCTCTGCTACATCAAAAAGGGTTGAAAAAAATTGAAAAGAGCTTGAAAAGTAGCTGATCTCTGGCAGCACATGTGGATGTGGGCCAACAGCACAGTTCTACTGGCATCCACATTTGTGGATAACTCAAGGGGAGCAGTCCTGCTGAACATATACAGAAAAATGTTTGAGATCCTCATGCAGTGGTACAATACATGTAACAGGTAATGACTTTCATAAATTTCTGTAAATCAAAATAACAGTAATGTGAGCATGCACATGGAGGCCCAGGTCTCCATTTGGAAGTCCAGTAGGCAAGGCCAAAACAGCATCTATCTGCTTTTCTGAGATTTCTTAGTGTGCCATCTCTTTGCAGAAACTAGAATTAAGTGAAATATCCTCATAATGAAACAAAGCGTATACAACCTTAAATGCTTATAGTAGGCAGATCTGCTGAAAGATGATTCCCCCTGCTTGTGATTAAGACAAGTATAGGCTTCTTGTAGCAGTCTGCCTTCTGAACAAACCCAGACAGTGTCTCATGACAGCCTGGGATCAAAATCAGCAACTTCAGCAAGACTTGTCCTCGGGGAAGAAGGTCAGAAATCTTCTATCAAGATTGGCTGTGTTTTGAGAATATTGATTTCAGTATTACTAAGATAAAACTAGTGATATTGAAATGATTGGTTAAGCACGCAACTTCCAGGAAGTGAAGATCTACGAACTAAGTCTCTTTCTGAAAGTTGTATTTTATCTGAACACACTGAGACTAGTGATCAAGTAGCTTAATCTATCCAGTATGAAGAGGTGTTTCTGAGGAGCAAAGAATTGTTGCAGATTTCTTATAAGCCTGTCATGTTGCCAAATAAATATATATATTTCCTCACTGTTTCTTAAATAAGAAGGGATACCAGGATCTAACATGGCACATCGCACAAATCGTTTTGCTCTCTCTATATAGTTCTGTTTCATTCTTCCCCTCCTGCTCTTCCGTATTTGTCTTCTTTTAACATGAAGGTTTCCTAGTTCAGCAAGCATGCTGTATACTGGGTAGATACTGCAAGACCCTCACCACTCCTTCTAACCTTTCCAGTACATGCAGTATAAATAAGTTAAATCACAAAATTCCAGCTGATCTTCATGCATCTTCTGACCCCCATCAGCCCCAGCATGCATCAGTGAAGGCAGCAGCAACCTTGCAGGTGCCAACCCAGTGGCACCACTTCTGTGCATGCTGTGAAGCCACAGCAAGTGTGCCTTGCTATATGTAAGCTGATAAGGCATCGACACTCAGCTCTGGTCCTGACCTTCATCTTTCAAAGATGAACAAGTATGTACCAGAACCTGTTTACCACAAAGCCGTGCTTGAAATGGGTGTATCAAGGGCAAGTGGAGTTTGTGCACTTCAGGCCCAGACACCATGGGTACTGTGGAGAGCTAAAAAGTTGCCTCTGTCACCATCAGCAGCTTGCCTGTGATCTTCCCTGGGGAACTCAGAAGATCGCAAATAGTCCCCAACAAATTTTTTGTTCTGCCTCCTCACTACTATGTGAGACACAAGATTATTGCTGCTTTCAGAGGTTTTCAAAAGGCCACCACCAAAAACCACTGCTCCAGTGGCAGTTCTGAGGAGCATTCACAGAAAAACAGAAGAAGTTGAATCACAACTACCAACTGCTGGTAACAACCCAGGCAGTGAGGCATTTTTGACTTTATGCCTTAGGGTGTTCTCATACATAAGAAGAGAAGGTGTCGTTAATATATAGTGCAACCATTAATCTGCATTTTGCATCTATCTCTGTGTCTCTCATGCCTTCTGAAGATGCAGTGGAGCACAATTATAGGAACAATCAAAAATGAGGTATTGGGATGTTGTGGTAAAAAGATCAGTGCACAGAATACCAAATCATTTTGAAACTCTGTGTAGGTCAATATGTGGATGATTCCTTCCAGAGAAATAAAGGTCCTGATCCTTAATTTTTTATGTGTGGTATTCCTATGAGATCCAAAAATGTATTCATCCTGGTGTGTGCAGATTTGTATTATGTTACTTGAATGAGAAATATTTGCACGTTGAGCAATGCCATGAATGCTGGCATCGCCTTGTTTCTGACTGAGTGCAGATGCAGACAGCACATAGTGGCCTTTGAAATGCCCTAATTGCAGACATTATTGTTGCTCTAGAAACTGCTTAGACACGTATGTGGCTTTGACTTCTGAGAACTGAGCTGAACACTGGTTGAAAACTGCAGGTATAAATGCCACTTGTGTGTATATTAGATTTACAGGTGATAAGGAAATCATTATAATCTGTCTTACTATATTACATACAGATAAATACTATACATATAGAGGGTATATAATTATTATTGCATATACACATACATATGTGCACAAACATTATAATCAGCCTGTTCTGGATGACACATGAACAATTGTATCTGTTTCACTATCTGAATAGAAAACCTGGAAGAGTAAGAAAATGATATGATTCTATATTACATACATATGATTCTGAGTATATAAGGAGAGAGGGAGATACATATGCTGTTATGTTTCTGCAATAATCCCAGAAAGGGAAAAACATTGTGCTTTAAGGGTGAGCAGTGTCTACCAGAATTTGGTGAAAGATTCATGGGCAAAAATTTGGTGGGCTGTAATTTAAGAGTGACACCTTCTAACAGCTACCCAGGCTATTAAAATTGTGGGTCCAGTTCATGAGTTAAGACAAGGACTTGAGCACTCAGGGAAGGGAAGGTGATCTGGTGTGCATGAAAACAAAGTCCCTGAGCCTTCAGTTCACAGAAGGCTCACATTTCACACACAAAAAATGACAGACTCCCCTATGACAGTAGATATGAAGGCTCTAAGAAGCCTCGACACAATTTTTAGGCCATTATGATAGGAATTCTTTTTGGTACCTTATTGAAGGAGAAATACTATGGCACAGACAGCATGAGGCCTGGGAAGAAGCAGAGTTTCTAGAATGGTGTCAAAACAACAGGGTTAAAACTTGTGATCTGCAGAACAAGGTTCTTCAGTGCTGCCAGCAGAAAGATTGTATTTTGAGGTGAGCCTGAATCCCCTCAATAAACAACAGATCACATCAGTGATGAAGAACTCCTTTGTTACAAAAGAAGAGGAAAAGTTCAGGACAGGAAAAAGTACTTAAAGACTACCAGTACACAATTTCGGTATTTCTCAGCATGGCTATATACAGATTATGTTTTTTAAGTCCTGAAACACAGCACTTCCCTTCAGGCAGCTATCACAGACAAACATATTAAATCCCATCAATACCATTGTTGTGTATGTCACACAAAGAGATCACTGATAACTGTCATGCATTGAAGGATGGGAGCATCTAGATTCAGTTGCTACTGGGAAACTCTTAGCCTTTGAAAATAACATTTTTCCCCCACTTTTTTTGTCCTGCTATTGCAAAGCACGCTGATACCCATTAAGGAGACCAATATGCAGTTTTCTCTTCAGCAGAACATGGTACAAATTTATTTCTTTGTAACTCTTTATCTCTAAGCATTGTGGTCGGACCATTTGTGAATACCAGAGTTGGACACAAAGCCTGTGATTTTTTTAAAGTAAGCTCAACAACAGCAGCCCTGGTCCCTGGAGTTATTCTTTTTTAAGGGGAACAATCAGTACTATGTGTTTGTATCACAAATCCAAGCCCAACAGGGAAATTCATGATTTTAGCAGCCTATATCTTTCTTCCTGGATGTCTCAAATTCAATCATTGTAATTTTGACAGCCTCTCAGAATAATCTAGAATTTCCAAAGCTATAACACATCTTCTGAGAAGGCTTTTCTCCCTCACACCATTTATCAGAATAGGTAACAAACTTACTTTCTCTCTCTAGCACATATACAAAAGGAGATGTTGGGAAACACAGTTAGGAAAGTGCCCTCCTGGGGAATCAGAGCTAAGGTTAGAGGACAGCAAAAAATCTAAAATATTTGTCATTTTGAAGAGAAACATAACTTTCTTTTTCTTGTTATGAAAACAAATCCATTTCAGGCAGAAGCAAGAGGCCTTGGGATTTCCCTCAGGGGATACAATCCTTCGAAAAGGAAAGGAGAACATTAGCAAATTCATGTCAGGAAAGGAATATGTTAATATAGACACATGAAACTGGTAAAGTCCACTGAATGACAAACAGTAAAGCTATATAAGGCATCTATGTGCAATAAATTTGGACAAAAATTCCTCTCCAAGTTCAGCACTGTGAAAGATGCTGGTACTTTTAACGCCAGTTTTCCCCAGAACAAATGGCTACATCCTGTGAAGTAAAGGATAAAGAGAAGGGCAAAGAGATGCCTCTTCAAAACATGGCAGCAATATGTCAAAGATTAAGCTGCTGCATTCATCACTCATACAAACATATTTCATAGTCCGTTTTACTGCTGTTTGTACTCATTTAGAATGATGCAACTTGTCACACCAATTACAAAATGTCTGTCTCAATCATGACACAGATTTGGTGATATCTGAGGTGCCAAAGAAAAGAAAATCCTTCTCTAAGTGGGAATTCAGAAGAATTCACAGATTATCTCCTGGCAGACAGGGTCTTGAGTGTCATTGCTGGCAAGACAGAACAAGTATAAGTACAAGCTAATGAGGAAAGGCCTGTGTAAGAGTCATCAGGATTGCTGTACACTGTGCTGATCATGCAAATCTTGTAGCTTGGACAGTTCAAGCGAATATTTTCTGAACTACAGCTTGGTTTCCTGGAGAAGAATCCTAAAACAGAAAGAGGTAACTGGTGCTGTGTGAAACCAAAGTTAGATGAGAACTAAAAGGAGAAACAAGCCTTTTACCATATTGGGAGAGTGGTTTGACAAGAAGGTTATCACCAAAAGGATTAAATCTTTCATTTTATTGAATGACAGTGGAAGTATCCTATTTCTGTCATTTTTGCAGCACCCAGGAACCACACTAGAAGTTATTTTATATTATACAAATGGGGATGCAAAGCATTGCTTGAAAATATTAAGTGGTATTATACAAGTCGGCAAACTTTTTCTGAAGAATCACTATGATAATTTTCTTTCATTAATACTGTGGGGTTTTCGACTTTCTGTTAATGATGATCCATTTTTTCTCAGCCATAAAAATAAACACAATTATTTCAGAAGATGAATTCTTCTTGTGAAAGTGGTGAAAATGAAAGTGCATTTATGAATACATATATCACAGGGACCTGACTGCCTTGTATTTAGGCCAGAATATCTTCACTGTTAACTGGATATGAATCAAGATGGGCTGGTAGTAACCTCTCCTTCAAGATAAGACTGCCACAGGAGTGGACAACATGAGGATGAGGAAAAATGTGGCTCTTAGACTTTCTTGTCTGTTCTGTTCCTTGCACAAAATAACTCTATTCAGTATACAGTGGCTGCAGTCACAGAAAACACTCAGTGCTTTAAAATGACTTTGAGAAGCCACCAACTGGCATTCTGGAAAAGATATACAAGCACATAAAAAGGGTGGCTAACTAGAGGCTTTAAAAGCACAAACAGGAAGAGAAACAGCTGGGATGTTTATGGAGCTAATCACTTCAATGCTGATTTTTTTTTTCCATTCCTCTGATTATTGTGTTTTGATTCAGCAATAATTTGGCTGAAAAACTATACCAAGGCTGTACCCAAGCATCAACTGAGTTAAGGTCTTTTCCTCTAAGAAAATACTAGAATCACACTGAAACTCACTGGTGACTGAAATGAGAGCTACTCTCTAAAGGATGTGCTTATTTGCATATAGGAAAGCAAGTCCTATTCCTCCATGTTTCAAAAATACCTGGCACAATCCAAGCCAAGTGATGTGGATAAGAGAAACTTAAGGCTGTCTCAGATCAGGAGATCTGAGCTGATCCAGTGTGAGCTGGCCAAGTTTCTGCTGACTCCAGAGATCACTGCTCTTGCTGTTCTGGAAGTGCAGAAGAGACTCAGCATTTTACATTCATGGGCTGAAGTGCTGTTTAATGAAATGTGTCAGTGCAAACATCCTCTTAGAATGACTTATGCCTTTTAACTCCTTTTGATACATATCACAGTGTCACAACTCTGCACAAAGATTTTGTTGTATGACATTGGTATGAAAGATCTGACTAAGGTAGATTCCTTTTCTCTTTTGCTATGGTAGCACTGCTAAGAGGGAATCAATGGAATATCTGAAAATGTCTTCAAAAGACTACAAACGCACCAGTACCACCACCTATTAAACAAAACCGAGAAGAAAGAAAAAAAAACCCACAGTGGATCAAGTCCCCGTCCATTACTTTTTATTTTGCAGTTCACATTTCTGCAAATTTAAGATCACTATGTCATTTGTAGGGTAGTTGAAAAAATAATGAGAAAAAAGATACTTAAATTAAAACGTCAGGTTACTTCTCAAGGGATAAGATGAAAGAAGTATGATTGTTCTAACTTTCTGAAAATGATCTGTGAACATACCAAGTGCTTGAAACTCATTTGCTTTCTACAAATTATATCAGCAGTCAGTCATCTGAGTTTTGAAAGTCTATTAAGTCCGTGGTGTGTGTCACATACAATGGCAGATGCAACAAAATGAAAGTCTTGTTTTCTTGTAGATAGTGAATCTGCTTGAACTGACCAAGAATAAATTTCATCACGACTCTAGGAAACAGAGTTGTTCATGGCTTGGCCAAAATAGTAAAAAATAATTTACTATCAGGCACACTGTCAGCCAGCATTCATGCATTACATATGCAGTACATGTGAAAGCGTATATACCCATCAGCATAGGATGAGCAAGTTACCAGAGTCTTTTTCAGGGAAACATGTCTAAGAATGCCATCTTCATATATGCAGTATCTTCATAGAATACAGATGAGCAGAGCAGTGTGCACAATTGAGTGTAGCCAACTTGTCCTATGATTTCTCTCTATACTGTCATCAAAAACTCCCCATGTAGACCTGTTAACTGCGGTGATCTCTTTAGATCCCTGCAATGTAAATTTCTGCTCTCAGATTCCTTGCTTTTGTCAATGAATGTTGTCTGGAGCATCCCTGGTGGGGATACTTTAAATCCATGTAACCAAGGCCATCCTCAGTAATAAAAGTGTTGATAAGCAATGCAGAATACTCACAAATGGTGGGTCCCTTGCCTATTGATCTTTTTTTCTAAAGGTTCAGGAGGACTTGTAATAGCAACTAAGTCCTTTCTTTTCATTTAGAGTTCCTTTTTTTCCCCATACATCAGACACAAGGCTTCTCCGAGAGGGTAAAATAGACATTATTCAAAATATCCTTCCACTGCACAAGGCTTGGCAATCTGTAGTCTTTTTCTCAGAAACAGTACAGCAGTCTAATAGAGAGCATCAAGTACATGCCCTACACACATCACATTCATCTCAACAAATCAGGAACGCACTAAAGGATATCTCCTGGTGTACAGAAGGATCCTCACATCTTTCACCACAACCATTAACTATTCTTATACAAACTCCAAAGGCTTTTTGAGGATCTGGTACTTAGCTTGACCATCACCTTACCAAGAAGACATGTTACAACAGTTTTACTTGCCCTTATGTCTTTGATAATGATGTCAACATAGCCCACAGAAACTCAGTGTCCTATGTGAGGACCACAAACACTGTTCTTTTCCTTAGAGGTTATGCAACATAACCCGTGTATAGAAAGTCCCCCACATGCCACAGCTTTACTGTGCCCAGTATGCACCAAGGAGAGATGTTTAATGAATCTCTGTGGTGGTTCAACAACCACTCAGAAGTATCACTTAATATATGGGCTAGTTTTCCATCCCAGGAAAACATTTAAGCACAATGAGAGATTTTCAGGATTATCTTTCCAGTCATCTATTCACTACTTAGTAGAATCTTGGGCAACTTGGCCTACTTGTCCTAACTTTGTTCGTCTGGATGAGTAATTCTTGAAGGGATGAAAAATAGCTCTGCAGCTTAAATTATGCTCATTTCTTACCTCCCTCAAGAGATTTGAAAAGCAATATCTTCAAAGATATTGTTCCAACTGCAGGGATAGTATATTTCCATTAAGTCCCCTCTTCCCACGATGGTGAGAGATTTGAAGATTTAACTGGCATGACTATAAAACATGAACTGATTTGCGTGCAAACTCCAGGACATGCTTTGCTGAGTAGAGTGCATTCAAAGCTCCTATTTGCTGTGTACTCTGTCTTGAAAACACCCCTTCCCTAACAACAAGCTGTTGAGACTTCCATCCAGATGCTAAATTCAGCATGCCACCCCAGTTATCTCAAAAGTGACTGTTTCTTTCCTCTTACGGTTATAGTGATTTCAATCATGTAAACCTGGACCATGTTTGAAGTTGACTTTTTCACAATTCTTGGAGTTTAAAAAAGACAATGTTCTTCCCCAGTAATCTTTTACTTGGCACCTAATTCTCTACACACTAATAACTCTAAGACTTTGAAAATGTCACTGGCTTACATCTGCTAATAACCTTTTTCAAATGCTCTTTTGATTTCTAACAGTTTCCTGTGGTAAAAGGAGGGCCAGGGCCAGGCCTGGCCCATTCCCCTTTCTTATCTTCTTTCCCTTTTAATTCCTCTATGGGGCTGGACTTAAGAGGAAAGTTTAAGAGGAAAGGATAAAGTATTTGCAGCCTTTCTTCCAGGTTTTGACATGGATTATAACCAGATCTCATTGCTGTTATTAGAAGGAATTTAGGAAATTGCTTAAGGGCAGTTCAGACATACAGTGTACTCCTACTCTTGGATATAGTTGATCTAGTTCATCTATTCCCATATTTTCCCATACCCACTTGCTCTTTTCACTGGCTGTTAGTTTCCCCTCTGCCATGTATGTGTGTATATGAGGTCACTATCTAGGAGATTTAGCCTCAGTGCAATGAGGTGCAAAGACAGAGAAAGCTGAGCTGGTGGCCACCAAGCACCGGCTCCCAGCTGTGACATGGCCTAGCCTCCTTGACAGACAGCCCACCAGCCGCAAGCACTCTCTTCCCACAGAGAAGGACTGTGGCTTGCACTTCCTAAGAAGGAAGATGAAGTAAGACACAGCCCCTCATCACTCACTAAGATACTGGAAAGCTGTTTTGCTTGTTGATGGAGTAGGTAGCCTACACCTTCAAAACAGCAGGATATTGAGGATAGGATTCTGATGCTACATTCAGCCCAGAAAGCTGGAACAGTGGAAAAGACACTTTAGCACATTTGCTGCCTTGAATTTATGTGATACTACATATTTATCTAATAATTTATACGAAGTAATCTCTGGATAGGTCTTGGTCTAGGTTCTCCTCTCTAAGAGGATCATAACTTGGTTATCAGATGATGGTCTCAGCCTAGTGTTAGAGGGAAAGAGGGAAAAGGTGCTCATTTCACTAAGAACTAGAGCTGAAGCAGTCCTTACTGACACATGCACTGACAGTTTCAGCACAGGTGACTCAAGAAATACACAAACTGAGTCATTCTTTCACTGACATCAGTGACAGCCAATAGCCAAAGCTCAACAAAAGTGTTTCTTGACAACACTGTTTCTGTTTTTACTCATCCTGTCCCTGGTTGGGACAGTTAATGGACGTTGGTTTTAAGCTGTGGTAGTCTGCTATGTTTTCTAAATGGGAGAAGTGAAGGATGGTGCAGTGACTGGGGCTAGGGGACCTCTCCAAAAAGGAGGTATGGAAACTGACAGCATGCAAACAAGACTGTGTCTTCACTGCTTCTGCCAGATGCCAGAATGGGTTCCAGTTCTTGAACCAAATGGCTTGAGCCAATTACTTTTGTACTGCATGCTGCCACAGAGTGGAAATGAGCCAGTGGCCTGTCCTCCTCTATTGCAAGAGAAAGAGTAGAATGAAAAAGAACATTCAGACAGGGAGCCTGAATTCGAGCCTAAACCTCAACATAATATGGTAGCCTGTGTGAAACCCCCCATCATGCAGTTACTTAAATTTTGCTCTCTCATAGAGTGAGATCATAAGGGGTACAAAATTCACAACTGGAATTGAAATCAAAGTATCTTACTCATAGCTTCAGAAGGATACTGACGGTCTCATAGCTATAAGAAGATATGACCCTTTTCCTTACATCGTTTCTTTATCCCACTTTGATCGCAACACTTAAATTTAGGATGCAGCAGTTTGAACAAGCTCTCAGAGTGGCGAAGTAGGATATATATTAAAAAAATCTTGCTTTCTATTTCCTTTCTGCTAGACTTAAATTTTTAGATCAAATCACCTAGAAAAAGATGTTTGTGCAACAGGAAAATGTGGTATCAAGATTATCAGAACAAGGTAGACAATAATATATTTCGCATGACTCGATTGCAAAAAGTGACAAGGAAACCACAGGGCATTGCTGTGAATGCAATGGAACAAGGCTGTGAAGCCTGTGTTGTGCGCCACAGATGTAAGGGTTTATATAGACTTGAATGAGATTCAATTTAGATCAAAAGGACCTTCAATTTTTTTTTTTTGCTTTTTAAGATAGAGACGTACCTTTTTGGCATTACACAGCTTGTGGCTATTGAGGCAGATCAGAAGATAACAGAATATGGAGCACTTACTTCTGATTTACTAGCACAAATGGCTTACATAGGCATGGAAAGTAAACTGTTTTAGGCTCTTCAAGATCGGAGATAAGGCTCATTAGCAGGATGGCTGGGGAGTTTTTTCTCATCATTTCCTTGCCATGCTAATTTAGTACAAAGGTACATACCCAACTGGCCTATTTGCACAACGCAACTCCTGGATTTTGTATTACACTCCCTGCTTTAACACCCATGCATGAACTCCCAGCCCCTTCTACTCTGCTGTTGCATCTTGCCAATGGTGCAGACATGGGCAATGTGATCAGCATGACCCCCTGGAAGAACAGCACTTCCCAGCAACCTAATGTGTTCCTACCTCAAAGAGCAGTCTGCAAGAATTATGATATACTCATATTAAGTATTAAGTATATATTGTGAGAAGCTACTCACAAAAGGTACTTTACTGTGCTCTTTCTGTAGATTTCTTGCTACTCCAGAATTCAGTGTGTCTTGTGATTAAATTTAATACCCACTAGGATATCTTAGAATAGGCAATTTGTTTTGTGGAGCTGCTTCAACTATCAGAAAACTTAATCCTTCAATTCTTGTCAGCATACCAATTCTACAGTTTAAAGCTCATTGCCATTTAAAAACTCCAAGGGTATCTTCTTTATTATTATCAAAGCACCTAGAACTAGACTTGCTGTAGAATCTAGAACAGGCACAAAGCAGCCTCCCTCTGCATAATGCAGTTGATGGCTCTTTCACCCATGGTTTGTTAAATACTTTGTTCTTAACTTGGTGCCCAGATACAGAGGTCGAAGCCAGGCACACAGGGCAGACCTTCCTCATAGCATGGCTTCCAACCAATGGCCTACTAAGTAATGCTCACTCCTGAAACCCATCTACCTCCAAGTGAATTGTAGAGACAGAACAGATGTTACTCAAAGAAACTTCCTTAAAAGCCACCGCTATGGAAAATGACAGAAGCCAAACTCTTATCCTTCCAGTTGTCTGTACTGCTCCCTAATTCCAGCTGCCTAGAACCTGTTTTCCTCTCAAAAGCTCCTAGCAATTCTACAAGACTCAATCTAGGAACAAAAAAAATCCCTTTGATTTACTGTTTTCTAATCACTAGGTTCTTCTCATCTAAGCTTTTCCAAAGCATCTTCTGGAGAATACTGAAGCAGAGACATTTTCACTACTGCTCTATCATTTCCTGTTGCATGGGAGGTCCTAGCATAAAGAACTGTTGCCCTGTTAACACCAATACGGAATGTCATTCATGAGCAAAAATAATCTTGGGTCAGAACCATCTGTAAACACAACACAGGCATTCATGCTTAAGAAGAAATTAACCAACCTGAATTTTGCAAACATGAATCACTTTAAAGGAGTATTTTTTTATTGCTGAGTTCACACACAACCAGCTGATTTTAGTCTTTCAAGGAAGCTAAGCAGAGAAGGTGTGTTCAAAGAAAGAACTCTCAAATACACAGAGAATGCCTAATTACCCCTTCTGTTCTATATCTTTCCTTCTGAATTTTGCAGAAATAGCCACTTTACATGATAGATTCTTCTAGCCATGGTGCTGCCCATATTAATAGAACTGAACCGTTCTTGAACAATGTTAATATTCAATGCATGTAAATACTCTATTAAAATATCTATATGCTCTGAATTTTTATGTTGGTACAAACAAATTTCTGTGCAATGTACTCTGAATGTGCAAAACCAAAATCTTTCACATCTCATTTTCTCACATCAAGTTGTTTCATGTATTTTTTCCCTTAAATGATTACATCATGTCTGCCCAACACACAGCGATCAAATTGTTCTGCCTTTATCACAAAACAAACAACCAGTGCAATGGGTCTCTGGTGCGATGACCAACATTTGGAAGCAGGAAGAATTAAAGTTGTTCTTTATCAGAGAGTAAATAGCAGATTTCAGTGCTCATAGAAGACTTGATTCAGGCATCAAGTTATGGGAAACATTTATTCAGAAAAAGGTATATACTACTACTACACCTAATGCTTTTCAGTGTGTTCAATATACTCTTTTTCTTTACAAGAAGTGCCTCTCTCTCTTTCACAGAAGCATTTCACAGTCCTAAAACGTGTCAATGCAAAAGTGCCCCAGTTTTTATTTTTAAAATATAGTCACTTTATTAAGTAGTATAATTTCAAGGCCAGGCTGGATGGGGCTTTGAACAACCTGGTCTAAAGAGAGGTATCCCTGCCTATAGCAGGGATTGGAACTAGATGATCTTAAAGGTCCCTTCCAACCCAAATCATTTTATGATTCTATGACTTTCAAGAATAAAATACGATATTCAGGTACATGATTCCATAATCCACTCAGTAATTTTCACCCTCTGACAAAAATGGCTACACAATAAAGATGATTTAGATTGAAGTTTTGGGCTATTTTTTTCTGGGAAATTTGGAAGAGTTGACATAATGAAAAAATATATAACAGGCTTACAAACTACTCAGTTGTGTTTTACATTAAGGTAATTCACCTTCAAACAGACCCCATTTCATGAACAAAATATATTTTAATCTCCAATTTCTGTGGAGTCTGAACTCTTACTTAACAGAAGGGTGTCTTTGCAAATGCACTTTTTAGAGAGGACTAAGAAGCATAGTCAGTTCCAATACTGAGAATGGGACAGTATTACCTTATGCAAATCTGGCCTCCCTTTGATTTTATTATTTAAGTTGTGTCTTTTGGAAATAGAAAGACTATGTTGATATTAGTCTAGAGCAATTTATTGCCTAACCTTCCTCGGGTTCTTGTATGAATACTCTTTTTATGCTCTTCATTCTGAGTCCTTGTTATGTTTTGTCTCCTCAGTTCAGGACTGAATGGCTTAAAAGGTTTAGAGCACTATTTTTTAAAATTTGATTTATTTAAACAGATGGAATATAGAATTTTTCTAGCTTGTCTTTTTTAGGAAGACAAAATGTTGTGTTTTATTAAAACATAACATGGAAGAATGGACACGTAGTTAAGGCAGCAAGAAATGGAGTAATCTTTTGAAATTTTAATGATGCTACTTAGTCTTCTTTGTGTTAAAATCATGGTCCTTTATCTGTGTAGCTAAATCCTTTCAGTCAGGCTACCTTCTGAAATACTCTGTGCTGGGGCAATGTTGTCTGTTTCCCTTAAAGTATTTAGAATTTGGGACTGTAATTTGAAAATGCTCGCTTATTTTGTGAATACTTGTTTGTTGTTTGCATTATATTAGCAGATAGAGATCCCAGCTAACATTTTAGCAATATGTGCATGGCAACCATGTTTCTGCTACAGTACCAAAAAGATAGACAGAGAGATGAGAGAAAAGTCCTTCGTCCTCTTACAGATGAAGAAATGAGGCACTCTGCATCCTCTTTTGAGCTCATTTAGCGTAGTTTTGAGCAACTGCTATGTGTTGGGTTCATCAGAATTGCTTTGAATTTATGAAGGAATAAATAAAGATCAGAATCTGGCTCTGAATCTTGTCTGAGAGGAACAGGAAGTTTGTGGGAGCTGAACCCAGAAATAAAATTCATGTCTACGCAGCTCTGGAAAAGAGCCAACCAATTTATAGTTATAATAGATTAGAGCTCCTGTTCTATTTGCTGATACCCAACTGCTTACTGCCACATATCCTGTAAACTCAGACTGTGCACTGATGCACACCCACATATGTGGCACCAGACTGACACTACTTTCATCGCTTGAGTCTAAGCCGACTACAAATTTGGAAGCTTTTAGTCAGCAGCTAACTTTGATAGTTTCACAAGCTTTAATGTATATGAATGTTGTGCCTTGTTGCATACATTCTCTTGTTTTGCCAGTAAAAGCATTTCTGTGGTCAAAGTACTCTGTAGCATGCTGACTTTCAGTAGGTGTTTGGTGACAAGCTGAAACAAGCTCTTTGCTCACTACCCGAGGAACTATATGAAACTTTTTTTGATTCAAATTTTCTGGCCTTCAAGGATGGGACACTAGATCCTTTCCCGAGCTCCTGGTTGGTTGTTTCATGCTTTGGCCTGTTACATCGCAAGTGACACAGTACAACTGCTGATATCCATTCTCTTGGTTAACCCAAAAGAGAGGATGGAGAGATAGGCCTGACTAACCACTTCTAAAGCAGGCTTAATAGTTTATTTTGGCATATCATATTTGCCTCTTACTAGATTTTGCTGTTTTAGTCTTGCCTTTGTTTCATTGTTGTATACAAAATGTATTTCTATTAGTCAGATCATTTGAAAAAAAGAGTGTTTATTTTCTTGCTTTGTGGAATATTTGCATATATCACTCCTGTCAACTGTAATGAAAGTTACACGTGTAAAAACCCTGGTGGCAGATTGTGATAAGGCAGATTTGACACACATCACTCTGCTGATAAGTGTTCTGCAAGACTTTGACTTTTGGGTTGAAATGCTTCAAGGTAGGACTGTACGTAGTTGATAATGAAATGCAGATAGTCTGAACAAAGTGGACGTCAAGAAGGTGAGCAACCTTACAAGCATGTTTCTGGCAAGGAACACAAGAAATTTCATTCTCTGTTCACTTTGTGTGACAGACGTGTTCTATTAGGTTCTACTTCAAATTGCTTTACCTATTATTCATAGTTAGTTTAGGACTTTAATACTGAATTGTTTGTCACTATTCTGGTGTTGGTTGATGCAGTACAGCCATTGCTTCTGTATGATGGCAGCTAACCTTAAAATCTAACCAAACCTGTAGTAGGTTTCAGGACTTTTCTCAAAAAGACAGTCCCCTCAGTTTAGTGAACTTTAACCAGTGAGGATCTGCCTAAAGAAGCAGAGTTATCACCTGCAAATGGACTAACCCAGAGTTTTTAAATCTTCAAGAGAATTTGAAATTAGAAAAAAATATAGACAGAAATCTTAAAATAGCCAAGCCTGGGAGAGGGCTTTAGGTTTAGGTTTATGACTTACTGTTTACCACTTAATATTGATTCAGTAGAGCTGTTCTCTACTCCATGAATGTTTTGACGTTGGATTCTGCTGGCTCACAGCCTTGTTTCTGTGCTTAAGGAAAGTAGTAATGGCCCACCACCTCAGAAAGATTCAATTACCTTTTTCCATATATTAACTACAAACAAATCCTACCTACCTACAAATCCTAGTATGGAGAAGTTGTTCAGTATTCACAAGCATTTCTTTTAGTCAGCTAAAGCCAGAACTAGTAACTGTGGGAAAAAATGAAAGATGTCTCAGATATCTGGGTAAGTGACTGACTGAAAGCTAGCCTGTGAAAGTTTGGTATCTCAGGTGAAGAACCTGTCTGTTTTCGTGCCCTACAGTCTGCACTGATGCTTTCTTAAAAAGATAGCACACCAGTTATTTGACAACAAATAAATCTTATGAAAAGAGAATAGGAAATACACTGAGCTAAAATATGGAGAGAATTCTATTTTCTGCTACATATTATGGACTCTATTTTTCGTAGTCAAAAGGGATCTTGAAAAGACAGAGAACAAAGATGCAGGCATGAAACACCTTTAGCAAGGATCATATAGACAAACCAAAAAAACACCTCCCTTTCAAAGGTGATACATGTGAAATGAAGAAATGAAGGCCTTTGTGCTATACAAGACAAGACAAAGGAATCAGTGTCAGAGGGCACTGAACCCCCTCATATACCTGCAGCTCCATTGGGCTGAGCTGGGCCCAAGCTCATTGCCATGCCCCAAAAGCCCGGAGGAGTGTTGCTAGGGCAGCTGTCCCACCGTTGGGGTATTTGGGCTCTCTACAGGGCATGGCATGCTGCCTGCTGTGGCACCAACACCAACCTCTCTCAGCTGTACTGCATAGTGTAGAGCAATGCCGCACAAGTCATCAGGGAAGCTAGCAGATCTGTCCCTGGTGATCTGTTGAAATTTCATTTTGCCAATAGCTCTATAGTGCCTGTCAGCCAAGTCTCTGCATAGCTGAGTGAAATCCCCATCTCCACCCTTTGCCAAAACAATCTATTCTAATCTGTTCTAAACGTTGTCCCACTGATGTGCCAGATTTCCTTTCCTCCCTTCCTATCTCTTTCTCCCGGCACAAGAGGGCACCAACGCTGCATCCTTGGAGACATTTATTCCGCAACGAGAGGTCTGCCTCAAAGGCAACTGGGCGGAGAGGAGACCCAGGGACCGGAGCAGCAGGTTTCAGAACCGCGGCAGCCTCCTTCCCCTCAGGGCTCCAGAATTTTAATTCCAAGGTTTTGATTCAGCAGCAATTCTGGTGACAGCTGCATGAAGCCCCTAATTGGAGACGGTTGCATAAAGCCACTAATAGGAAATGGTGGCTCACAGGCACGTATTTGTTTTTCTTTCCCAATTTTGTCTCTTAGCCCCTGCTTCGAACACTGAGACTACAGAAAGGGGCATATCTGAAATTAGAAACGTTCATGGATCTTAGGAGGAACTAGTCAGAGAGCTGAGAAATACCAGACACCAAATGTCTCTAGAAATAAAGGATACACGAGTCAGCCAACATACAAATCTTATTCAAGGAAATCGAAGTGAAGTGAAAACACAACTAAAATTACCATAGCATAGGGATAATCTAGTGAAGAGAACAAGCTAAAAAAAGCCCCTGTAATGCGTAACCTGACACAGTGACAGCATGAGCGAGACAGGATAAATATGCAGAGAAAATGAAAATCAAGAAAGGATAGGAATTACTCAGTGTAGTTTATGGGTCTATGCTTGCAAATACAAAAGTAATTCTAAAGAATGGAAAATGTAGGCTAAGTACCAAACAAGCTTCTTGTACAAGACAGAGAGCCTACAGGCTCCTTTGCAGGCATTAAGTGTCCTCTTTTAAGCCACCAATTTTGTTCCCTAGTTCTGGAATCTGTAAATGGTGGGCTAGGTTTCAAGGGTGGGACACAGCCATCAAGAAGGTATTGCTCTGTGTTCTCTAGAGCTCCACTTTAGGCAGTTTCTTAACAAACACATTTTTACACCACCGTGCAGTCAGTGAACTCTAAGAAAAACATGGAATGCTCTTTCTTCCTCTACCTTCCTCCATTTCCAACATCTGAAATCAATACTTTCAAGAGTAAAGGTAGAATTGTTTTTGTCAAGTCCTACAGCATCAGGACCAGGGACACTTCTGAAAGCAGCAGGAGATATGGTCAAGACATGAATGACTAACTTGGTCTGATTCATGAGTGCACTTCTACCTGCACTCCTTGTGTTCACACCTTCTACTCTTCCAACTTCTGTAGAGGAATAATAACAGCAACTTTTCACGCTATGTTCACTTACCAAAATGGGTAACTAGAGGCTATACTGAAAGAGAAAATCGTACAAACTGGTGCACCATGAATAATTTATATGAAAGAAGAACAAGTGAGTATTCACAAGCCTTTCAAAGCCACCACGTTATCTGATTTTTGAGGTGTATTGCTGTACACAGAAAACCTGGTAAATGTAGATGAATGTTGTTGAAGCCCTTCACCAATATGCATCAGTTTGGCTTACACTTTCTGTAGAAACCAGACACCTAACAGACAACTCTGTTTTCTCTGTCTGGCTTGAAAGGTACCTGAGAACTGAGAAGGGCTATCTTCCTACCTTGAGATGAGAAGGACATATCACATCGGAGAAACAAAATCCACTAATAATTGTGAAGTATTCAAATGCAGTAGTGGTGTAGGGGGCAGGAAGAGAACTGAATTGTTATCTTACTCTATTTACACCTACTCATGGACATACTGATTCATACCAGGAGCATCTGGAGAACACAATGCATTTATTGCTTTTTATTACAAGTATGAAAGTGATGTTTGAATTTAGCACACCCTTATACAGTTTTTCATGTTTCCCTTCTCTCCTGAGGTGTATTTCTTGAAATGACTCTTTTGTTCTAAAAGTAACTTTGAATAAAAACTACTGAATGCTATAGCAGATTCTGTAGTATTTCTGACACATTTTACAGCTCAATCCCAGGTTTTACACTAAACAGTTCCACTGTCTGTTTTTAAGTCAAAGCATACAACTTCATTCAAATGACTACTGACATTCCAGGCTGCATAGAAAGACAGAATAGAAATAGGCGTCAGTCCTAGGCTCATTCTATGGTGTGTCAAAGAAAAGGGAGCCAGTTGCACTCAGTATTTTGCAATTTGCCTAAGTTATACGTTTTTTTCAGCAGTTAAATTTGAGTTTCATACTGAAAAACTACAAGTATGTAAAAAAGGGAAAGTGAAGTCTGGAAAAGTAATATTAAAATACTTACCAGGCTCCATGCACTAGCACAATAAATGCTACAGAGGTTAAATTATCTGTGGACTCAGCATAAACATGGTGCCAGGAATCTGCAAGTTCTAATCTCATCTCTGAAGCTCTAGAAATAAGCATAAGAGAATTAACTCGTCACACTTTATTGCCTGAAAGCATCCATAAACTAAAATTGTATTTCAAATATTCTTCCATAATTGATTCACAATTTTACTGTGGTTATTTTTTTAATGGCCTTTCCAGGCCATAACTCCTAATATCCAAGCCTGTCCAAAACATGGAAGATTTTTTCCTCAACCATTGCTGGAAGTATCAAGATGGAAGGCTGTTCTGAGTGAACAGGATTTCCTGCCACTTCAGCACGAAATTTTATTTGCCCCAGGATTTGCTAGCCGAACCCAAAAAAGTATTTCATAAGCTCCTCTGGCTGCCAGAATTCATTATGAAATCTCCAGTCTAGGAGCTGTTTCCATCCTTTTTTTTTTTTTTTTTTTTTTTTTGAGATAATGCTTGAGAAAGATGCCAGATCAAAAGCTCTTATGTCCTCCTTGTTACACTCCAAATCCTACGTCAAGAAACACTTGTCTCTCCTTCCAGGCATGACTCTTAACCTCTGTCTAATAAAATAATTGAAACCTGCTCTCAGGCTCTTCTGTACTCAGCCATCTCCCTTGAAATTTTTGAATAGGATGCCCAGCTGTTGGCCTTTGAACCCACAATAAGTGTACGGAAGTCAAAGTAATTAGTTTAATATATCTAGAGAGCACAGAAGTTCCTCTCGTGTCTGGGTCTGATCCTGCAAGGGACTGCACATCCTCAGCTGCTTTTCACTGAGAATGTCTAAGATGTTCTGAGAAGAACATGCATAGCTAAAATTAAAACTCTGAATGGAATAAGTATGCAAGTATTAAAGGAAAGACAAAGAGATTTTGCATTAATAAAAATATCAATAAATAAAAATAAAAATCAGTAGTAAACGCAAAAAAAATATAGACAATGATGAGAAGAATAACAAAAGGTAAAATTAACAGAACTGTATAGAGAGGGTCTGAAAGAATGTGGCCAATAATAAAGACATAAATGGAGTAATGCTAATTCCCAAGGTATCAAACTTGGCAATTAACCTGTTGGTAAAATTCTAGCTTGCCAGAGTAAAACTGAAATTGTAAAGGGATAATCTTTGGTAGAATTTTATATTGCCATCTCTTGGGAGAGATGGTGCAGGTACATGTTGCTACTAGCAGTTCTTTCCTGAGGGGGAAGAAGAAAGAAGAAAGAAGTATCCAAACTAAAGCACCCAAGGCACTTTTCTCTCCTCAAAGCTGGTCTGATACACAGGAAGACAATCTGCAAATGTAGTATCCAGTTTCAGAGAAGTAGAACTTCTAGCAGGTCTCCTTGCTTCCCATGAATCTGAAAGGGTCTCACTCTACTCCCAGGGAACCTATTAGCCATGCCAGATCTCTGTCTTTCTCAGACTGAGCTACTGCCTTCCAGTTTTCCTAAGTCTCTTGAATTGGGAAAGAGTTGCTGAGATCTCTGTGGATTCCCCTGCCTATAAGTCCTGACAGCAAAATAAAAAATGCTTGGATGAGGAGCATAGATGCTTTCACAAATGAGGTAACAAACCTTACAAAATGAGGGATTTCCCAAAATAACAAAATAAAAGGGAATACCCAGGTATTCAGAGTAAACTAAGTTCTACTGGACAGTCATAAGGCCATTTTTTAACAATATGAACACAATATTGCACTTCCTATGAACTTTTTTTCTTACTCTTTTATTGTACTGTATTTGTTGCACGCTCTATCGCCTCCCAAGAAAGCAGACTCCAGCAGTATCCTTTTTACAGAGGGGGTGACTGTTCTACTTTCTGAGACTTCTTTTCAAACCTCTTTGCTTTCTGTCCACATCACTGTTTAGAGAAATGGATCATCATCCATAGACAGATATATTTTTCATACTTGCCGTTGGTTTTTTAATTGCAGTGGCTATAGTATTAGGACAGACTGCAGATAATTTGTGTTATCGGAATTGACTGTAGCCTCTTAACTAACCTTTTGCATAAATTCTGATTCAGCAGTATATTCCATGCAGGATTCATTCTTTACTTTAATGAAAATGCAGCTTTTAATGCAGTTGGAAAACAGTGCTGGAAATTTTGATTCAGCAGCAGATTATTTGCTGAATTCATTCATAATATTAATGGAAGTTTTAAGTGCTGCTGGAAGATGTCACTGAAAGATTTTTTTCTTTTTCATTCCACAGTGATTTCAAAAACACACTTTTTAGAAGTTGCAGCACATTTAGATGACACAGTAAAGCGATACAGCTCTGGTTAATTCACCAAAGGCCTTGCATTCACATACCACGACATCTCAGACTTCTAAGGGTTTGACTTCATTCTTCTAAAGTGTGAGCTTGGACCACTGAGGACTTTCCAACTATGAACAGATGCAAGCCACTACAATAGATATAGGGTTTGAGCAGAAGAATAACCTGTGTGTTTTGAGGAAGGGCTGATAAGTGCAAGACCACACTTAGCAGAAAGAACTTCATGGTCTTGCAGGTACATCTAGGTTTGTCAGTAAATTGAGACTTCATTTTTTTCCACACTGTAATTTATTGAAAGGCAAGAAGATGCAGAGGCAAGTGCAGAAGCTGTTGTAGAAGGAATAGACTCGAATAGAATGGCTCAACTGTAAGGGACCTTCAAATATCATCTAGTTGAGCTGCCTGACTTTTTCAGGACTTACCAAAAGAAATGACAGAAGCAGCTATGAGAAGATAGCCTGGTAACTGAAACTCCTATCAAAAATGGATTTAAAAAGCAATGAGAAAAGTACTCTTTACATTCCACAGACTACTTCAAGCCAGGCCAGAGATTGCTACTATCTTTTGGAAGAAGTCTTCAACATGGGACATTTTAGCCTTTAAGGCACTGCCTGCACAGCTAACACCACTGTAAAAATGTTTATACCCCCACTGCAGGACAAGAAAGATTTCTCCCAAATGACCCATATTGCCAGACTCTCATTCCTTCCCACAAAAGCACTGAAGACTTGCAGATGCTCAGCTGCTTCCTCTCTAGCACAGTATACTGAGGGCCTCTCAGAAACTCATCAGGAGTCCAAGCTCATTGTATCAGAGAGGTGTGGGATTTTCTGTCCCAAATGTCATGACAGTCAGTGTTTAGATGCTACTAAAATTGGAAACCACCTGCATGTATTTTCAGAGCTCTGGAGAATCCAGCTGAGCTTGTAAGATAGAAAGAAAGGAGGCTGGGTGGCTGTTGGGGCCCAGATGTCCCCAGAATATGAATGCAGAGAGGATAGTCATGAAGTGTATTGATCCTCTTTCTAGATGCTGGAAGAAAGCCCAGACCTCTGAGGGCTGAGAATGATTTTGTGCCAACAGAGCCATAGGATGGCTGACTTGCAAAATTAGAGCTACTCATGGAAATATGGACATTTTATGATCACAAATAGGCCATTTAGATACAGGCTTTCAAATTAAAGCACAGAGTATCTTGTCAGTATTGTAAAATGCTACAACTTAGCCGTATCTCAGCCTGAGACTGAAGTTTAAATTGAGTTATAGTGCATATGGGCACCACTTGCTTCTCAGTAGATGTTGCAGTTCTCCAGCAGAGGCATCCTGAAAAGACGTACCCTATTCCAATTCCAAACTTTTCAGAAATATAGGCATTAGCAAGAACATTCTTGTAAGAGTCTGTAAGTCACAAAAAGCACTGCCAAACATGACTGTGTCACACTACACATTTTTGCTGACTTTTCATTTCCTCTCTTTTGTTTTGTGGTAAAGGTGTAATCGCAGGTTTATTACCCAATCATCCTTCCTGTGGTAATAGAACTAACAAAAACAGCACAGAAAGAGGATTATTAACATCTATGGCAAGCTTTTAAATACTCAGGACATTCATTTTGAGTACTGCAAGCTGGAAGTTATTATCACATCAAAATGCACCCAATCTCCAAAGAAAGGAAAATAAATAATAGAAAGAACAGACATTTGATCCAGAAAGAGAGAGAAAATATTTAAAAATGAATACAACAGTGAAGTATTGGTAGGAACAATGAAGTTAGGTGAAAAAAATTGACAAAAAATTTACCAGTTTTATGGACAAGCAATTACATTGAGTTTCAGCTGCTGAAGAAATAGGTTGCTGCTGAACAATGGGCTATTGCATGAGCAGTTGCCTCTTGCAGCTGTAAGCTCAAAGTCTGCTTTTGGATGCAGAAAGAATTTGGTGATTCCAGCCTTGCTCCTTTTTTGTGTGTGTAGCTCATAAAAAATACTGACAAAGCAAAAAAAAAGAAAAAAAAAAAATCAAGGCTAGATTAACAGGATTCAGGGTTGAGATACTGACTGAACTGCAAGATGAGGCTTGTACAGAACACACACTGTGTCTAGCAATTAGATGTTCACTTTCATGAGTATTAAATGCACTCGTAATTAAAATTTAAAAGTCTGAAGACTACACTATTTTTTTCCAAACTCCAATTACAAGTAATAAGATTTAAGCTTACGTTTAACTTGTCCCTTAATAGAGGGTAAAGAGTTGTTATAAATCAGTCGGATAGGAATTGTCATTGAAGAGGTATTACTGAAGAACTGCTGTCGAAGTAAAACCAATTAATTTCTGTCACTGCAAATAGTTAACTACAGAAAACTTTCCAGCTTAACTACCAACACTATTAAACCACCAGGACTTACATCATCAAAAGAAAAAGTAGGAAAGAACACACTGTCTCTTTTTGACACCAGCTTTTATCTTCTGCTCTGGCAAGATTCTGAAGTCTTTTTTCGTAAAGTCTGACCAGACAGAACCAAAGCCAGGTCTGGCTGCCCAATTAGCTCTAGTAACGTGGCGTCAGATCATGTTCTCTAAGACCTTCCTCTTAACCAAACTTTTTAATCACAAAAATACAAAAAGAGACAATCTTTGAAGAAACTGAGAAGGTGACAAGTTTCACTCCAGTGACATAGAGATGGCCCTGCAGCACTGAGGCCCACAACAGCAGCCACAGGCTGTAGGATCAGACCAAGGCTTCCAGGGGCTCCTCTGTTCCTACCTGAAATGGAGTAGCACTGTCTATTTTCAGCCAGCACCAAGCCCACTCACTGATTTCTGTCCCTGGTGATATATATATTAGCATTTTCTTATTTGTTCAGGAACATATTCTTATTATTAATTACATATTTTTGTTAGTGGAGACTAACTATGAGTCTTACAAATATTCTCCAATTTGACTTCCCAGGTTCTGCTCCAGCCCTGGAAATCTGGAGCAGCCTCTCTGAAGAAAGTTTTTGATTTCTCATTCAGAAATCCAGATCAGAGATTTAGCATAAATGTTTGTGGTACAAACATCAAGACTTTGAGCAAGCTATTGGAATTTTTAAGCTAGCCCTGTTCTGAGTGGGGGATTGGACCTCCAAATGTCCCTTATAATCACAACTGGTCTCTGTTTCTATGTTCATGCTTTGTATTCCATTTTGTGTGCAGAAATACATGAAAATAAATGTTTATAATATGATTATGCCCAAATCAGTGTTTTCTTAAAAAAAAAAAAAAAAAGCAGCACTCCTACGTTGATTGTATTCTTCCAGTAGTAACTCCCCAGTGACAGCTATCCTGAAAAACTACTTTTAACAGCTGTAATTGCAAGCTATATATCCTAAATATTTTTCTGCCATAAAAAAATGATTAAGTTTCACTTGGACTCAACACAGAACACTCCCCAGATATACTTTGACTCTGCTCCTTTACTTTTGGGCTGATTCATATCATGTTTCCAGTGCCCAACAGTAAGCATTATGGGACTTCAGGCTGGTGGGAGTCTTGCTGCCTTTGGTACTAGGAAGAGAAGCCAGCAGGAACTGTTCTTTCTTTCAGGCACCTCAGAGCCCAGCAGATGTTGGCGAACTGGAAGGAATTCAAATGGAATGATGGATAAGGGAGGTGATATTTAAATACATTTAGTATAGCTTTCTTTTATTCTATAAGAAGACAAGGGACTTAAGGCAGAAAAGTGTCCATCTGCATGAAGATTAAAAAAGCAGCTGAAAATGACCATAATGTAAACTGACTGGAAATACAGGTTTCTCAAATATAGAAATCAGGATGATGCTACATAGTTTAAGAGGGAAATACTTCTTCATTGAGGATCTCAGCACACCTGATTCTGATCAATTTGTCTTAGCACAAACTGCATGAAGTGACAAATTATGCTTTCCTGTATTCTCTCTGCATGCTAAACTGACTGGCAGCAGTCAGCTTGAGGAACAGCAGAGTAACTTGATCTTTGCACCCATCCTTGCTAAATATTGGTACTTCTGGTGGCATTTGCACTGCTACTCATCCTCTTCAAGAAAACGTCCATTCCCTACAAACAGGGATAAGATGGCCTAAGCAGATTTCAGAAATAAAAAGACTGAAAGGGTGATGTGTGTAATTGCAATTGGTTGTGGCATGGCTGTGTTGGAAGCTCCACTACTTAAGTTAGTCAAATTGAACTGAACAGAGCATCAGAAGATTTCTCAGTAAAAACAATCTGGTGAGGGTTCCTGGGGAGGTGGGTAAGCTGGCCTATATTTTTCAGGGAAGCAAGTTAGCAAGAACTTATCTCCAGGCCTGCCTCAGCATCACAGTCCCACACCTCAGATTTCAGTGCCAATACTCATTGGCATGACATAAGGCCTGCTGGTATTTCAGTTTGTTGTTGTGCTTGAGCACAGAGTGGTTTTGACACCTGCTCCAGCCTGTGGAGAGTCCTGGTGCTGAGTGTTACTCACCTGCTGGACCCATGGACCCCAGAACCTTGCATTTAAGGGCTTAAATGCAAGTAGCTGTGAAAGCAAACAAGATGGGAAAATAAGAAAGGTGATCCAAAGAATAGAAGAAATGGAAAGGAAGAGGTTTTAGTGTAGGAAATATGTGAAGAGTTGATAATCTTTCTCCTGTTACGGAATTAGTTGAGGAAATGGTTTCAGCTGGGGAGCTTTGACAACAGCACATGCTTGGCTTTCCTACACATCAACTCGTCTACACTTCTACATGTCTAACTAGCAGAAGTCTCTTTAAGAGGTGGCAGTAAAGGCCAGCCTCCAGGTCCTCTATGGTGCTTGCTGTCCAGACAATCCAACTAATTGAGAAAACAAATCCTGCTTTGGCTCTGCAGTTTTCAGCTGATCACTACAGAGGAGCAGAGCCACCTCCTGCCCATCTGCATATTGGAAACGAATCACTAGGCAAGCAATCATTAGTTAATCAATTGTTTTGGATGAACATTCCTTAGCACTTCCAAGAACAGAGAATATTTTACTTTGCAGTTCATAATAAAGACAGTCAAAGCGCTCGACTGTTAGCAGTTACTATGGCAACTGCTGGCAATTTATTTTATAAAGGGGAAAGATTCATTTTTCACTTGTTACTCAATTTAGTTTTTTGTTGTTTTTTTTTTTTATTGTTGTTGTTTTGTTGCTTTTTTTTAAACCTGAAATCTGCTATTACAAGTAAAATAACTACTGAAGTCTATTGTTATGGCTGGCTCAAAGATCCAGAGTGATCCAAGAGGCCAAATCCTGCCTGCTGAGCTTGAACTGAAGTTTCAGTGACTTCAACAGAACTACTTGGAAGAGCAACCCAGCAGGATGACGTTTAAAAATTTCTGTCTTCTGTGTGACTTCTTCCATTTATTGCTCTGAGAAAACAACACAGCCAGTTTGAGAGCTCCTTATCAAATAAAGGTCTGAGTTCAGCTTTAGATCCAAGCTCACCAACAGAATTTGAAATTCAGGGTGAGAATTTTTTACTAGTAGTTTATTATCACATATTAAGCAGTAAACTGGCTTCTCTAATTCTTGCTTTGGTATTTGCCAATATGCTTAATATTGTTGCCACTTGAACATAACACATAAAACCTGGAAATTTCAGATCCTTCCATCTCCCTTCATATATTTTTGTTCCTACAAAATCAAAGTTGCTCCATGCTGGAAGCACGAGTGCCATTCTTTATTCTGGAAAAAATATAACAGCTTGTGCCTTTATAACAACCCAAATGAAAACCACCAAACTTAAATTCTGGTCCAACTATTGCAGCTGGATCCAACATCATTGAAACGTCATGAGGCTGGAGAAGGCAGATCTGTCTTTAATGACACAGCAGCCTGTATGCACATGAATTCATTTTACTGTTTCTACAGGTTGGAATGGAAAATATAATGATCATTTAGCCTGACCTTCAATGATACACAGCTCTCCTATGCTATGAACTTCACCCGGAATATAAAATTCATTTCTACTGAAAAATACAGCTTATTGTAGCATGAGAACATTTGAGAACTATTAGCAGCATCCATGTATCACAAGTATCAGAAACAGCCTGTGACATCAAGAATATAGAAAACCAAATATTTTAAATTGAGACAGAGAAAATACCCACAGCGTAAATTCATAATTAAAAAGAACTGGCAAGCATCTTAATGCAATATTATGAGGGAAAGGGAAATTGGCACAACTTCATGGAAGTTAAGAATTTGTTCTTGGAAATCAATTAGAATACACAGCATGGAAACATGCAGTGATAAGAACTATTTGGCATTCCATCCTTTTCATAAAAAAAAATCTACTTCAATAAATCAGGTTGTTTAAGGAAGTGCTGACTTTGTACATTTTGGCTTTATCAACAGAACTTCAATAATGTTTAGGAAATAAACTTCACAGGAAAACCTCAAATGTTCAATTAGTTTTAAATAGTTTAGGATAAGAATGGAGATAATGAAATTATAAGGATAATGGTGGCTTAATGCTTTGTGGCTCACATGAGATTTATATGTTCCAATATAACCTCAAGATGTACATACATCATTAGAGAGAAGAAAAAAATGAAGAGGAAAATAAAGGATTGTGTTTGGAGGAACAGGAGCATATGGGATCTGACTGCAGTGGACATTTCCTGAATTCTCTTTTTTTGGGAAGGGGAGGGGGGGGGCAGTGTATTAGTGATCTGCTGGGATGAAGTGACTATGAAATGCTATTGCTCTTTTACACGCCTTCTTTACTACTGCCCAGTCCTCTGAAACCATGAACAATGTGAACTGAACAGCATCTAAACACACTAGGATTTACTCTGCAAGATTCATTTCCTCTCTATGCAGATTACACAGAGGGAATGCAGTGCAAACCACAAGCCTGAAAAAGCCTGCAAATTATCTCTAACCCTACTCAAAGTATAACTGCTAAAAACTGGGAGCTGAGGAGGAGCGACAGCTGTGGGATGAGATAGCAGGAAAGCATCAAGCAGGAGAGAGACTGGTTTCTGCTGGATGATGGGAACTCTGCAGCTCCTAGTCAGCTTCCCCCTCTCATTCTCTGGCTGCAGCTCAGTCATGCATTTTTCCTTGCAGAGGGGCCCCTTACTCTGAGTGCTCTCTGTACTCCCTAGGAATGCTCCTGACAGATTTCTTGGGAAGCCTTCAAGGAGCTAGCAAAACCACAGTCAAACAGTGGAATATTTTGAGGTTTTAATTTCAAATAAGAATGGCTTGAAAAAGGAGGACAGCATTTTGGTAAAATAAAAAGGATATCATCCCTGAAAACCTCATGGCAGGAGAACAAACATGAGGAATCTCCAGTTTCCTCCCAGTGTTATGTGGTGAATGTGATGCCTTTTCCCTCTTAAGAATAAATGTGGTACTGGGCCAAGTGGATGCTCCCAGAGGCCTTGGGCTGCCCGGGTTAGAGGCTACAAGCATTTGGAGCAGACAGGGGAGCACACCTGCTGCTTTTGTGGCTGTGCAGCTCTTCTGCCTTTCCAGGGCAGGGATGCTTTCAGATGGATTGCCATAATTAAATCTGAGACCGTAGGAGTGGGAGACTCTTAGCATCCACAATGGATCCTTTAGCTATTGATTTAATGAATAGAGAACGAGAGGGGAAAAAAGGTGTAAACAGACTTTTCCAGAGACAAAAAAAAACTCATCAAAAAGCTGTACTTCACTGCAAATCTGACTGCTTGTACTCTTTATACATCATCAGATTATTTGGAAGAAGCTTTACTTTGGGTTTCTTCAAGGTCATATAAATTATAAAGCCCTGTGATTGCCCTGCAAACTCCAAGGACCGGCCAGAGAATCATTCATGGCAAGACACAGTGCCCTGTGGCCATGGCAATAAGGGAGCTCAGAGGGAATGAGTTTTCATTTCTCCTCTGCCACAACAAGCCTGAGGTAATCAGTTCCTTCCCCAATTTTTGGTTCTCATGTTTGTGAAATGTGACATCTCTGACCACTACTTGCCCTTCTATTTTATGCTCTGCAGGGCAATGACTGTTCAGAGCTGCTCCATCAGCAGTGAGTGCATTATCTCCCTGATTCAACTTGTCTCTACAGTTTGTCAATATATTGGCACACATGCAATGAATTTAGTTTCATATGGACATGTATTCATGTTGACTCAATCAATAATGTCTTTAAGATTAAATATTTTTTTGAATCCAAGCTCATTTTGGTGGTGAATGAATACACACCAATGTAGGTGAAGGAATACACACCAATGTATTCTTATGCTGAATCAGTGTTATTCAACAGAGGGGTACACTTCAAATCTGAGAACAGCTGTAAGAGCCCATTTAGCAGCCTTTTCACTTATACACAGAAAGCACTCAAAGGTAAATATTATTCCCTGACTGCTTCAAGTGAAGGTTTCATCAGCTCTTCCATCTAATTTACACCTGTTTCAGAAATTGCAAGAGTGGGCTTACAGAAAGACATGGACCAGCTGCAGAGGGTTCAAAGGAGAGAATCAAGAATGATCACACGTTTAGGAGAATGTGATTTACAGGGAAAGATGAAATTATTTGGGACAGCTCTAGCCAAAAGACACTTGGAGAAAATGTGATAAGTCAGCCAGTACTTAAAAGACTGCTTCATAAATGAGGGGTGTGACATATATCTCGTGGTAGATATAATGAGAAATAATAGATTTAAACTGTCTCATAACAGACCTCGGTAAGGCATGGAGAAGAGCTCTCTAAAGATATAAAGAACCTGAAAAATTGACTGGGGAGATTGTCCATTGCTGGGAGTCAAAAATGGCTTAAGTATAACCAGTCCTTCCTTGGGGCAATAGATGACCTCCTTCCCAATCCTGTGATTCTTTGTGTTCCCAAATTCATGTATAATGCAGGAACTCTGCACAGTGAGCAATAGAGATAATAGAGAAACCAACACAAAGGAAATCTTGCACTGAATGAAACCTTCACTACTTCAAGTATTGGAAGTACTTTTAAAGGGCTTTATTTTATTGCTTAGTATTCATTTTATTTCAGGTATTCGTTTCATTGCTTCTTACTCATAGGGCTGAATACTGGATCCAGAAAAAGATACCAATTGGAAATCAGTACTTTATGTTAGATGAGCAAAGCTCTAAACTTGCAGCAAGCTTGGCAGAAGCAGGTGCATTTATACAGATAGAGCCCAAATGGACTCTGTGGACTTCTGCCATTTGAGCAGCTGCCCACATCTGCCTGGAAGTCCAGAAACACGAGCAGACATTTCCAGTCCTTCTGCCTAGCAACAGCCTTGAAAACCAATCTTGAACTTTGAGAGACTGTCATTGATTTTTCCTTAAGATTGCAGGTTATTCACACTTCCTCCTGCAGCCCCATGCTGGATGCAAAATGCCGTTTTTAATGTTTTATTACATCTTTCTTCTCTTAAATAAACCGCTGAGAACATTGTCAATGCTTTACTTGCAACAACAGCAGGAATAATAGTGTAGTCAAGTTCAGCCCTTGCAGGATAACGCTGAATTGATAAAACATAAAACTGTGTATTATCTGATGCATGAATAATGCTGGTAAAAGCTATTATTTTTAATGTTCAGCCGGGTTAAAAAATCAATACAATTTTGTAAAGGTTAGATCGTTTCAAAACTTCACAGTTTCAGAACAGCACTTTTTAAGAATAGATATTTGACAACGCAGACAATGCTGGCACACCACATGCTATATTGACTTCATCAGTTTTCCTCTTCTCTCTGAAGAACATTCTCTGCACCTAGTGGTACAGCTGCTTGGCTGAGAATATTCTCAGGCTACAGCCATGGGCTTGGGGGTGGATAACAGAGGAAAAGCTCATTCTCTGCCATGAGGCAAAACCAAAGAGATCTGAGCTGAAGTTGTGGCTGCTACAGGCACAAAAAAATCTAAAAACATAACACAGACTCACCCAGAGCCCTCCATTCAGGAGTTTGTCTTCCATTGAAACACAACCACAGGAGACACACCTACATACAGTCCCAGTGTCTGCAGTGGGCTTTACCCTGGTCAGCAGTGATTCAACTCGCAGCTAGAACAAGGGGCAAAGAAACACATCCAAGGAGCATAGAACTTGTCACCTAGGGGTTGCTTGGATCTTATATCACTCCCAGCTGTCAGACAGAAACTGGAATAAAAAGATGGCATAACAGAAGGAGCCAGTTTTCTCCTAACTGCTTGACCAAAGTTGAATTTCAATAAATGAGCATGAGGAAAACTGGAGAGAAGGGACAAATTCAGTCTGAGCACCCTCCAGTATAATTCTACTCACTGTGAAGGTGCCTTCCTCAGCTTGAAGATATGGCCCAAAAAGAGTTACAAGCTGCTGCAGTGAAGTAAAATATGTCTGTTGAAGCATATTGCTGTCTTTAATCATCTTTTGTATTTTTCTTTTATCTCATGAGAAGAGATCTATACACATATAAGAAGGATATTCAACAGTCAGCATCAGAGGAGAATCCAGGAGAGGAAGTTTATACTCCTCCTGTACTATTAAAATCAATTTGCTACATGCATCAAAAAGCCTCTGTCAGGAAATCCAAATTCTTAAGACAAAGATGGAGAAAATTAAGCTTCTAGCAGTAGCTGATAATGCATCATTAATTAGACAGGACCTAGGCTTGAAGAACAACTGCAGTATGGAAAGCGAAGCTAATGACAGCACTAGACTCACAAAAAGAATGCACAGCAAAGCCATGTAAATGCCATCCCCAGACTTCTGAATTCTCACATTGTTCTGATTTTGAAAGGTATCATATGGTGGCACAGCAGGCTAATGATGTAGTATGTTCAGAAGAATTAGTTTAAGGGGCTTCATTTTCCCCCCAACCCAGTGAAAAATAGTAGAAATAGTGAATTTTTGGAACTTAATGGGATCATACTGTTCTTTCCTCACATTGTCAACTACACTTAATTTCCTCCTTCCCATTAACATGTTTAATGCATATGTCAGGCGGAAGCCTGACACACTAGTGGCAAACAGACTGTTGTACGAAGGCGGCAAAGTGTTAAAACAATTGAGCAAGTGAGTACTAAAGTTTGCTGCTCTGGCCATATGGTACAGTGTTTAATTTCCCGTAGTGAAAGAACGTGGTTGTCATAGAAAAAGATGATGAATAAATTTACTTGGGGCAACTTATTATAATGAAGAATGACTTCTCAGAGGAAGCAAACAGAGGAATTTAAACTCTGATGAGAAGCATATGGGAAGCATTAAGATGGGTAAGGGTAGCAAGGCTGTGTGCTTTAAAAATGAAAGACATTTAATCGATGCTTGTTGCTGGTGTTGACATCTGAAAGTGAGAAATGGATTTTGATTTGGAAGACAGGAAGAAGGTTAATAGCAGTAGAGGTGGTTGTGGAATGATTGATACTTGGAATAACTAAGGCAGAAAGGGAGAGAGCACTTCATGCAGTCAGGCAACATACTCAGGAGAACAATGTAATCCAAAAAATAAGGAACACAAAAAGGCTGTGGTAAGGTAATTGGCTGTGAGGAGAACTGACAGGCCAAACTAGCAATGAGCATGCAGCAGCTCACAGGCAGTGAGGGGGAGACCAGGGCAGGCAGAAGTGGCTGCGCAGAGGCAGAGCAAATTGGCTGTTTCTTGGGATCCAACTTGTGCAGAACCCCCACCAGAAAATGGTGGCAGGAGGTAGCCTGGGAAGTAAGATCTGATGTACAAGTATCCAGAGATGCTGATGTAAATGTTCATTTTCCCAGCGTGTATGCAAGACAAATGAAGGAGAATGAGAAAGGTTGGATGGCTCACAAAACCAAAAGGCCATGCTCAACCCTGGTGGCTTGCTCTTCCCTCTCCACTGCAGTTCACAGATATTGCATAGGAATAAATGACCTGAGGATCCCCAGCCATCTGCAACATGGCAAGGTAGACTGTCCCTGCCTCCCCAGCCCCTGTTCCTCAGACTGTCCTACTAGCCAGCTAAATGCAAGGCCTGGATATACTGGACACTTCCCTAGAGGAAGTCCACCATGCCAGTACCAAGCTATGCATGGGTAAAATGAGCCGGTACGTTCCCTGCTCAAGAACAGACTCTTGTACAGCTGAAAATTCCTGTTTCACCCCTTCTTGTAGCCCGGGATGAAAAGGTACAGCATTAGCCTCTAACACTGCTGTTAAACCCCCTGAGGTCAGACAGGTTGTGATAGCAGAGGCCTCCCAGGGAGCAACACCTGCAGGAGCTTACTGCCTGCCTTTGGCAGGCCCCCCCACTCACATTCACTGCCTGGGGTGTGCAGACCTGCACAGGGGCTGAGCTGACCTAGTATTTTTCTCCCTCCAATGAATTTCTATTAAATCCAGCTTTCCAGAGGTGAAAGGTGAGTTCATGAGCTGCCACATGATTTAGCATTTAAGACCATCTTATTCCGTCCTTTTCCGTTACTTTCTCTAGATGACAGTCATAACTCCAGCACACAGAATTCATTCTTACTTGCTAGGTGCTGACATTGTGTCTAGATAATAAACAACCTATAGTATGAATGCATAGCTAACTAACTCCATACTCAAGATACCCTTTATTTTTTAAGTAGAGAAATGTGCAAGTCTGACCTTTATGGTATGCGGGGTTAAAGAGTGTATTTAAGAGATGAAGAGCTGTTGAGGACAAGAAGTTAGAAAATGCAACATGGAGTTTTACTCTTTAAGGCAGTGATCTGATCTTCAGTAAAACATTTACTGACACTACGTACTGTCACTGTGACACTACATAGAAAGGACATAGAAAAATAGAGGTACAGCGAGGGAAATCCAACAAAACTTTGAAACTGTGAGATGAATTGTGAGAATTTAACAGAAAAGAGGCAGTTGCCTCTCTGAAAGACGTTTCTGGAAGGAAGTTGCTTATTGTCAGCCATCAACAGCTAATACTGAAACCAATCTTATTCTGTATCTTCTGTAATGTAATGACCTCATCATGAAGAGCTGGTTGTACACAAAAGTGATTTACGGATGTGTGAAGTTGAAAGACACTGTCAGTAAAGAGAGACAACTGTCAATACAGCAAGTTGGAAGAACTAGAAAACAGGAACGGAATGAAGCTAAGTGTTGTGAAGTCAGGCACTCAGAGACTAGTAACAGAATTTCTACTGCAAGCACTGGTTCATTACTTGGAAATTAGTAAGAAGAAAAACAAAGCCTATTATTATTTGATCATTGGGTGACTATGAGTGTATTATGTCCATAAAAAAGCAAGTAAAATCTTCAGAAATGCTGGATTAAATGTTTCCAAGAGAAATAAGGAAGCATTAATATCATTGGACAAGGCTTGAGTTTTCATTTGGAGACCAACGCTATGCAAGGCAGAGTCTTAGACTGAATAGGGCTGGAAGAAGAGGGCTGGGCCAACTGCTGTGTATCAAGGCATTGTAACAGGCTTATCCTCACAGAGAACTGTTTACATTGAAGAAAAAGTTGGCACAAGGGAGTTAAGTGTCTAAATCAAATGCGAATAGACTTTGACTGGAAATCATTCTTCCAGAATAAGTAGATTTTTGTTTAGCTTCAAGTAGGGTGCTATCTGATTGTGTGGCTGTGTATGCAGTGGTTAGCAAGTGAGCTCGTTATGGTTCTTAGCTCATACTCAGATACTTTGGACACGAATAAATGTAAGACCTGCAAATAATGGAAGGAGCACTGACCATAGCACAGTTTTACCAGGACCTGATGCATACTAACCAGGCATGCCTAAGACTACAGACTCTCTAATATGTGGTACATGCTCCCAAGCCTCCAGGTAGCAAGAAGCTGGTGTGCAGGCAGCACTGCACTGAGTCTCCATTTGCCTGGAATCACAAGAGGCAGATGTTAAAAATAAAAAACCTCAGATGGACCAGCCTGACACCATCAACCAGATAGAGTTTCAGAATAAAGGAAGGAGAAAAGATGACCAAAAAAATTCATCTGAATTCACTATGTTCCGGCCCCACCAAGCTTAGAAAATAAAAACCTCGCTCTGTGAGAAAAAGCTTTGTGATCTAGGAGAGAGAAGCTGAGTTGTGTGTTGGGTCTACCCAGCCTAGAGATCCCTATAGATCAGAACTCTTCTGCACACACACAGTGCAGTCAACCCCGCCCCTACCTCCTCAGTTCAGATCCAGGAAGGAATTAAGTGGATACAAGGTTTAGCTGAATCAGGTGTTATGATGTACTGCTTCTTCAACAGCAGTGGTGTCATACAGTTAGGCTTTGAAGACTCTCCGCTAACAAAAGCTTTAGAACTCAAAATAAAACAGATTTTTTGTAGGTGAGAGGGCGAATCACATCCCCTTCCTCCCTATCATGAATCCATTTCTGCCTGGAATTTAATTAAATATTTAATGAACACAGTAGACAAAGATGAAATATTGTGTTTAATTTTAAAATCATGCACTTATTAGACCTTTAAAATACCAATTTAGTCTTAAAAGATAATATTACTTTAATTTTTTCACAAAGGCCACAAAACTTAATTAATGAGAAAAAATCTAATTTTAAGGAGTCAGGAACAGGTAGTTACAGAGAGAATGGAAGCAATTGTACAAAACAGTCTCATGAGCCTGTTGAAGGGGAACTGTGAAACTGTGCATTGACCAGCCAGACAACTCCAGTAAGATATCTTCTTTACCACTGGATAATTTTTTTTTTCCTGTATTGTTCACCAATACATTGCTGGGAGAAAGGAGAATACTTTTCTTTCAGTACACACCACAGAATTTGGGTATCCAGCCACATTAACTAGGGAGATGCTGTAATAAATGGTGAAAAAAAATGGGGCCAAATCATCAGTTGTTATGAATTGGCACAGCTTCTCTTAAAACAGATTGTGCAATAAGTAAAATCGAACTGAATTCAAGGGTGCTATGAGCTATTACCACAGCTAAGGATCTGGTGAAAAATCTTACAGAACAGTGGAAAGAATGGGGAAATAAATGATGCGCAGTCAGAGAGCATCTAACACAGTGCTTGGGAACAAGAAGCGGGGAATAAAGTGAGAGAAGATTAGGGAGAAAATTGGTATTGCCCAGCTTCTTGCGCACATGCTGACATCAGGGTAGCTATGTCCATCCAGGCCAGTCAAGGACAAGATATCAAATTCATCTGGGGCAGTCAAGGCTTTGAGGGATAGTATTCAACACCCAGGAACACAGATATAAAAAACATTCTATTTCTAACTTGATTCACCTCTGAATAAAAAGCATGGGTGAATTTCCAAAGACTCAGGAAAGGAAAGTAGTTATGCAAATCCAAAAACCAGTTAAGGAATTCACAAGCACAAAGTGACTACACTTTGCTCCTGCCCAATGAGGGAGCCTAAGGAGACCTTGTTTAGCTTTCCCATGTGTGTATGCAGAAAACACTCCTTCCTCAAGCCACTCTGAGGAGGCTCCAGCAAAGCAGGTGATTGCTGTCACTAGAACAACTCATCTGACCTAGAGATGTGACTTGCTGCAACTCCTGCCAGCAGCACTGTGATCTTTTCTCATTGCAGCAGCTTTTATGCATTTGGTCATACTGGAAGACAAATCTAGTGAGAATAACTTCATAGATCAGCATGGCAGCCAACTATCTGAAAAGTAACTTCACAAAAGTGATAACAAATTGATCACAACCCAGAGATGTGCCTTACAGCAATGAATGCAAGAGCATCCTCGGATGCATAAGGAAGAACACTGCCAGCAGGCCAAGGGACGTGATACTTGCTCTCCACTCAGCACTGGCAAGACTACAAATGAAGTGTTGTGTCCAGCTATAGGCACCCCAGTAGAAGACAGATGTGGGCATATTGAGGTGAGTATGGCAAAGGGATTCAAGTATGGTAAACAGATCAGAGCATCTGTCAGTATAAGGAGAGATGAGCCTGGAGAAGACTAAGGGGGAGAGAGGGTCTTACCAGTATCTTTCAATGTCTTATGGGGGAAGTGAAGACAGAGCTGGACTGTTCTCAGTGTTGTCCAAAGGCAGGACAAGAGGCAGTGGGCACAAACTGAAATGCAGGAAATTCAGTTTAAACAAAGAAAAACCTTCACTGCAACTGAACACTGGAACAGGCTATCTAGAGAGACTGTAGAACCTCCATCCTTGGAGACACTCAAAAGCCTGCTCCAGCTGACCCTGCTGTGAGCAGTGTGAGACTGGGCCATCTTCAGAGATGACGGCTGACCTCAGCCATTCTGAGATTCCGTGAAACAACACTTCTTGAAATCCTCCTTAGCTACTGACAGGTTCGGGTGCTTTGGAATTGTCATCTAAGAGAGATACTGAGTTCCAATGAAATTAAGTAGCAAGCACTCCTTTGTCTGAATAGATCCAGGCCACTTTTTCCCCGTTTTTTCCAGTGTCCTCTTTTGCCCTGCCACCTCAGGCCTCCTGATAATTATATAACAAGTACGCTTCAGGATGAAGTGATTACAGATTGGAGTTGCAATCACACCCCACACAAATCACATTTTCACCTTTGTATGTGCTGCAGACCTGTGACCTGATTGCAGTGCTGTCACACACAGCATGTAAGGACAAAATGCCAGTAAGTATCTCTTAAGGCAGACAGGCTGCTCTTTATAAAAGAAGCAAAATACCTGCTTCAAGGTCTACATGAAAGATGTAATTATATGGATATACACAGGCTGTGTCTATAGGTGCATAGCTTTGTACTCACTGTTCAAGTAGAAAAAACAGAAAAGCACATTATGTATACACACAAGTGGATGCCTAGTGCAGGTTAACAGCACTTGGAGTCTATAGTTCCAGGAGTCTAGACAAATGCGTACAATTACTTTGTAACACTGAAGGAGATTTTCTTTATCCCTGGTGAAATTTGCCTTTAAGAATGTTGAAGCAAGAGATATTCAGCTTAATACCTGTGGGAGTGAATTGTAACAGGACAAGGACTCTATCTTCATAGAATCATTCTCTCAAACTTGAAAAAAGCCAAGAGTCACTTGAAACAACAACAACAAAAAAATGTATTTCCTTGCACAAAGAACCAGATTTTAATTTTTGAAGTGTGCAATTTGCCAGAAGGTGAGTCAGGAATTCCTTGCACTTTAGAGAAGGCATCAAGCACAAGTTTGCTTTGCATGAACTTCTGCAACTACTGAAACTCAATAATTTGTCATTCTTTTCCCAGACTTATTCCTTTCCGTACTGTTAGTACAACTACGCACAGAACTCTGTCTGATCGAGCACTTGATTCACAAGAAAGAGACTGAAATCTTCTCTACAGAGATATGGTCAAGAGCAGTAAATAACTAATATCAGAGCAGAGACAGCTGTGGAGTCTGGAAGCATTCAGACTCGTGGGGAATGGGGCTGAATGTGAAGACCCTCATAACATTAACACATCAACATGAAGCTGGGTGTATAGAGGGTGACAGCTGTACTCATCTAGATACTTAGATGAGTGTATGACACAGATACTTAGCAGTCCATTCAGTAACATTAGTGAAGCCCAATTCTCAATACCTTGTTTGGACTTGCATGAGGAGATAGCAGAAGTAGAGGATTAGCCATAGAGGATTGTCTTGGAAGGGTGCATATTGAGGGATCCCAGTGGAAAAGCAATAGTAACCTCACTGCTCTGCAAAATCCTGGGAAACATTTATACTGCAGTATGAATTTTAAGTCACAGGAAATCATTGCAGTATTAGTTAAGGACACGTGAGGTCACATCTGAGATGCTGACTGCCATTCTAATCACCTTACGAAAGAATTTTATGGAAAAGTACCAGGGGGCAATAGAGATGATTCAGGCACACAGATTTTATAAAGGTTAGATAAACTGGATCTGCATTCCTTGCAGAGAAATGAGATTATTGGACTGTAAGTACTGCAGGCAACTTTTGAGAGAGGAAGAAAAAACTGCTGTAGTCTGCTTGAGCCAGGGTGCATGAATGTCATCAGCAAAGGAATAGACAAGTTAAAGGACCAATGAAGCACTTGAAGGAATGAATTATCTGGGATAGAAATAGAAAGCTGCTAAATAAAATGTTGAAACAACGTGAGGGAATTATTTAGAGAGGAAAAAAATTATGGTCTGACAGGATAAGATAACCTTGGGCAGTACTTTTCAAGTAAGGAATAAAATATTAATCCAGCTGGGTTCCTATAAGCAGTATACTGGAGAAAAACCATGCTTGGCTACATGCATGATTGCAGGAGTCTACAACGCAAGAAGCACGAAATACTACACAATGATCAATTGATCCAAAGATGTATCTCTCTCTAGATCATGAGAATAGGATTACACCATAAGAACAAAAAATCTGAGGGGGCTGGGAAATGCCACAAATTTCCTGTTTTCTGAATTCCCTATAAATTAGATGGTCCCACAGGACTAGAAGGGATAACAGTTCTCCAAAATTGATGAGTATTATGGACTACAGGAGGAAATCCCCTGGATATCACAGCATGTCAGGAGGCCTGAAACATCACTTTTGGGGCTGCCTGCTCTCACGCTGTGCTTCCAGGCACACCTCTGTGGCAGTACAGGTTTTTACTGAGTCACATTCCCCTCATTTTCCTGCACATGGGGGCACAGCATAAGGTGAGTTCTCACAGGACATATCAGAAGGAAAGAAACGCCTTCCAGGCTCAATAAAAGCTGATGTTTCCAGCGATGCTTTCTCCTGTGCTTTTGTTTCCTTACTCAATAACATCTCATCAGTACCATATGCAAAAGCCTGTTGCAACCATAGATGATGTTAAACTGAGCCTCTCTGGGCAAAATACTTGCCACAAGCTCAACACTGCCATGGGATAGCAGGTGGGAAAAGAACCCTGCAGAATCTGAGTCAGACACCTCTAAGTCTGCTCAACATCATTCTATGTATTAGCCAAAATTCAGCTTCAAAAATGATACAGAAAAAAGAAGCTTATCCTTTCCAAAGGCTGGCAGAGTCTCAAGAAGGTCTCAGTCTGCAAAGAGAGATACTGATCCCTTGGCTGCTAACCCTTAAATGAGGCTGAGGTTCCATGCCTAGGCCCACCCCTTCCAGCTGCTCAGGTGCATTGTGCTACCTGGGCTAGCTACGCTTTCTCAGCTGGTGCTCAATCACCAGTTCAGGCTGTGACCTAGCAACTCCCATAACCCACCTTTCTCTGAGAAACTTTATTCTGGTTCCCTCGTGCTTAGCTGAGAGCTAAAAACACAGTGCAGGAAGAAAGTTAGAGGTAGAGAGAGGATCTGGTAATGCAAAAGCCATCCAGCAAAGGACCTGACTAAATTCATGACACAGCAGTGGCTTTATGGCGCTAGAAGGAAAGAGAGCAGAAACATGCTCTCTAACAGCAGCGCAGAAGCGGGTGATAATCAATCTGGGAACCGCTGAACTTCTCCTATTGTTCCCTTAGGTCTTATATACCTTGACATGTGCAAATACACTGCGTGTTCTTCCAACCTCTAATAACCCTGCTGTAAAATCCCTTGTATCTAAAAAGGCCAATTTTATAATGATACTATCAAAGATGGTGGAAGCCTCTACAGAAAGGGCAAAGAAAGTGGGAATAGTTTACATCATTGTGGATAAAGAGCCTCGTGGGACCAATTGTAGTGGCTCATTCCGTGATACTGGAAGAAGTAGAGGCCAACAAGCTGCAGGAGATGCTGAGCTGCTTGGACAGTGTTCATTTTTTATGCAGATCTTAGAAATTGTTATCACTTTAGGAAAAACATAACTAAATAAAATGGCTGGAGGCAAACAGATTTGGGTTTAAACAACATGAATTTAAAATACGAATAACCATCTTGGTAGATTAATCAATCCAAATGTTGGGGTTGTTGTTTGGGGAATTTTTTTCCTCCTCTGCAGCTGTATCTTGCTAAGTAACACATTTCTATTTCAAGGCTGTTAATGTTGGAGCAGCTGCCACACTCTGGGAATTTTTTAAAATCATGATGAAATTAAAGGCAGAGACATAAAAACAAATCCTTCACAGCTACCCTGGCTGATGGCATTATAACAGTAACATCATTTTCAGTACATCATTTTCTTGGCAAATGCTACTTGTAGTCAGTGCAAGTCATAACGCTGTATGTATCTTAATGCATTTTTCTCTTTGCCACCTAAAGATAAATCAAATATTAAGAAATTGAGCTTTGTAATCCTCCTTCAAGGGGAAGGTTGTACTCAATCTCCTTCTTTTTTTCCCTTTTTGGTATGAAGACTCACCAATCTGACAATAATGGCAAGTTTTGTTTATTTTTTTAATAGAGGTCTGAGCTCCACATTTTTTTTTCACTTCTTTTTTTAAGCCCTATTCAACCATGAAGCTGTATGATTGATTGCTTTCAAAGGTTGGTTGAGATGAAAACCTGGGAATCCAAACTTCCACGTCACATCAGTGCTGTTCAGAGAAAAGAGATGAAAGAGCAAGCAAATCCTTTCTCCACTGCAAAGGAACTGCCTCCAAATAATTTTTCTTCTAGGGTGTCATAAACCTCAACAGGCTCCAAATCACTGGTAAAACCTGAAGCTCTTCCCTCTGTCATGTCTACCAGGCTCTTACATGTGGAAATAGAGCACCATATACCTAAGACCCAGAATTCATTAGCTATTTAGGGCTGAATTTGTAAAACCACCTTCTTCTTCAATAAGATATAAACCAAAGGCAGATTTCTCTTACTTGCTGAGTCACTTGAAAACACTGACAATAACTAGACCTCCTTGAGTCTGAAGTTCTGAAAGTAAAACACACTGCAGGAAGAAGGCAAGAGAAGTCAGAAAGACTAGAAAAAAAGCAAGTTGCTGTAATGCTGGGGAGATCGTGAAGCCTTAGCCAAGGGAAAAAAGGCTGTGGGATGCTTGGCAAACAGCAGAGTGATCCTGATCCAAGGCTTGCCCTTATCTTACCATGTAGCAGAAGAAAATACATCTGTTGGGACTAGGATGGATGTCTCCCCTTCTCATTCTGCTGGGGATTACAGAGAGGAAGAGGTTAGAGAGAGAATGCACGTTGCTCACTACAAGAAGGCAGAAGCTGAGAGTGAGGGACTCTTGCAAAAACTAGCAGGAGGAAGATGGCTTCTGTCCACGCAAGGTGTCACAGAGGTGAAGGAGAAGGGAACTGGTGAAGTGATTCAGGTGCATAGAAGATGCTGGTATCTCTCTGCCCATCTGGTGGAATCTAATGTGCATGTCTGAGACAGGGGATAGCAGTGTGGACAACCAGCTCCAGGTTTTGTGCTTTTCTAGCAGGATTTAGGCAGGTGTTTTTTCCCTTGTCCAAAGGAAACAAGCTGTTCTTTGGCTTGGTCCTGCAGAAGGCTGAGTCACTGCAGGTCTCAGTTCCTATCATCAGGAGGGCACTGCCCCCACCAGCGTCAAGGATCTTTTCATTTTTTGCTGCCTTTTGTGTTTCTTTCTTTTCTTTCTTTGGCAGAATGAGTTTCAGTTATTTCCCCATGAATGGTTTCCAGCTTTTTGCCTTTTAAGAGTGATGACAAAGGAGAGTGTGTGCTGACAAAAAACAGTCTTATCAAAGCACGTTAAGGTTCTTGCTGTCTGCCTTTATCACAGATCTAAGCAGTGTCAGGCACCCAAGATTTAAGCAAGTGACAAAGCTAAAAATAGATTGAACAAATGCACTGCTTGTTTTGAGTTTTAGGAATTATTTATTACGGATGAAATATGCATTGCATTTAATACACACAGGGAAAGGGAGTTGTGGATGTATTCAGCTCTCCCATGGCAAGTGCAACACAGCCAGGACAGCGCCTTGAACCAGGAGAGTACATGATTCTGCTGGACGTTCCTGATTCTGTTCCTGCATGTGCATAAAATCTCTCTGATTTCACTGCCAGATAGATCCAGCTGCAGGGTCAAAACCCTTTCAGCGTCTTGTTGCAGTCCAGACAGGAATAGTATCAAAGACCATCATTTACCTTTGGACTAAGGGCTTGTTCCCCTGTCCAGGAGCCCTCAAAGGACAAGGGGCCAATGTGCTCTTCAATCCACAACACGCAAGTGGTGAAAACCACTGTGGAGAGGAAGAAGGATCCACAGAGCAACTGGACTGGGTCCTACAAATACTCCAGAGCCCTGGAGAGCTGGACTTACAGCACACAGACCACATAACATCTTCCACTTGTTCTACACAGAGAGTAAGACTGCTTTCAGATGCTGCTTATGCCAAGGATGAAAACAGAAGTTCATCCAAACTGGTTTCAGATTTTGGTTCACCCTCTTCATCATTCAGTTCTTCAATTTCTGTCACTTCCCACTCCTCTCACCCCCTCACCATTATTCCTATAGTTGTGCATCCACTTTCTGTATCCCTGTGTCAATCCCTTTCTTCTTAGATGCTGACGTGGAAGGAGCAGTATGAAGAAAACAAGACCTGCAGCACTTCACTGCCTGTTGGAGCACACAGGTTATCACTGAGCTGGTAGTGGCAGGTTTGAACAGAGGCAGGTGTACTCAGCCCTCAATAGACACTGAAGAAATGAACTAGAGAAATAAATTATTCCCTCCTCTGGTTTTTCTCAAGCCTGGATATCAGCATCACTGGTGGAATTATTCCGTGTTTTCCTTTTCACACCATGCCCAGCTGTAGTGCCCAGTTCATTATTACTCATTATCAGTGGAGAGCAAAAGTAGACACAGGCTGAAAAATAACTGGAAGCTTTCATGGTGGATAGGCACACCAGTGGCTTTCAAATACAATAATGTATATACTTATGAGGTCCCCAGCCTATTAACTGCTGAAAAGGTGCAGAGGAAAGGAATATGCTGCACTTTTCCCTTTCCTTTACTTCATCCCCAAACATTTGCTACTGGCCAGAGTCAGAAACTGGCTACAGAGCAGGAAGAATCTTTGAATTATCCCAGCTTAGCCATTACAGTCATTTAAAGGACTGAAAATTCCAGTGATTTCCCTATTCACTCTTGACCCCAGCACATGCCTTATAGTGCTGACTAGTCCCTGCTGACCAGCTAACGACTTCATCCTTTGCTTATTACTGGAGGAGTGATCTTTATTTAATTAATCACTCTCTGTATTAATATAAAATAGCCTTTGGCTTTCTCAAGCAGATCACCATTTCTGTCAACTTATTCCTCCCCTTCTCCTCAGACAAGGAAAACAGAGAAATGATGACCATCAGTCCAAGGTGAATGAAACAGATGCATTTTAAATATAGCTTGGGGGGGGATAAAAAAGAAAAAGAAAAAAAGAAGATAGTCTGCCAGTGGGTTAACTTTTAACATTGACTTGATTTGTGAAATAGAAGATCAAGAGCCTTAAAGACTGAGACTTTATATTTTAGATTTCTACAGAGTTGGGTAAGAAAACTGGGCAAGAATATTTTTTGTTGTTTGTTTAAATCAACTTCAAAATTAAGCTCTATTATCTTGAAAAATAAGGAAGAATGTGAGAGATTTTCAAGGTGGATGGGAGATGACTTTTATGAAAAGCAATTAAAACTATATTTTACAAAGAACTTGCTGGTGTAGGCTAGCTAAAGCACGATCTCTTTATAATTACCAAGTTCTTTTTGCTCAGAAGATTTCAAAAAAATATAACTATCCCAAATCAATTGTCATATGAAAAAGAGCTACCTGTTTTCATCATGCTTCACTGTCAGATAATCTAAGGTCAGACTGGGACTTCAGTTGTCTTCATTACTTGAATGAGCCAGGCAACAGTGTCTTTGGTGCTGCTCAGATAGGAGCTGCTCAGAAAGAGTTGAACTGAGGCACTGCCAGAATGAAATACAACACAGAACTCCTAGGTCCTGCTCCAGTACTCTAATACGTCCCTTCTGCTGCTCTGGCATCTCACAGGAATTGAAGAAATTGAACTGCTGAAGAGAGTTTAGTAGGTTTTTTTCCCTCTGACAAGTTTCCTAGCAATTTTAATAAGTAGAAGTTGAAAGATTAGTTGTGGGTTTTTTTGTTTTGTTTTGTTGTGTTTTCTTTTTTTTTTTAAATATTCTCCCTTACAGCTGTCTGAATGGCACTGAGCAAGCTGTTATCTGCTGGATTTGCAAGAACATGAACTAATTTCTGAGCTCCAAAAATAACTACTTTTTCTTGTTGATCAGGAGACAACTGTCTGCAGAAAATTTCAGCTGCATTTCTTTGTTAGTTTTCAGGAAAAGGAAATCACAACAAAACAGTCTCCATATATTTGGAAGTGGGGGAAAATTAGGTTTTCACTTTCAAACAATACATCAACAAAACAAAATTTTCCTATGCAGGGAGCAGGCATGCCAGGGGCCACCCACCTAGAAAGCAGCTTTGCAGAAAAGCATTTCGGGGTTCTGGTGGACACCGAGTCGATCATGAGCCAGCAAAATGCCCTTGCTGCAAAGAAGGTGGAGGGAGATAATCCTTCCCCTCTATCAAGCACTGATGAGGCCACAGCTGCAGTGCTGGTTCTGGGCTTGCCACTACAAGGCAGACATGGATTTACGGAGACAGTCAAATGAAGGGCCACAAAGGTGACACTGGTACAGTAGCATCTTTCATATAAGAAAAAAAGAGAGTTCTGGGGCTATTTGCCCTACAGAAGGCTCTCAGAGGGTGTTTCATCAAGGTATACAAGTACCTGGAGGGCAGACACAAAGAAGACAGAGCCAAACTCCTTTCAGTGCTGCCCAGTATCAGAATGAGAGGCAATAGGCACAAACTGAAGCAGGATCAGGACATCATGAAACACTTTTTTATTGTGAGTGTAATGGAACACCAGAACAGATTTCCCAGAGACACCTTGGAGTCTCCATCCTTGGAGACACTCACAAGCTGTCTGGACATGGTCCTGAGGAATCAGCTCTGGGTGACCTTGCTTGGCATGGAGTCAAATGAGGTGATGATACGGTCACATCTGAAAGTCTCTGTTAATTTCAAGCATTTCGTGATTCTGTAGTGTTCTAAGTGTCAACACCAGAAACAGAAACCTGGGGATTGCAGCTGCTCTCAGTTACCCCAGCTAACAGATTAAGTGCACTCTAAGCACACCTTAGGTTTTTATATAACTGATATACTTACCACCAATGTCCTGCATTGTCAGGAGCAAAGCGTTTTTTCCATGTTATGTAGCAACATGCTGATTCACACAAAGACCAGATAAAAGATCTACAAAACAAGGACCAGTGGGTCAGGATAGATTCTCACTATTATTGCTTCTTGAATACACAACACATGTTATAAATCTGTGATTCTCCAATGTGGAAATATGTTTGGAGATAGTTTCAGGTTTGGGCATGGACCAGAAAGCCAGCAGAACTTTCAGTTCTCAAGCCTATTTCCAGTGGTGCCCTTCTGTAAAACACGCTACCACACTTCATTTTCTGGGGTATAACATGTTCCCACACCACTGCTTAGAGCACTGCCCATTCTGCTCACGGGATCTTGTGCCCAATCCCTGTGAGATTGATGGGATATTTGCCACTGAAGATCCTAGTTTATTGTTATTCCATGTCCTTAAAGTTCACAGCTGTACTGTACCGCTTTCTGTGTCCTGTGCAGAGATCAAAAGACACAGGAATATTTTCATTTGTTTATATATACATATATATAACATTTGTTTCCATGGCATAAAAAGCTTTGCCCAGTAGATCTTCTAAGTGACACAGACTCAAATGTGACCTCCTATAATTTAAGTAACACAGGAATTCAAATCAGAAAGCTCTTTGATATGGTTCAGGTCTTAAAGCACTCAGAAACCTTTAAAGAGAAGCCTCATACTAATTCTTTTTCTTAAAGGTTACACAACAGAAAATAATTATAAGAAACCAGTTGTGGTCCCTCAGAGTTGGTCTCAGTAACCAAGTTGATGTGTTTGAAAAGCAGTTCACTCAAGTAGCAACAACATAGATTGTATGTTTCAAGTCTTCACAGGAGTTTATTTTGATTTCTGAGACTTTTTGCTTATAGCTTTGTATAGAATTAGCAAGCTGCTGATTGAGTTTTAAGCTCTGTCCCCAGATGCACACAGCCATAGGCTGTTCTGAGGGCTTCTGCACTGTCTGGAAGCCAGTGGAAGTTCCTGGCACAGAACAGACAGCAGAATTTTGGCCACTGGCCAACACACAACTGTGAAGGGCTCAAACCACTGTGCAAACAAGAAAGACCTAGTTCCATCCAACAGCACCTTAAAAAGTGCGTTATCCTGCAAATATCACAACATGGCTCGTATAAATAGAAAACAAACAGCAGAGAAAATCCCAGCTGTGAAATACAACTGTGGTCCTGATAGAATGTCTCCTTTCATTCTCCACAGCTATAACCAGAGCAACAGTACCAAGGGCAGAACAAGAAATTTGCCTAAATAAGCAAGCAGAAGTGAGGTTTTTTATGTTTATGACATGACTGGAAATGCTACGAGAAACACAGGATTCTGAGGAAAACCTGTCCTCTGTCTTGAAAAGCTCAAGGTGCTGGGATTCTCTAGATTAAGTGTTCACAAGCTTCTAAATTCCTGTGAGTGCTTCCAAGTGAGCAGCACTGCCAGAAGCTCTCCCAGAGCTGAGTGAAACATCAGCATTACAAGCATTTCAGCTTAGTAGAAGTAAGCTTGGAGGCAAAGACACCAGAATGTTCTGTGTACCAGCATGTACCAGAACTCATTTCACTTGTACCACAACCCTCGCATGCACATGAGTCCACCAGAGCCAGAGTGGAATAAGAGAACAGAGATTTGCCTGTGTGTCTTGTGATGGAGATCAGAGAGTAAGATATAGGATAGGATATAGGAGATATAGGAGTGGGCTCCTGATTTATGAAATTTCATCTGTAATTTTTTTCTGTTCCTCCTCTAAAAGTCTGCCATGGAATGAACCCAGATCAGTTCAGCATAAGCTGTATATCAAACTTCCTTATCCTATTCCTGATAACAAATAGTCTGAATACATTTTTGCAAAGAATCATAAAAATACATTATTTGCCACGTGTACTGAAGCATGTTCTATAGACACACACACAGAAGGTACCACTGTCTATTACTTCTGAGTCACAGATAGGCTGAGACTTTTCTAAATAGATGCACAGTTCTTCTGAATTAAAAGTAGGCTCTAGGTTCTCATTAAGATGAGCTGGCCTAGTTTTTAGAGACATCTCTTTTTTTTTTTCACTTCAGTGAAAAAAGCTTGCAGTATCTTTGAAATTTAGGCCAACACTTACTTTGTGTTTGGCCTAAACAGTCTAAATATTTATGTGTTTACTGTTCTGGGACTACCAATGATATAGGAGCCTAACTATTTCTGAGGAGTTATACTAGTACCTTAATTTCAGGTTTGACCATGTATCTTGCAGACAGTCTAGAGAGAACAGTTAACTAGCAGCTCACTTCTCTTCCTGATACTGTTGAAAATTGGAGATTGACAAAACTACAAATTTGTTTTCAATCAGTAATTCTTTCTAAGGTCTACAAGTAATGTAGCTAAAACTTGCAACCCACATCAGGTCTGTTCTGGACTGGCAGAGTAAAACGGGGCATGCATTTATCAACTGCAAAACCACATAAGAGAGCCATGGGCTCAGTCTCCAGCTGCCACACGTACCCTCCAGATGTCAGCACAGGATAGCACAGCTCCCACTCTGGGACACAGCTCACTGTGGCCCTCCTCATGCACAAGGTCAGTCGTCTCTGCTTCCCTCTCTGCTAGATTTGTTTTTCTAATTTCTTTTTACTTGAAGGTTTACCAGCTGCTTTATTACCAGGCTGAGCTTTCCTTGCACTCTCTCCCTCTCTCCTCCTCCTTCCCCTTTTTTGTTCCTCGAGACAATCACTGTCTCTGGTCCCAGCTGCCACTGCTGATTTTTCATTACAGTTTAATTTAAAACTGGGATTGGAATGGAAATGTCTTTTTGCCATTTGGGGTTTGCAAGGCCTGTGGTTTTATTGCCAAAGGCACAAATGTTAGCTACTACTGTTTTTACAGAGTACAAGTGTAAGGGGCCTGCCAAAAGGGGGCAAAAGGGTCAGTAGGAGGCTTGTGGGGAACAGTGGGGGAGAAAATAAATCTACCTCACAGAGGGAAAATATGCCAATTCTTTGCCTATACATTTATGCTGGTATATGAGCTGGTATGTCAGAAGGAGGTGGGGTTGCAACACACCTCTGGGCATGGAGTCTGCAGTCACTCACGAAATAGATACAAAAGCAGACCAAAGCTCTGCTTGTTTACCCGAGGGAAAAGAAAACAAAAAAGCAAAGTAACTACTTCTCATTTAAAGCTCCCTGGCTCTCTTAGTTTATATAGGAAGCTGGGTGTTATATAGCACCCTGCACAGTAATAGCTCTTGCAGGGAAAACAAAACTGGAATATGTGTGAGAAGAAAAAGAGACCTGTTATCACTGTCTTCAGTTCTCTTTCCCTCATCTGTGTCAAGGAGCTGGAGGCTGCAGACATCACCATGAGCTCCCCCATGGTATCATCACCATGAGCCCTCCTGTATCCAGTGTCTTTCAGGATGCTCCCAGCTGGCAGAGGCTCTGCTGCTCCTTCTGGTTTGCTTTACCCAGCTTCCTCAATTCATCTCTAAGGAAATGATCAGAGAAAGGGGAGAGAAGCAGCAGTGTTTCCAAGTTCAAAATTAACTTAAGCTGGTTGCAAATTTAATCCTTTCTCTCCAGAGATAAATAGAGTAGGAGGTTGTGGACAGTTGCAGACTTCAATTTAAATATTTTGCATCAGCACAGGAAGCTACTGTTTCTACCATGACAGATTACAGACCGGTGTGCCTAATCTCTGATCTGTTACACTAAAAACAATTATTGTCTCTCCTCGGAGGGAGAGCCTTATCTTTTCCTGGCTACGTAATTTCTGTTGTCAGATGAAATTTCTGCATTATCTTGGTATATCACACCAACTCTTCATATACCCTACATTTCAACCTCCTCCCCTGTTGGCCTTGGGCTGTTCTGGATCTGGAGCTCATCTGTTACCAATACCACACTTCATTGTCAATCCACTAGTGCAAGAGCACATGCCATCTGCAGAAATACAGCCTGCTCTCCAGCATTTTTCATATCTATATCCATCACTGAACAGAAGAGCATAGCACACAAGCACTGACAAAACATGACCATGTGTAACTCAGCCTCCTTTCCTCTCTCCTCTCCAGACCTCTGAAAACATTTGATTTTTTCCTCCAAAATACCGATTTTTCTCCCACACCCATTCTAAGAGAGCAGTTTCTACAGCCTGCGGCAGTGCTCAGCTTACTGCTACCCCAGCTCTATTTTCCCCCTACTCAACATATGTCATTCTAGATATGAGATTATATTGGAAGAGCAGAAGATGCAATACAGCCCTCTGCTTGCTCAGATGATGCACCATGATTGCTGGGCTGAGGGTACACTGGAGAGAGCTGTGGGGAAGATGCTAGGGGAGGACAAATACATTGAATGTGGCCACAGAAGGAACTGATCAAGACTCTTGAGAAAGCAAGAGGCATGGCTAGAATCAGCAGGAAATGATGTTAGCTGCAAAGAAAACTCAGCCAAAAAAAAAAAGCTGATACACAAATACGAATCAAAATGCAATAAAAAACATTGCAAGACATTGTATCCATCTCTTAACACACTCTCAGAGATTTTGCAGTCAGGTTCAGAAGGAGAGAACAATTTCCAGAAGCACTGCAGATAAAGAGGTACCAGGATTTGGCGGGAGCATAAATGTGGTGAGGGCTGAACAGAAAAATGTTGAAGGCTGAATGTCATCTTCCATTTATGATGCATTGATTTCTCTCTCCTCTGGCCGTGATCATCCAGGAAACATTTATTTATTTATTATTTATTGTACAATGATCTTCCCGTATCCTTGTCACACAGCAAATTTTATTTTCAACATCTGTTTTCTCTTCTGCCTCTCTGTTTCCAAGTTGGGCTCATTTGCCAAGTGGTAGTGACAGAAGGCTAACAATGGGGGTTATTTAGGCTTAATGCTGCCCTACACACACACAGTCTTGGACAAAGATCTGGATACCTTCCATGGGAAAATTCAATGGAAACAGACAACAAACAAACAAACAAACAAAGAACAACTTCCCACAGCTGTTCTCTGTAGAAATGAGTTTGCTAGGGTCACTGACTAATTAAGGAACAGATCAATCAGAGAGGCACAAATTAATTGCAATTCTTGGAGAAAGGTAAACTGGCCAAGGAGTTTATTAGAGAAAGGACATTACTCATTAGCCAGCTCAGGGAGAGAAATTCAGACAGATTCACTGTTCCCAAGGGAAGCGTTTCAGGCACAGTTGAGAATCCATCTATTCTGAGGCAGCATATTTGGGAGAATACTGAAGTCTACCCTAAACTAAGGAACCCAAAAAAGCATACAAGCATATCTACCAGGAGAAGTTTTTTCAGGGCTTCAGTGGTTACACCGAGCTCCAGGCTCAAGCTTGCATTGCTCATCTTGTATCTCCATCATGTCAGCACTGGCAATACCAGCAACCCCTGCCCACGCACCCCAGTGGGAGGGTTTGTTCGGCTGTTCCTGCACTGTTTTCAGTTTTGCAGTGCTGTGGGAACTCACCTGCTATGTTTGATTTGGGGCCTGCTCCCTGCCTGCATTTGCACATCAACACCTACAGTTTGCCCTCACAGTTTGCTTCATGCTTCATCTTTCTCCTTGTCCTGGTTTTCTTTAGCGGTAACACTTTGCATTTCTTGAGCAGTTTCCATCCTAAAGAACACGCAGAAATTTGCAAATACAAATGAATTAAGCTACTCAGAATCTCACAGATACAGAAGAAATGGAGAATGCACAGGTGGCAACTGATAGTTTTAAAACTTCTAACCTATAGATTAAAGGTCCCTCCCAGAGCAGACTCTGCAAGTGGTCTCAAAGGAACAGCAAGTCTCCATCCCACTCTGGTTTTCATACCAGTGAGCTCTTCCGAGGGGCATGAGGAAGATCTGAAGATCTCTTCTATGTGCACTTGGGGCTGTGTTTAAAACATGGAAATGACCAAGGAAATGACAATTCTCTAAATGCCAGTATAGAAACTGTATGGATACCAAGAGACAGAGATATTGGTTCAGCTCATAGTGTTTTTTGTTGTCTGTTTGCCATGGAGACATTCTTTGTCATGAACTCTAGCTCAAAATTCCCGAAATGGTACTTCTGTTGCTCTAAACCCTTAAAATCACAGAAGCAAAATCCCCCAGCATATCTGCACCCCAGGCAATCGCTGGGAAAAACATTGTTGCTTTTAGTTTTCAGACTTTGCCTACTGATCCTTCTCCTGTGCAATGGTAAACAGAATTCCAGTGGTTTGACCTTTCTGGCAGAATTAATGTCAGTGCACGAAAACAATAAGATTTCTTACCCCTGCTGTTCAGAACACACTTAAAATGAGCAGGGGAAAAAAAAGGGAAAAGAAGAAACAAACCCAGCTTCCTCAGGCTTTGTATGGTCTAATACATGTTGAATATTGCATATCCATCCCAGCTAGAATTAAACAAATGCCAATACTGCGGCAACACTGGAACATCTGGTGAAGGCATCACCAAGTTCACAAAACTAACGTGAACTGTATATATATGCTGTGCTGTCTCTAAGAAGAAGAGACATTTGGTCTAACTGCAAAAGATGAATTCAAGACTGTAAAGATGAATTAAAGACTGTAAATACATCTTCACCAGACTTTTTAAAAGGTAAATGTCTTCTGAACTATTTCTGATTTTGACTTGCTGAGAAGCCGATAAAAGCTCTAAGCACCTTACTGCTAGGGAATACTACAGATTGTCATCTGTTTTATTTCCACAGAAAGACAATCCTATCCAAATTTGTTAGCCTGTATTTGTGGTCTGAGCCATGGAAGAAAATGTGGCCCGAATGCTAGCTGTCCAGTTTAACAAGAAAAGGGATCTCATTTGCTGCTGCAGAAATCTTTTCAGAAATCTCATGGAAAATCTTATAAAGTCCAGGTTAGCTGCCACATATGGGACCCATTAACTCCTCATTTCTGCTGGTTCTTAGCAAATTTTTGTCTGCTGACAACACTTGAACTTTGTGCGTTTTAGTTTTGCTTAACACTACAGCACACTTTGACTCAGTTTGGTTTTGGAAAGAGCAAAGTGTAGCACACAGCCCCAGTATATCTCACAGAATCAGATAGCTACGTTAAATTGTGTGGAACCACGTTCAGCTTCCTGGGCAGGGAGGTGAGTCTGACCTGCTCTCCCTTTCTTGGGACTTCGGAGTATTGGCTATTGCTGTACTGAAAGCTTTGCACTCCATAATGCGCATATTTGAGAATTGTACATTTGGACACAAAATGTATCCTGTCCTCAAGAAAGTAAGGAGAAAAATGAATCACCCATTTGAATGTAGTCTCTGAGTTAGATGTGTGTATGTATATACACACACACACACAAGGAGCTTTGCTGCCCACTTAGGAAGACACCGTCACACGCCTTTTGGTGCTTTTGGCAAAAGCACACAGCAGCACCCCGCCCACAGTAGCTGAGGATGCCACTAACTGGCTGAGGGACAGTGGGAAGAGGCTATAAACAACTGCACAGACTTTGTCCTTTGGCATCTGTACCAAGACGTTTTGAGGATCTAAACATGTCTTGGACCCATAAAGTAAGGGAAAGGGGGAAAGAAAGAAAAGTCATAAGACAGTAGTATTTCTGAGTGTCAGCTTTGTATTTTGAAAAGCCAGGTCTGTCGAAATGAATTTTCTCAGTCATAAAACAACAACGTAGGTCAGTAGCAGATAGCTGCCAGTGTAATGTTCTTCCTTTGCCCACCTCTGCCCATGGCACCCCTGGACACATTTCGGTACAAGTCAGCAGAACCCAGCACTGCGACTGCCTGGCTGCCTCAGGATGGGTTTGGCTGTACTGTGGGGAAGAGTGGGAAAGCTGCAAAGCATTTTGCAGCACCAAATTTATTCAAGTTTGTATGATTAGCACTTCCTTTTCTTAGCGCTTCCTTTTCTTAACGTTCCTTTTCCACAAAAGTGTACATTGTCAGAGGCTGAAGGGATTTTTTGGTCTTTACTTTCTGTTGGATGACATAGGATTTGAGTGGACTGAACATACTTAACAGATGGGGATGCACACCTTGTATTCATGTTTATGACTCTGAAATGTTCAGCCCAAACCATTAGGAAATCGTTTGTGTGTTTAGCCTGTCTCTGGGGAATAGACTACAGGAAAGGAAGGGCAAAGCCTGCCAAATACTGAAGGTCTTTCCTTATAAACTCAGGGCTATTTTTAGTTTTCTAATGTAAAAAGTCAGTGAGATGAAGAGTGAAGTGATCCAATTCCAGCAGAAGAAAAGTCTGAATCTTCATTAATAATTCCTCATAGATGGCTGTGTGCCTTTATCTGACAGACTGACAAGCCACACTAAACAACAGTTACTGCAGAAATGGAATAGATACGACATTTCACTACTCAAACTCATGGTGCTTCCATTGTCATGTTATATTATGACTGGAGTCTCCACCTTCCCAGAGAGACATGGCAGCAGGGTTATTTTATTAGGACTTGCACAAATGCGCTTATGATGGATGAAGTTTAGTGCTTTGACACGGAAATGTATTTGGAAATTTAAGCTGACGCAAGATATGAAGAAGGAGAGGGAAGAGAAAAAACAAGAAGCCAAATGCATAATCTTACCCTCAATCTGCCTGTCAGTGATAATTAGAAAAGGCAGGTATCAAAATCTTAGCTGAAAGCTGCCAAGGAATAGGATTTCATAGTTCTCATTTGCATGTCCTCCCTGACTTTTACAAGGCTCAGCTAGTCGAAGTCAGAGACACAAGTTCTACTTATGGCCTCAATTCCCTTGTAAAATAAGTGGCTTCTTGCCTATGAAGCAGTGGAAATAAAGACAATTCTATTTTGTCACACTCGTGTGTCTGAGGAGCATGTGGTGCTAAAACCTCTCCAAACTTTACACTGGTTTGGACTAGAGACCCAGTTGACGCTACCAAATTCATTTCAGCTGGTGGAAGTGCTGTGACATCTGTAGCACCAGCTCTCTGATAGTGACTCTGTAAGGAAAAGAGCAGCAGCTTATAAAGCTGTTGGCCTGGGCCAAATTTACACTGGCAAATACACCCTGAGCTACAGAATTGTTTACTTTCCTTCTTCTTCCTGATGTTATCAGTATTTCCTAAGCCGTGCCTGTCAGGCATGCTTTGTTAATAACCCTCCAGTACTTTCAGAGCAAAGGTTGCCCAACAGTTTTCTCATCTTCCTGTTGGTTGTCAGAAGAGGAAATCACAGCTTTCAGGAGAACCTTACACAGAGGGAACTGAACATCACACTGGGGTCAAGGGTAAGAATGCACGAAGAAGTGAGAAAGCACAGGCACCCCAACCGGCTGCACAGGAAAAGCTTTGCCTCTGCTTTCCCTTGTTTACCATGTCAGGATGTTTCAGGAAGAATCTCAGCAGGCTTTACCTCTGAAACAGCCAGCCAAGCACAAATCACCACTCACAGCACAGCATGAGGGAGTGAAACAGAGCTAACAAACTTGGCGTCAGTGTGTGGCATGACTTAGGTCCTTCCCCTTAAAGGAGCTTGAAAGTGTTGTGGACAACATTATCACCACTTCACACAGCTGTTATCTTCCATCTCATCTTAACAGCCATCTGTGAGAAGTCTCAATCAAGCCAGAAGTGTCCAAGCACCGTCAGAATACATGTAAATCCACCCACCTCCTGCAGCAAAGGGGCTTTTGAGGCCTCCGAAATCTTCCTAGGGCTACTAGCCAGAGAAAGTGAAACTGAAGCAAAGTTTGGAGTTTGCTCCTACATGAAAAGCACACTTAAGTGGAACCCTTTGGTCACTCAGCTAGGCTGCAGGTCCTCTGCATGTGCTGGCCAGTTCCAGGGTTTCTCCAGCACCCCTATTTCTCCAGCCCTGAGCTTCAGTATATGTCCTTCATTGCCAGCTCTGCAGCAGCCCACTGCCACTGTCTTTTGTCAGGGTGATTTCCTTGTGCAAGAAGTCTAGGCCCAGCTGTCGTCACCCACAAGAGATGCACATGCTTTCAGCAGCTCCTGTAGGTAACTACATAGCTGTGTTGCATCCAGAACAAAATGGATAGCTGTGACAAAAATCACCTTGCTTCCAGTTCCTGTAAAAACCCAGTGCGATCCCTTTCTCTCTTGCTCACTCAGGTAAGATTCTCCTCATTTTCAGGCAAATCTAGACAGCTCAAATTGTGACAGCACATCGAATTCACTAGAAAAATATCTCAGGTTTGCTGCAGTTAGTGCTAAGTCTATCTCAGGGTCTTTGTTCTTTCAAGGGAACTGCCATGACTGACAACAGCAGTGTTCCCTACAACTGTGATCCCATCCTTCCAGTTCTATTCCACCAGTGTAATGAAAAGAAAGGATGCAGCACAAAAACAACACGGTCAAGAGGACAAAAAAATCACCAGGGCAGGAACTGGCTGAAATAAAAATGGTCTCTAAATGCATCACATTTAGATGTCTCAGCAAAAGAAACAATAGATTTTTTAGTCAATGAAAGGTGCCAAACCAAAAGTGGGTATCTTCCTAGAATGCTCCATCAGAAGATACCAGGCTGCTGAAGTGTTGTGAGTGTCCTGTGTTAGGAGGGAGGTTGGACCTGATGGCACAACTCCCTTTTCTCTTTGGTACCTTAGTCCCCAGTCTCCTTTGATGTCTTCTGGCAGTGAGAGCCCATTCATGCCTACCCCCCCCACTGCTTCAGCCAGCTCTAATTAGGCAGACTGTCTCAGCATAAATGAGATCCCCAGTCATACTCCTTTTAAAATAAAACCATCCCATCTTTTGTGATTTAAACTGAGTTTTGTTGGAGAATTAAAAGGAGCACTAAAATGCAGCATTGAGTGATTCACAGGACAAATTTACCATGCACTAGTCAAGAAAACCAGGTAGGACTAAGCTTGAAAGAGGGAGAAATGTTTGTGTTTCATATGATCAGAGTTCAGATTTACTGAAATTCTCAAAATAGAACACTGGAGGTCATTGAAGAATCTGTTTTGCTTTTTTTTTTCCCTCATGAAAGTTTTGATAAAAATGACAAGGAGAAAAAATAGTTGAGAATGAGAATTTGTTGTTAAAGGTTATGATATTTTTGTTGGGGAAAAAAAATAAAAAAGCATTCTTCCACTACATATCTGAATCCCACAGGAAAACTGGAAAGAAAAAAAAAAAAAAAAAAACAGGAAAAGCAGGCTACAAAACAGTTTTCCTAGAATACAGTTTTCTACTGGAAGCTGGGTGTATTTTTTTGTCATAAGAAATTACAGTGTCCTACTGACCTACTGACTACCTGGAAGAAAAAAATCACCTTCAATCTCAATAAGCATCATGTAAAGCAATCTGCAGCAGCTGTATAATAACTGAAATGCCACTCACTTGACATAACTAATTGCAGTGAATTCTTAGAATTCTTCTTACCACCAGATTCCAGAAAAGATAAATAGTATTTACTGATTTGGAAACTCGGGCACAGACAGGAGAAGTGATTTCATCATCATCATCAAGTAGGCCACCAGCACAGAGAGGTACATAGTAACATGTACTTCCCTCAAATCATGAATGTTCATTAGGCCATGACAGGGACACTGAACAGAGATGGCAAAAATGCAAGCTGCAGATGTGAAGTGGAAAACTCCTACCTTGGAAAGTTTTAAATTGATCACCTTGCATAATGGTTGACATTGGTTTATTTTGTAGAAAAACAATCTTCTGAAGGACAGAAAGAAAAAAAAAAAGGGAAAAATGAAAGGGCTAATCAGCCTTAGGGATATGCCTGAGTGCCAGACTCCTCTCAGCATTCCAAAAGCATTGAGTGATTTTTATCTTCCTCCTAATTGTTTCATATTTGTTTTTCAGATAGCACAAAAGCCAAGGCAGTACGCACGGGAGTGGCTGGCAGCTGTTCAAAAACCAGTCTCTGGAGTATCTGACAATGTTGAGCACAAATGTCCAGGAAAAAGAAAAATAAGCAGACACAGGGAGGTGTCTATGGAGAAGCAAGCTACATAGCAGTCAGCCACCCTTCACACTGAAAGCCATACTGAGCACGTTTTCCAAGTCCATTCAAAGTCTTTGCCTTAACTGCTGTGCTTATCTAGGACGGCTTCTCTTGATAGAAGTAAACTGCAAATTCTACACACCAAGCTGAGGCTGGTGCATGTAGGAGTAAGTATCTATAGAGTGAGACACAAAAAGAAAATGCAAAGAAAAATTACTGTCTCCAAACTAATTAGAAATAAATACAACTAACTGATCAGGATGGAAAGACAGGCCAAAACAGCATCTGAGAGGCAGAAATAGATAAATAAATAAATATGTGATTTATTTCAGAAAGAAATAAAATGCCTTGGGATAAAAGAGCAAGCTTCAGCTATCAGAGTAGGAACTGCTACTCTTCCGATTTTGAAATGTTCTTTAAATTGCTGCTATTCTGAAGTAACAGTCCGAGATAATACATCACTGGGAATTGGAAATATCATTAGATCTAAATCAAGATTTCAAGGAAATTCAAAGGATTAACCATTCAGGGTAGGTAATAAAATGCCAAACCATTCCTTGTTAATTAAAGAAGCTAACCAGATGGTCGTGGTGCAAAATCAGGGTCCTGAAGGAGGAGCTCAGCTGTAGACCCTGCTGCACCCTATCCTTCAGCCACTGCTTACAGATACGGAGCAGAGGTACCAGGGGAGAGGCTACTCTGCTTATTTCAGTTTTCTCTTCCTCTTTTCTGCCCCTCAGAATTAAGACCATGGAGCTGACTAGTTTTGATGAACTGTAGTTTTTGTGACTAGAAGAATGAATGATGTCTCAGGATTAGGACAAGTACAGATGTGGCTTATGACAGTCACTTTTATTTATGTAGTACTGTGATTATGGACATTGCTTTGTATTTTATATGGAGCAAGACAGTTAAACAAACACAGAGTGATGGAAGGAGCTCTGGAGAGTTACAAGGGAAAGGTATGTCTTGTTAGGCCAGAGGAGAAGTACTTCTCTTTCTGAATTTCTCACATGGTTATTACTACTGTTTTAGCCAAGTGTCTTTCCATCCCTCCTCTTGGAAAAGGGCAAGTTCTGAAGCCACCTGCTGTGAAAGGGGCATTATGAAGAATGCTGAAATACCAGTAGATGTGCCCCAAACAGTCACAAGTTCTGAGCCTTAGCTGTACCTCACCCAATCTTCTAGCTTTCAGCCTAACTCTTGACCCATGCTACAAAAGCTGATGGTAGACAGTTAACTCTATTCTTGAGAAAAAACTAACACTGTGAAGATTCTTACATGTGTGAAATTTAAAACTTTTTGGCTTTGCACTGTGTAACTGATTTTGGTGGGTTTCATCTTCCCTCCAATCTAGTATATATAGGACACAGAAAATATATTCTATAATATTCATTGAATTGTTTCATACCCAGCCCATTTGCCTGCCTCAGTTGCCTGCTGCAAACTCATCTCTTTCATGGGATCACTGGAATCACAAAGCACTGTTTTTTTTCTCTTAGATGAATTGACCATCAATATGTAAAATATTTTCAAGATGTAGTAAGACCAGATCTTCCTTCTCTGTGGACTATGGGCAAGCACAATCAGAAAAGCCACACATGTCACAGTGAATTGTCTTTTTCTCTCCAGTGACAGCATCTCAGGTTATTACTCTTGTAATCTACTAAGATCCAGAATAAGGAGCTCTTCTGTGCCTATACAAAAACACAGACAGTTCACGATACAAAGCACTGACAGTCTACAAAGGCAAATCAAGGCCCACAGAGGTGTCATGACTTGCTGGCACAGGAACTGAAATGTATCTCTTGTTATTCTCTCATCACACTCACCAAATCTCTATTAACCGCATCATAGAATCTCTCTTTTTCTGCACTTAAAGCCCACTCAATCACTTTTTAAATGCAGAAGTGATTTCAGCTCATCTACTACTAGTATGTATGGCAACTTCTTTTTCTTCCAGAAAGTTTCAGTGATAGACACTGTGTATTAGCAAAAACACATCTACCAAGCAGGACTTCACCATTTAATCCAAGCCAGGCCAGCTATTTAGCATTACAAGGTAGAGAAGGAAAATCTTACAACAGGAAGATTATGCAAGATTTTTAGAAACTCAGCGCTTCACAGAATGCAGCTGTGTAAAACTCAGGATCTGGGTTAGTCATTTCTGTGGAATAATTTCACAAAAATAACTATATTTAAATATATATATGTATTTTTTCCACTGAAAAAAATTAGTCTTTGGCAGCATGCTTTCCTTTCATTCAAGAATTGACACTGAGAGGAACCTCTCAAGGGGGAAGGGCTGAAAGATTCCCAGAAAAGAAGATGGAAGCCACGTTGCCCAGGATCATCCTGAAAGCCCTGTGATGAAAAGGCTTTAGTTCTTGAGGGCTGAGATCTTTGCACAAACTCTAAGGGACAGATGGAAGAAAGCTCTCGAGTAGGTTGCCAAGAAGGAAAGATATTTGTTCTTCTCGGGAGAAATCAACAAAAACATCATTGCTGAACTAGACTTATACAGATTTTACAGGTTAAAATCCCTCCTTCCAGACAAACCCGGGGACAGACTAAAGAACATATTATTCACAATGCTCTGCCTGGTGAAGCTAAGTTACCTTGCATACCACAGAAACCCCATTTGAAACGCTAGCTTCCTCCCATACTACAGAAAAACTCTAACAGCACTCTGGGTTATTCTAGATGGATGCAACATAACTGAGAATAATTCTGAATAGTCGGAAATAGTCTGTCCTCTAAACAGAGAGAAAAGGGCCAGAGTTAAGTGTCTTTCTTGTCTCTGAGAGGCAGGACAAACTCTCAAATAAAAATTGCCATTTGCACTAGGATCCAAGGACAGCATCAAACTTCTTTCTGAACTACACACAACCCTTTGCCCACTACTGTCCACTCCTTTCCTTTTCCTCCTTTTGCATGCTTCACTGGGCCTCCCAGGTTAACAAACTCCAGCTGCATCCACTCATCAGACACTTTTCCCTCAGCAGTCTGCTTCCAGCTCTGCAGACCTGACAGGAAAGTGTAGTTCTGGCCTTGGCTGAGATGCTGCAGCGATAAAGGCCATGGAAATACCTTTAGTTAAAATAAACAGTATCGCATCTGTCTTTCCCATTTTAGGATACTAAAGTCACCAAATCAAAAGTTTTGGCCTTCTTCCCTCCCTGTCTCAGTGTAAGAAAATGGGGTCATGCTCCAGTTAGTTTAATGCCTAGGATGAGGAGTCTCTCTTGATAGCTGGACTGCAATACAGTTCTTTCAGGTTCTTTCAGAAATTAGGAAATGCCATATTTAGAGCAATTCTGGAGAGTAATTCTGTGAGTGTGCTACAGCAGCAGGGACACATGAAAAAGGGTTGGATGCATGTGCTGTCTGTACCCTGGGCACTCCTGAGCTGGGTACATATCCTAGAAACCCAGACAACAGCCAGGAACTGCTTTTGAGACTGCTCCTCCATAATTAAGTTCTTTTTTTTTTCTTTTTTTTTTTTTTTTCTCCAGCAAGTACTTGAGGACCTTAAAAAGCAGATGCATCATGCAAACCAGCCAGTAGTTTGTGCTCTTTACCATAAGGGTGAACTCCCCCTACGCTTTTCCTATTCTCAACCTCATCTTGAAAAACAAGAAAGAAGTGCAGCAGAGTTTCTTTTTGTGAAAAGAAACTGGGAAAGGGAAAATAATTTGTCATTTGTTGAGCTGATGGAAACTGTGCTTAGGGAGATGAACTCTTAATGACTGGTTTTCATTCCACCTGAGCTGACAGGAAAACTTAGGTGAAGCCATCCAGCAATATCATAGATTAAGTGAGATCACAACTCACAGACCAGTAGTTCCTGCAGGAACCTATTAGAAGCTCTCCTGCCCACCTTATCACATGGGGAGCACTTGGGAGTCTGAGAGCTTAGGATGTGCACAAGGAAAATGCAAACGTGTGATTAAATCCACAAACAGGATAACAAAAGCTGATAAATACGTAATTGAATCTGTGTGGCCCAGTAGTGGCTGAGAGAAAAATGCTTGTCCAGACTAATATTAATAAATGAGTCTCTTGAAAGTGTGAAGTCTGCTGCATTGCAAAGAGTGGCATTATATTGTCATTAGTAATACGATAATGGCAGCAACTAGAGCTGTTTGAAACATTTGTTTTAATTTCCTTTCAGGTTCTAAGATTTAACCCCTTCTCCTCTGCTGGGGAGGAAGTGTACTTGCTGCTGTTGTGCTCATCAGTGTGCAGCTGAGATGGCGGTAGGGCAAGAGCTGTCAGCACTGTGGGATGTTTGTCTTTGCCTTCCTGAGAAGGCATAGAGAAAGTCATTTTATCTGAGATCATGCCCTGGTGAAAATCATCAAAGTCAGAAGCAACTTGTAAGAGTTCATATACAGTTTTACTTGACTTGATCATTTGCAAATCACTGAGGTAAACTAGGAGTTCTGTCAGATCTAAAGTAGGCCAGTATTAGAAGAAATATTTTCAACTCCTCCAGAAGTGTAATAAACCTTTCTGGAAGCTGTTGCTCTTCTCCAAGCTGCTTGTTGATGTCCTCAGCACTTCCTCTGGTAAAAATGTCCATCACTGGGACTGTATCTGCTTTTACCCTGAAGGTTAACAACTATATTCTTCACAAAGAAAGGTCTTTTTTTATTTTCATTTTTTTGGCAGTAATCCTAAATGAGATAAAGAAAAGAGTTTTCATATGCTGATATTTGAAAGGCTTTGAAGATTTCACTTCACAGAACAAGTAATTTTAGAATTTCTGACAGATGGGTTTAATGTGGTCTGAGAAAGAAAGGGCAGAGAGGCAGCAGCAAAGGGTACCATAGTTACAGAGATATCCAGTTGTGTTGATGAAGCATGTATAGTGAAAGGGGAAAATGCTGTCTAGTGTAGGGCTAATTCAGCAAGAAGAGATCAACATTATGAACAGCATGCCAAGAAAGAACAATAAGGAATATATGTTTGCCTGTATAACAAAACTAAGGAATACGTTTTCCTAGCAATGCTGAGTAGGTGTTTACTCATTAAGAGTGTCTACATCACAAGATTCTACTGCTAGCTAAGGTTCTAGAGCCAAAGGATTGTCATTTCAGCTCCCCGTATTTGTAGGTTTTTGTACATTCAGTTCTTCCAGTCCAAGAAAATATCAGAAAAATGATGGGGGCTGATTGCAGTGTTGGCTTTACAATGGGTAAAATGTTGACAAGTAGCTGGTGGAAAAAGCAATGTCAAATAATGTTTGTGCACATGCAGTACCATCTAAACATGTGTCAGTGTTATAGACAGACATCTTCTACCATAGAACTATGATGGCCTAAAATGCTGTGGGCAGTCTGCTCCTAAACACAGTCAGCCAAATGATCTGAATTGGAAAATAAATTCACCAAAGGTCAGGATGTTGGGGATATTCTGTCCTAAGGAAATATATGAGCCATGAAATCCTGTTCTTTTGCTCATAACTTCAGGCTGATCCTGAATTCAGCTGAGCTTTGAGTCCTCGCAAAATATCACCAATAATAATAAAAACTCATTCTGAAGTTAAAGAAAAGCTGCTCACTGAATTTGTTCACTATTTCAAGTCTTCTTACTGAAATAAAAAGTATTAATTCTCCCCTGTCCATTCAAGCTGTGCAAGAGATGGAATGTAAGCAAGTATTAGTGGAGAAGCAATGTTTTTATGGAACAGCATTGGTATGCCTGAGCTGAGCTGACTGCTGCTGTTATTTCCCAGAATATCATTTTGAAGAGGCAGAAGTTTTTTTGTTTGTTTGTTTTTTAACAATCTGATGCTCTCTCCCACCCCTGGTGGAGTTACTAGTAAGTTAGGTAGTAGTACATGGGAAAAGAAAAAGGATTCAGACTCTAAAAAGATCTGCATTATTCTTTCAAGGTAAAAATAACCATGATAGGATCTGCATATCTTAATTTCCTTTTGATAGCTCAGCTGTAATTCAGAAAGCAGGACCCACTGCCAAAATCCCTGATATTTGGGGAACAATTATTCAGGGTGAAAAAAAATTAGTTGTGATCAAGTCAGATGTCATAAGGTGAAAGGCAGCATTCATTAACAATGTGAGTTCTTATCTGCACTGTCATCTTTAGCCATTGGAAGACATTGTCAGACCTTCCTTCCATCAGCACCTCAGCCAATCTTGCTGAATTATGACTTGTGAAGTTTGAAAGCTTTTGTCTGCAAAGGCTTGACCCTCCACTAACAGCTGAAAGCTGGGTTTGAAAAAAAACATGCCTTAAAATTCCAACTGGAAAGTGAATGTAAGTTTTTTACCCTGTCATTTCACAATCAAAGAACACAGCATTCAAAGATGAAGCAAGAAAGATGGGAGTCATGCAAGAGATGAAAGAAAAAAAAAGCTTTTCACTTTTTAAAAATGAAGTAATTATCTTAGTAAGAACAGAAAAAGGAGGGAAAAGAAAGGGAGATCCTTTTGTTTGACATTTATAACACTCTCCCAGACAAGTGTGCCTGCAAGACATTACCAGATTGCACACACTAATGAAGACAAGGAGTAGGACACCACTAAACTACATTCAAAGGTACCCATCTAAAGAATCCTCATGTCTAAAGGCAGGAGCTGTTCTGCCCATTTGCAGCGTGTTTGTTTTAGAGACGCTAAAACAGTTACAGTGCCACTGCCAGTTATAGTGGACACTACCAATTTCTGTGCAGCAAACTCATGTTTATTCCCTTGGTTTTAAATAATGGAATTTGATGGGGAAGCGACAAGGGTTGAGGAGTTGGCAAGCACTGAAACAGATCAGAAGACCTACAGATGTATATGTTCCCACAAAGTTTTTGCACATTTGGATAATTTTTGTTTAAACAAGTCTTCCATAAAAAGAAAACTTCAATGTATTCAGTGAATGCTTGAAATAACAATTGCCTATGGTCTTACTGTCCAGGAGCATAAACAAACAAACAGCCAATTTACATTTCCCCTATTACCTTCAGCAAAACCTCCTCTAAAATCAAGTCTCCCAGCCCCTGATTGCATCTTGAATTTCAATATTACAAGACAGATCTACGCTTTGGAATAGGAAGAGTTATGAGTAACTATTTTATGAGCTGCCTCTCTTTGAACCTTGCCTCACACACTGTTCACCAGTCACACAGCCTTGCCTCTGAGCTTCTTTGTCAGAATATAATGGGCAGAAGTTGGAAGCACAGCTCAGTTCATTGTAAGCACTGTGTAAACCTCCAGGGTAATTGAAATGATACATATTGCAGGAGTTGTTTGAATAAAAGAAAATCCAAAAAGAAGAGAAAAGAGCAGAGCCAGTGTAAACTGTTCTGAAAGCAAAGGTGAATGTATTATGAAACCTTGAAGCCCAAAAGAAGAAACCTGCCCTGCAAGGAAGTTTAAAAACCTATGGGGAAAATTTTTTATGGGGGCCTCCTTTGTATGGGGAAGGAGGAAAGTGAGGGAGTCTTCACCAAACATGGGACCCTGCTGGGAGGCATAGGTAAATGCACAGAGACAGCAGGAAATAATTATATTTGGAACAAGCTTTGCTGCAAGAAGCAAAATGAACTATTCCTGAAGAGGAAATGGAAAGGAACCTAACTAACTCCTGGAGTATGGGAGCACAAGAAAGGATTTTAGAAAAAGAGATGGGAAGAAAGGACGCGCATCTACAAATGCTCTCCATACCCCTACTTTCTCCCTTACTCTGAATTTCTCTTCACACAGAGAAAGGTATTATCTTTTCTGCTGATCAGATCCTCTCATGTATACTCATTCCATGTGACCTCATGCTCCCCCTCTTAAACATTCATGCCACTAAATCCTTTTCAATGCTTTTGTTATCCCTCCCAGTATGTTATCTTCCATTTTGCCCCCCCTGCTGTTTTCCAGCTCCACTTCCAGTGCATCTTTAAGCTCATGGGAGTCACCATTTGAAGTAAGGAGCTGAAGATGAAGGAAGTTAATTTTGATAGAAATTATTTTTTCCAAAGAAAAGGTATTTCAGTTGGCTTCAAAGTGTGAGATTGTGTGGAACGCTTCGATAAGCTTATTTTAGCAGTAGTAAAAGAGAAATGAAAAAGGAAGAAACAAAATATTTAGAAAGATTTACCGTTTTAAATACAATGCTTGTTCCTTTTTTTTTTTTTCTCTCCTTTCTATTTGAAATTGTTTACTATCTATTCTTTCTAAGTTCATTTAGATTTTCCTTTACTCTCTAAGTGTCAGAATGTATTGTCATTTCAACTCTTGTTGCAATTAGAGTTTGCATCTTGCTGCATCCCAAGACAGACTCACTTCTTGTTCAGTCTCCCTGAATATTGCCCCCTTCCTGCTCATGGGCCAAGTGGTATCTTTGACTTGGATCTTGCCCTTGTAATTCAACTGAGGCTACACACAGGCTTTATGCATAGCTGTCAGGAGAGCATTTCTGAACATCTCCTATTCAGTCAAGGTCACATACTGATACTCCCGATTTTTCATCTGTATCCTTTGCCCCAACCTTTGTGGCATCTTGTTCTGTCAACACCTGTTAAGAATAATGTGGCAAAAAATCCCTTTTTGACAGGACACAGAGGAAGCACGTACTGTGAGGTCCTCTGATGCTGTTCCAAATGACTACAGAAATGCAGCACTGAAGAAATTGTTGTAAGATGAGTGCCAGACTGGTTAAATTCACACACAAAGAATACATGCTGTTAGGGGTTCTTCCTCCAGCTGGAGGTATACTTGAAGCAGGATCCAGCACCGATCTATCCAGGGTTAACTTTCATTTCACTAGTGACTTGGGTGAGAGATTTGAACTTACATTCAGAAAATGTGCATATGATATTGACCTGTCTTGTTCTCACTTTAATTATTTCAGGTGTTAAGAAACAAACAAACAAGCAAAACTTTGAAGAGCTAGAATACAGAGCTGAAATGTTTTACTCCTTTCTTTTTGATCCTATCCCTAAGGTTCTTGTCTTTAAGCAGCAGTTAAGACACAGGTTTTCCATACACTCTTTCAAAGAATAGTTACTGATTTGCACTTGTGCTAAGTTTTCATGTACAAGAAGCTTTAAACATTTCGTTTCCTTTTAAAAGCCTGAAAGGTCTTTTTTTAATCTCTTTCCCATTCTGATTGTAGAGGTCAGCTGATCTCCCATTAACTCATTCAAAAATATATTGCATGTCTCCAGGTCACTAGCTTTCAAATGAAACCAGTTCCATAACAATCTCGTGAAGTCTTTCCTGAGAAAGCCATTATTTCAGATAGACTTGGAAAATTAGGACAGAGACTTAATTTTTAAAGTGTACCTAGTGTGCAGGGTGGCTGCTAGCCAGCAACCCCCAAGGTTGCAGTCCCCCATTTGCACCACCGGCACATTCTGAAAAGCAGCAGCGCGTGGATCCTGCCAACCTGGGGTTTTGCTACAGAGGACGAAAGTGATTCAGCATTAGCGATTCTTTTCATACTGGGCTCTAGTGTCCATTTACTGAGGTACTTAACTGGCTATTTTATGCTACTGCTCTGGGGGTGCTCCTTCTTAACTCAAAGGCATTTGAGAGCTTTTGTAGCTTGGGAGCAAAGTAGCAAGTACACTGTGAGATCGGAGGCCCATCCTCAGCCCTGTTCCAAGAAGAGCAAGCTTACTACAGACAGTATCTGGGGGACAGACATTCACTAACAAATTAAGCTTACTTTACGCTTTCAAGTTAGCCTTCTCAGGGCAACAAAACACTGGGTGAAAAGTTGTTGATCCATTCCCAATTTCCATTGCATTTTTCAGTTCCTTGAGACTCTCAGCTCCTTTCAGGCATCCTTTTCTCTGACATTTCTGCCCTCAGCAACTTGAATATGCTTCCCAGGCACTCCTTATTGCTAGAGTAATGGCTAGGCATCCTCTGCTATTAAGTCACTACTTTTCTATGTCCACTCCTCTCCAGCCCAAGGCTTCCGGGTGATAGCTACAAAATCTCTTTACACAGCTCAAGCTTTCCACCCCTCCGGATTCTGCTCTCCTACCCTCCTGACACTGAACTCCTAAGCCGTTAATAATGCATTGTCAGGTGCCCTGTGTGTTTATGGGGAGCTGAGCACAACATCTTCAGTACCTTATCTAAATATTTTATGTGCTGAAGTACAGTCTCTTCTCAAAATATTGCTTTACCAGTTCCTTCAGATTTCAACTGAGTCTCTGGTGATGTTTTTAATGGTGAACCCCTTGAAGATTGCTATTTATGTCACATGCTGCTTAAAAATACATTCTGCTCTCGTACTGCCTGCTTCCCATTGCAAGTGACAAGCTTTGCTGTAAGCAGTGCATGTAATCACACACTGTACTTTCCAGCTGTAATGATTTCTTAAACATTTTTAAATGACCTAAGTAGTGAATATTCAGCTATACAGACTGCCATTTGTTCTCAGAAAATCACTGCTAAATGATATCTGCAGAACTAAGGCTAACGTTGTGATTATAGCCTCCATAAGGCTCTAACTGTCCAACAAAGAGAATTCATTCAGGTCAAAACAGTACTTGAATGCCATTATGGCTACAGGGGGCTGCCTGGTAATGCTGTGCTGGCTTGCTGTTGTGTTAATTGGTAGTCACAGATGTGGGCATTGAAAAGGAGCGGCTGGAAGTTGGGTGAAAGACAAGCTGACATAATTAGGGGGAGTTGGTGAGATGCTGGACACAGCTTTGCAGGCAAAAGAAGCTCCCCGCTTGCTAGCTAAAAAGCATCTCTGTCTTTGGCTGCAGGGGTTGCTTGCTGAATCTCACTTCCATCTGCTTGGAAGATGGCTCTCCAAAGGTGGCAGACCAAATCCCATGCTCAGACAAAACATCTCTTCTGTAGCACAAAGAGGAAGCTCTGAAGAGGGAGAAACAACTGTGAAATCTAATCTCAGCCAAGCACAAATACTTGAGCCAGGAGGGTCCTTGGTGTGGGTCCCCCTCTGAGTACAACTTGTGAAAGCAATTTTTTCCTATTACCAGAAGAGCCCACTGAGTGGCACAAGATGCCATCTGCTCTCTGGGAGACTTTGTGGTGGGCCTCCACCTCCATCACCCCTCAGCTGAGTGTGCATCTGGACACTGACACACAACTGAGCCAAATCCCAGACTAGGCCAGCTGCTCCACGTTGCTGAGCTAAGGCTGGAACAAACCATGGCCTGCACTCATGAGGAAACACTGCAGTTGGAAGGGAGAGAGGCTTCTTCCCAGGCCACCGCATTACTTTGCCTGCAGAAGCCAAGCGTGTCCTTGCTCAGGGCAGGCTGCAAGCCTGGGAGGCCTGTTCCTTTGAACCAGATCTGTTTGCAGACATTCCTCCTTCTCATCTAAAACAAAGGCCTCTGAGACATGGGTCCATACCTAGCTATCTCTCTCACAGCCTGTGCAGAGCCACGTTCCCAAAGGTCAACTGAGATGCTTACAAGGTAGTAGAACTCAATGCTGTACATATGTATGTGTAGCAGAAAAAAATCCTTCTTGCTGAAAGATGTCTCCGCAATTCACTCCACATGAAGTCAACCTAGCAGGACTCCTTCCATTTGGCATCCACTGTTTCTTAAAGAATTCTCTTCTTCTTCCCATGCTCCACTTCACTTAGTTACCAAAGTTGATGAGAAGCTTAGCATTGACGGACCTGTAAGTCATCTTCCCAATTAAATTCTTCCCAAGTCCACAAAATTCAGTCAGTGCAAATGTCGGTCTACACAAACATCTCTTTAGCTGCAAAAGTCCATGGACATCATTTCACTTGTGTCACTGGAAGAGCACATAGGTTGTAGAATAATAAGGTTTTGAGCTTTATCTATGCTCCTGACACTGAGGCACACTAATCACCTCCTTACAGATAATAAGCAGATATAATTTAATATGCAGGTATAATTTATGCGTTTGGTAAAATTTTATCAATTTACAGCAATCAGATTAATTAGCTAAATTAATTCCCATTAATTTACTTGCATTGCTTAGAAGTATTTCTTGCTCTGATAACTCCATTAACTGGTAAGTTATGTAGAGTTGTTGGGTTATAGATCATGTTTAGGCTGCAGCCTCAAGCTGTGCTGGGTTTGGCTAGCTCTGAAACATTGGAAGCTGTTATCTCACAGATGATTCTCTCTTCCAGTATTTCAGTCTGCTTGGGAGATGATTCCTCCTCTTGGAAAACCAGCCCTTATACACACACAAGGAGGAGAGGCTTCTTTGTATGTTCCAACCAGGTACAAAAATGCCATAAACACGTTCAAATCTGTCAAAACAAAGGTGACTCTCTAAGTACTACTGCAAACCCTAGCATGGCTCCCCCTACTATTTTTTTTGTGTAGAAATTACCTAACATTTTGTCTGCTAACCACTTAACTTAATAACTTAAATAAATGCAAGATAGTGTGCTGTTTCTTTTCTGGAAGAAAACTTACAAAATGCCATCTCTTATCAAGGGGAAAAGGTGTCATACTACCTTGTTAGTCTCTGCTTTATAAAAAGTTCTCCCTGCTCCTCTCCTTCTCTTCCTCTCCTTCACACACTTATTTTCTTCAAGTGCTTCATGGAAGCTTTTATAAATAACTGGACATATTCATTCTAACAAGCACTTTGGCCAGTCAGATTCGTTTCTGTATAACCCCTTGCAGTGCTATTCAATAAAACACGAATAATTACCATAGCAACTGCAGCATGTGGTACATATGGTGCCTCTGAGAAACAAAGCATTTTCTTTCTTTCTTTTCTTAACCTTACATAGAGACCCTCATGCATTAGTTCTTAATACAGAATTACATCTTATGATGTTTATTAGAGGGGGGAAGGCTTTCAAATGGTGAGCCATCTCTCATTCTCCTTAGAAGCTCACACAATCAATTCTTCATACATCGCCATCCTTTAATCTCTCATTTCCTCATATTATCAATGTGTACATTTTTGTAAAATGTAAACAATAGGTGCTAAGACAACAAAGTCCCTGATTACATATTCCTGTACTCTTAAGGCTGTATGCTGCTAAAGACAGACAGCACACAGTGAAGTGTATTGACTTAACAGAAGAACTATATTAAAACTGAAGACAAGTAGCCCTCTGGGGCAGCCTTGCATATCCCCTGGAGGCTTCCTCCCCTCCTCTCGGCAGGGACAGCTGGACTGTAGAAATGAACCTGTATCCAAACTGCTGTAGTGTAGTGTCTTGTTATTATCTTCAAGCTGCAAAAGTGAGCAAAGCAGGAGTTGTTTCACGTGCAGTTTAGTGGTATACCAAAGACAGCAGAAGCATTCAAGAGTGGAGCTGAGAACCTTTTGGGACTGGGAACTGCAACAAACTTGTGTTTGTGAGTCAAGGTATTTCCAAGATGATGGTGTATTAGTTTTTGAGCTGGACTGGTAGCCTCTGTAGATATCATCGTGTTGATTATACAGCTAGAATCAAATGCCTGTATGTGGGTGGCACAGGCACTGAGTTTTCTAAGTGTGTAATAACTGCACTCTTTTCAGGTCAGCTTCTTCAGTTTACAGATCCAAAAGTCAAATTACAACTAAGCCACCATATTCCAAAGCAGCACCATTTTTTAGAATCCCACTAGAAACCAAAGAGAGCCAGCAAAAGGAAGAAGGGTAGTGCTCTTGTAGACTCAGCCTGCAAATTACATATCCCTAGTAAATTTTTCTCAGCCTGCAAATATTGCAGTCCTACCTTGTGTTAGCAGTATACCTCAGGATACCATGAACCAGATCATTTCCTTCACATCATCATTCTCCTATCCTCTAGGATAATATTGCCCAAAACATGTCAACCCACCCTGAAATGACTGTCCTGCCAAAGTGGGCTGTAAAGTTTACTACCTAAAACTAGCAGATACCAAGGGATTCCTCAGGGACAAAAACCATCCCTTCAAAGCCCCATACTTCTGTATCAGCCTTTGTTTCCAGCTAAATCTTTCCTTGGACTCTCTATTTGTCAATCTCTCCCCTAGGACTAATATCAGAAGAAGATTTCCTGTAAGTGCAGACACCTTATAGCTTCAAGCTTTGGAGACTGAAGAGATGCAGTGCACATGCCTCGTGCCTTCCTGCTTCTGGTCCAGCTTCCTCTGCTGACAGAGCCCTCCCTGAGCTGCACAGATCCTGGCTTTGCCGGGTGCAGTACTGTGGGCATGGGAGGTAAAGCTGCAAACACAACCCTTTTTCTGGGTGCCCTTTCTATCTGACAGAATCCCTTTATGAGTTCCCACACTGCCATAGTGTCAGGACAGTTACAGATGATTAGATTTCTGCTTTTTTTTTTTTTTGCTTTTTTTTTTTTTAAGATTCCTTTTGGCAATAGGACTATAGATACATGTAAAGTTGGCATGAGAGTGAGGTTTAGTTATACCTGCCTGTACAGAGTCTTGTACACATACTGCACACAGAAATGGTCAGCAGTGATTTTGTAAATGTGGATTGTGTTTCCTGGTTTTGTTTGTTTCCAAGCTTTGTTGTAGTGATCAATTCAAACTCAGTTGTTAAATCTCTATCAGTACACATTTACTCTGCAACCTTCAGCCATCAAACCCATCTGAAGAAAGCATTTGAGAGCTGATCACCAAATGCAAGCGGGAGGGGAAATGAATATTACTCTTCAAAATAAAATTAGTGGTTATCATTTTGTCCTTGCAGTAGGGCTGCAAATACAATAAACAAAGCTCAGTTTAACTAATAATGCCTTCAACAAATACAGAATAACCTCTTTGTCTTCTTGGGAATATATTATTTCACCAAAACAGACTTTGGATTGGGCTGACGTGACTTATGTAAACACAGCATCCTGTCTTAATCACCCTTCCTGGTACACAGATGAATCTCTTCTGAGCCGTTCTGCCATCATCTATCAGCAATTTTTCAGACACAAAGCCACTAGAGAGCGCCTCTGTCACAGTGATGGGACGCACGGTAAACCTGCTTGTATGAGAGACTATTTTGCTGAGAAGTGGAGAATTCAGTGACATGGGGAATTATTATGCACCATTCATTTCCTTGTAATTTAACTCTCAGTAACAAAAGCATAATGTATAGTCTGGTTTACCGGGCTGATTTACAACACTTTAGGTGAAAAGATGATTTCCTTCTCCTTTTTTCATGCTGACATCAGCAGATGCAAAGTACACATCTTGTAATGTGACATTGCCATACACAAAGCAATGCAGAACAGCCCTAAGAGGTTGTGGCACAGTGAGCAGCTCTGGAGCCAAAAAGCGAGGCAGTGCCTCTCTACATAGAAAAGACACCACCAACACCTCTCCAAAGCAGACCAGCAGAGAAACAGGGCTTCCACCCTTTGCTGCAGCTGTATGGTTGGCACCTTGTCAGTCAGGTGGCATGCAGTGTGAGCTTGTCTTACTTACAGCCAAAACGTTGTCCTCAGAGACCTTCTTTTTGAAACTCAAGGTCTCATTTTGCTGCAAGGGCAAAGGACTTCCTAGGATTTGTTCAATGGAGTGAAGCCTGAAGGAAAAATATTCTTTGTGGATAGCAAAGAAGTTGAACAATGAGCTTTGAGTCATCACAAATAAGGTAACCAACACCAAAAATCTGCACAAGGGGAGTTAATGTGCTGTTTTACAGCTGCTATGCCAGTGTTGCTATTAGGAAAATTTTGTGCACGCAGCCCAAACAGATGGAAGTCAGAAGGCATCAAATCTGGACTATACAGTGGGTGTGTAGGACAGTCCAGCCTAGAAGGGCAATGTGCTCCATGGTCTTCAGGCTGATATGGGGCATGAGCTTATCATGTTGGAAGAGAAAGGTTGCTTTTTTTCCTGGCCTGACCCTGAAAGTTCCTGTCTATATTAGACTGTGAGGCATCAGTCAGAGCTGATGGCTTGTTCAGGTTCCAGGAAGTCCAGAAGGATCACCCCTTTCCCATCCCAAAAGACAGGGCGTGTCACTTCACCTGCTGAGAGTTGTGTCTAGAACTTTTTCTTCAATAGAGAATTCACATGTTGCCTCTCCATGGACTGCTATTTTGACTCCGGCTCATAGTATGTCACCATGTCTTGTCACTGATAATGAAGTGATCCAGGAAACTGTTGCCTTCAGCACTCTGTTGGTTCAACACATCCTGACAGTCTTGCATACAGTGTTCTTTCTGTTTCTGTGTGAGCATTCATAGGGCCCACTTGGCACAAACTCTGTGATATTCCAACTTTTCCACCATTGTTTCCAATGCATTGAATCCAACATTCAGCTTCATACACAGTTTCTTGATTGTAATCTGTGGGTTCACGTGGATGAGCTGATCAAGAAACCCTTCATTTTTGGTGTGAGAGTTGTGTATGGCCATTCAGAACTTGGCTTGTCTTTCACATCACTATTGTCGCTGCTAAAATGCACCACCCACCACCTCACCGTGCTCATATCCACTGTTTGGTCTCCATAAGAATTCAGCAAGCATTGATAAATGTCAGTGGGTGCCCTTCTTCCATCATTCCGTATCAGATGCCATTTTGTCTAACTGTCCCTCTGTCATCTGTTGCACAGCAACAATATCTAACAGAATATTGATAGGAAGTTTACTACTACCTTACCATCACCCTCCTCTGATGTCGAGGGCCAACATAAAATAGAAGACGTTACTTTCAGAGCAGACCTCATACAAGGAATACACTGTAAAATGCAGTGTATTAACACAGCACTGCTACCCTGACTCACTCGCTTTCTCTTCAGAATTTATTGTAATCAGCAAATTCCACAGGATAGATCATCTCAGCTGGCTAACAGTAGCTCCTTCAGACAGACCAGTAGGAGAGAGAGTGGAAAGGAGCCAACTCTTTAATTGTCTAGGTCTGAGGCTGCTCCTATATGGGTGGCAGGAAAGCTAGATCTAGACCAAAGAGTTACCAATTAGTAGACTTGGTATTAAAAGGGTCCTCTAAGAAGGAAAGTCTGTCTTGTCCCTGATGCACAAATAAACAGGGTGGGCAAAGTACAGTCCCCTTGAAAAGAAGCAAGCAGTAGTAAATATAAAAGGGAGATTTTGCACTGAACAGCTCTCAGTGAATACCAGTCAGGCATGAACCTAGCAGCTGTGACAGTGAAATCAGCTATGTAATGCAGGCCACCACAGGGCTTGGTACCTGCTAGACAAACCTGTGCTCTACGGGTACAGAAGCTTGTGAGATAACTTTGAAGTACTCAAGAGAATTTGCAACAGCATTATATTACAGACTGAAATAACCCCCAGAGGGTTATTATTATTATGTGATAAGAATAGATGTGCGCCAAAGTCTTCCAGCCAAGGGGATTGCAACGCAAATGTATAGACATACCCAAAGGATGTTAAAGGGGCTAGCAACACTGTTGCAGTGTCCCAGTCTGAGCACACCTGCTTCAGATTTAAGAGGTACACTGATAATTTAGCAGCAGAGATCCAGACAACAACAGAACAGGAGTAGCTGGTTGGTCTGAAAGCACCAGGAATCCCCTGCAATGAGTCCCTGTCCTTGGCATTATATTGTTACTACCCCAGCCTGTATGCAAATTTGTAGAAACAACACGTTACAGCCAATAGCTGGATTTCAAGTAAGTCACCCTAACTTGAGTTATCAGGACCATTACAAAGCAGCTGGGATGTCTGGTTCACATTTTGCTCAGTTCATTGGAACCTACCCATAGGTTCTTCCCAGAAGCCAAAAACAGCAGCATACCACAGCTCTGCAACTGGAAACTTAGTCTCATTTCCACAGTCTCATTTCTGGAGTGATGTGCAAATCTGGAGTAAGCAGGTGCCAGTTTCACTGAAACTGACACTGTGTACTTGGCAGCATCTCTGGCAGCCTCAGTTATGGTCTACTACAGTCTACATCTACCATGACAAAGATTTAAACTTGAACATCTGTCTGATAGCTAGTGAGGAAATCAGGACCACAACAGCTTAACTCAAAAGACCATAACCCGTGGTCAGCAGCTAAGATGGCTACTCTGAACTGAAAAATACAGTTTATAACCATAAACTCTACTGTCTATCCAGGTAACTCATAACTTCAATAAATATGCAGGTACTTCTATGTCCATGATGAAAAAGAAACAAAACCAAATCGTGTATAAATCCCCTGAGAGCAACTTAAGAGACTTTATGAACTCTCTGGGCACTGATGGCAAAGTGTGCCCTTACTAAATAAACTGGCTAATACATTCTGCAATGCTTCTGTGTTATGATCTGGAGGAAAAAAATAAAACAAAATAAAACCTTTTTACGACTACCAGTGTACATAAATTCTAATGAATTCCCTCATGAAAAAATCAGATAAAAATCAAATAAGATAGAGATGGGTTAAGAGTATGTTCTCCCTTAAAATATTATCAGTACCATCTCAAATCTTTATCTCAAAGCTTTACATTAAAAAACAAATAAACAACAACAAAAAAAGGTACACAGGAAGTCCCAGAAGTGTCCTGAGCTGTTATTGCAAGCACATATTTGGCAGATAAAGCCATGCTTTTGGTATGTGTTGGCATTACTAAACTCTTACATCCCAGCTAAAATTCAAATCACAATTTGTTAGCCACCAAAGGCATGTGATTATACTTCCCAGCTTTGATTAGGTGACTCACAAAACTAACATACACTGTCCAAATAAAATGTACTGTGCCTCAACATTTGCACTTTGTTAAACACATTATTACTTGTATAGCTCAATTTATTCAATGTAACTTACATCAGTCAGCTATACACTTCACAGTGTGAAGGAACAGTTAATTCTTACATTTCAAACTGACACAGACTAAAACCTTACTACTTTTCCATGAAGTCGATGGAAAATAATTTCAAATAATGAATCAGTGTGAGAATTTCACAACTGTTTGTGAATAGGAAAAAAAGAGAATTGTTATTTATTGATAATTATTCCCTTCTGTCTCCCAGGAAGCCTTCTAACTGTAATGTGCTCAGCATGGGAAGCTGTAGAAGTGTTTGTTAAAGTTGCAATGGGCTCCAGGCTTATTCTTGGCGAAGATACTTGCTTGGTTTCTGGGTAAAGCAGTTATTATATGGTTTTCCTCACAACCACCAATACTGCAAAATGAGCTTGGGATCAGGGAGTCATGCTGACTTCCTTCAATTCTGTTTAGCATCCAAGCAAGCAAGAAAAGCTCTGCAGTCCCACTAACTGCCTCAGCAATGTGCAAGAAATTGAACTGCTTTCAGGTTATGAAGTAGATTTGCACAGGGGCTAAAATGACTACGCACTAGCAAGAACATCCTGCTTGTCATGCAAAGGAAGGAATGGGAGGTAATCCTCTCCCCCAGTTGCTGTGATGCGCAGTGCTAATGGGAATATCATGCAATACAATGTATTCCTGTCAGGGAAGGCAGCAAATGCAAACAATGAACTGATCTCTTAAGCGAGACTTCAGCTTTACCCAACTATTTCTCAGTCAGATCAATATTAAGTTTCATGTGATGCTTGACTCTTTTCATGAATCTTGTGTTTCTAGGGCTTCTCAAAGATTCATTTCTATTAACATTGTTTTAAAGGACAATATTCAGAAGAGTTTGCACAGGAATCATTTAAATGTTGCTAGAATAAATAATTCAAGCTTTCCTTTTTTTAGTTTTTTTTCTCCTACATTCTAAGAATATCTTAATGTAAGTGACAATTGTCGTGTCTCTGGAAAGAGAAATTTTTACCATGCAAATCTGTAACTATGTTTGCAATGCTTTTAAGACAGTGTGAAATCTATTTATGCACTGTGTTTTTTCTTACTCTGAAAAAATGGGCTGAGCGGACACGATCCTTCGTACAGATTTGAAATCCAATTTTTTCACTTGTGTTACGTATTGATATGGGGTAAATTGTGAAATAAAGAATTAAGTAGACAGGAGAGGACTAGGTCCTGCTCTGAACACAAGCTACCGCAGGCATAAGGACCATAGGGATGCGCAAGCTTAGCAGATTTATTTCCCTTTGCAGACTGCTTTGGAAAACCTGCAGTATCATTTCATACACAGCAGATCATCAGATCTATATTTTTTTATTTTTTAACATCTTGAACACCAAAAAATAACCTAGATTAATTTTGGTGCAGCAAGGAATATATAAGAAGGGAAACCAGAGGGGAAAGTTCAGTCTTCCTATTGTCATGACTGGGAGTGGTTGTAAACCTTCCTTTCCTCTCTTAAGCTTCCATTTAACAATTGCCTCACATCCTTTCCATCCAACCTTATTTCTGTGTGAGTCCCATCATAAACACTGAACTGACAGGATGGTGTAAAGTTTTCCACCCAACTTCACAGAGTCAGAATAACTTTGTATGCCTGTTTGCAGCCCTGTTTGCAGGGCTGATAAGAAGTGAATAAAAATCCAGAACTAGAGGCCACTGAAACTTCAGGATGTTGCTGAAATAACTTCACAAGAATCACCATCCAGACAGATTTCCCTACAACTATCCTTTCCAGGCTTTCACCAAGATTTTAAAGTCAATCTGAAAGTTCAAATATTGTTAGAGTTTTCTCAGTGCTACCCTGTAATTGAAGAACATGTGAAAAGAGAGAGAAGGGAAGGGAAGGGAAGGGAAGGGAAGGGAAGGGAAGGGAAGGGA
>JAPSGF010000015.1:2609090-2718665 GCA_035772895.1 Perdix hodgsoniae
AAGGGAAGGGAAGGGAAGGGAAGGGAAGGGAAGGGAAGGGAAGGGAAACATTTTTTAAAATTTCAAGATCCAAGTGGTTCAAGGATGGCTTAGTTAAGCTATGAAACACATTAATTCTTCAATTATTATAAAAATACAGGGCTTTTATTTGCTACAATTTATGCCCTTACCAAATTAATCCTCAAAATATTTATGCTTCAAACATGACACAGCAGATTCTAGAAGACCCCTCCATACAGGGAAGCATGGTGAGCCTTAGGAGCTCTGCATACCCTGCAAATCTCCTGCACCTTCACTTGCAGACAGAGGCCCTGTGCTTTGACACTCAAACCAATACTGTGCACCCACAGGACAAAAGATGCTGCCAGCAAGAGCAAATAGTTGAGGTATCACAGATCATAATGCATCTCCCACTCCCTGACACCAAGAGATGCAAGAGAGGTTGGAAATCCTCATGAAAACCAGAGCTAGCCAGACATGTCAGTGTCACTTCTCCTTCGGGATAATGCAGTTCCATGGCACAGCCAGAATTAGACTTCAGCCCTTCCTAAGCCTCATCTTATTTTTTGCCGATCACGATTTTCTTTTTTATTGACAACCACAGTTATTATTCAGATAATGTGCATAAAATATACTGGCAATATAAAAGGAAAGAAGATATGGCAAACTACGTAATCTTTGTTTTGTTTTCAGAAGGTATAACTGTATTGTCGTAAGATTTTCAGTAACACTGAACAAACACTGGTGGATCCCATTAATATCAAGCACAAGGATAGAGCATGATTAGTGTTTGACACCATGAAAACCACAATGTTTCTGCAGCCCTTTCATTGGGTTGCTAGTCCATGAAATGTCTGATTTAAAGTATACCATCTTGTAATTGAATTTAAAAGATCTTAAATTTACTCCCTGTATTTTTGATTTCTGAGGAATTCCATCTGCTAATTTTCTTCCTTAATGAAAATTAGAAATGATAGTAAGTATTTTTCCCTGACTCTTTTGGGTGCTGATTTAGAAGGCATTTAGACAGATATAGGAAATTACATAAGTAATCTGCTTGGCCACTTAAAAAGTGCTGCCATATTTAGATACCTTCGTGAAGGAAGGTTTATGTGGTAAGAACTATCTCTCACACTGAGTATAAAAAATACCTGGCACAAGTAACACTTACAATTTTAATGACAAACAGGAGATAGAAATATTTGGGCCTTATCTTGTATGAGTAAACTCTTTTCAGTTGCTGGCTGGCACCTTCAGAATCACTTTGAAGATTAAAAAGGAAAAAAAAAGTCACTTAGCCAGCTGAAATCTGCCCAGGCAGACAGCTAAATTTGGACTAACCCCATTGATTTTGGTGAAGTAATCTTCTCTTTATACTGCCTTAAAAGATAGGTTTTGGTCTGGGATCATCTCTAAAAATTTGTCCTTTTCCAACTTGAAAGAAAAAAAATATTTGCGAGGTTCTATAAGTAAACAAAAAGGAGAAAAGAGGAGGACATTTGGGGTGAGAGAAAGTGGAAAAGGGATGAAAGAACATGAAGACTTTCAAAAGACTTCCAATTGGATTAAAATGATGATAAATGGAGGTGCAGCACAGGGGTCAGGCTCTTCTCGATAACAGGATCTGAGTGCTCTCAAACAGTTGGTGTCTGTCAGTTACGTGGTAGCCCTTTTGGTCTCTTGTGACTAGAGTTTTTCATCGTGCGTTTCTGACAGGATAAAGCAGAGCGGCTAAACAGGATAATTCCCACATTCTGCTGGTGAGTCATTTCCCTCATGCTTTTGAAAAACCTTGCAGGCAAAGGGGAGCCGTGCTGACAAAGCAAAGGAAATGCACTTTTTCACATTTCACAGGGCACCTGGTTCAAACATGTGTCGCCATGACAGAGAACACCTGCAACATAGTTTAGCAACGGCCAGCAGGCTCAGCTGGGGCCCTGCACAGCACATGGGTTAGAGGGATTTATTCCTTACTTTTATTTTATTTATTTAAACCTTCTGGGCAGTAGGATGAAACTGTCAACTAGTGCATTCCTCTCTCTCATTATACACCGGTGTGCAATCACTGAATTAATGAAGCTGCTCAGTGCTGAAATATCTCCATAGCAAAGATCCCCATAGTGTAAAGGAGAACACGTACAGTTCATTTCCATTTGCCATCACTGCTAACACTTCAGTGCTCCAGTTCTGCTCAGCCACACTCGATGCTTAGCGCATACTTAGTGACAGTCTGGAATTATGGAGGTGAAGGGGCTGCCACTGAGAGTAATCTGAGTGGCTGGTGAGATGGCTGAGCCTGGTGATTAGCAGAATAATTACCCCCTGTGGCTCACAACTGGTTAATCAAGCATTAAAATAGTAATTTCCAAATACAGTATCCAGTGTGCAGGGAGAAGGCTGGTACGGTTAGCCACTTTGGGCCAATTTGAATTGAACTGTTCAAGCAGCCTGCAAACGGATCCCTGAACCATTAGGTGCTCTACCTGCTGTCCAGGGCCCAGAGCTCCCCAGATGCTCTGAGGGAAAAATGCCAACAACCTCTCACATCCTCCTCTTCCTTCTCTGTTCCAGCCCTCCTTCCTGCAAGGACACACACCATGTATCTCTGCCCCAGCCACTACAGTGCCAGGCATAAGTCTGCAGTCCTGCTGTCAGGATCTTGGGCTAACAGGCTGGCAGTAGTTGCTGCTGAGCACTGATCAGAGTGCAAATGTGCCTGGTGCAGGCTGAACCCTACTAATTCAAGTGTGTCCAGATTAACTCTATGCCAAATGAGGGAAAATAAAATTTCACTCAAAGTGTGGCTAAGCTGTACACACACCACCTCCCCTGAGCTATGGGACAATAATGGAAGGACGTCTGGATGTGTTCCAGATGATGCTGGGTGCAAGCATCTGCAAGTCACACATACCACCAAAACACACCAGGAGACCCCAGTTGCCAGTACATGGCAGGAGGCCTGTCCCAACAGCTGCTGTAACAACTTATATATTGAGACCGTGATCTTTGCTTCCAACTCTGCCCACAATGGCCAGACTAGCAGTCCCAGTGATCTCTTCTTCATCATTTGCTCCTAGCACCCATTCCTATTTCTTGTCTTTATACCTGCCCTCTTCTATTTCTTTAGAGATCTGTGTTAAAAGGAAGAGCAGCTAAAATACAGTACTCTTTTGACTCTTACTTTAAAATCCTCCCTGCTGGAATGCCTGCAAATCGTTTGATAATGGCCAGATCATGCACAAGCTGACACTTTTATCTTTTAAGCTAATTAAGAATGCCGGGAGGAGCATTGTTTAACCTGCCTTCTGTCTGGCCAGCAGCTTCTGCTTAGATTCACTTATCTGTAGGTATAACTAATCAGATCTTCTGCAAAAGAACTATCTTTATTTCTTGTGTCCAGCTCTTAGCATGACAAAGTCCCGAATACATGCTGAGGCTGCAGTAGGAGAGTAGTAGTATAACTCACATATTTTCATATCAGCTCTATAAATCTGCAAATAGGCAAAAAGAGTGCCTATATCTTCAAAAAGTGGGAGAGAGGAAGTGTCAAGAAAGAAGAGAGCACAAATCCAGTTCCTGGAAAAATGTTGAAACTACCAAAATATTACTCAAATGACTAGAAAATAGCAGAAGATGAGCAATTGCCAACATGTATTTACCCCAAAGACATCACATTGAACCTAATCAACTTCTTTCTATGGCAGGGGAATAGTTTTAGGGGAAAAACAGAAAATGTCATATACTTTGACTTTAGTGAGATTTTTGATGGTGATGTGATACTTCAAAGAAGGTAAGGAAATGTGGGCTAAAGAAAAATACTGTAAGGGTTAGGCTGTACAGATTCCATTGGATAATCATTCACTGACAAAATGAAAAGATGGACCTAGTGAGGTTCCACTGGAGTGATTTAATGGGGTCCAGGTGATGAATTAGTGAGGGTATCCTCCATATCTGCTAGTGATACGAGCTCAGGCGGCAACAATCAACTGTACTAGTACAAAATGAAGTTGGGTAGCAGTTTGGTAAGGAAGTATCACAAGTTGAACAGGAATTGAAAGCATTGTAACAACTCTGTAAGAAAAAACAGGTGGGGGGATGAGGAGATGGGCATATGCAATCCTGTACAAATAAGAGAGTAATCTGCATATCATATGTATATCATTGATACAGCCTCCACTGGAATACCTCTTTTTTTCTTTTTCTTTTTTCTTTTTTTTCTTTTTTTTTCTTTTTTTTTTTTTACTGGAAACACTCATTTAAAAGAGATGGAGACCACTTGGTGATGCCAGAGGAATCACAGAATCATAGAATTGCTCAGGTTGGAAAAGGCCTTTAAGATCACCAAGTCCAACAGCAACCTAACCATATTTCCCTAACTTTAACTGAAGTTCGCTATAGAAAACAACCCACCATAGGAGTTTGCTATAGAAAAACTACTTGTGGACAGTGATACTCACTGCTTACAGGACATAGATCAGTCTTTCTGTTAGATCTGGATGACATGAGTTCCTCCCAGCAATAAACACACATCAGTAAGAACTGCAGAAGACACAGACTGCAAAACACTCCAGAGAGAATGAGGCCATTGCCTTGGATATAATCATGCTCCCATTCAATTTATTTTGCTATCTTTTCCACTGTTTCAACAGTCATACTGTATTCCAAAATCTACAAAGATGCCTATGTACCTGCCTTCTGATGCTGGTACATGTACTTTCACAAAACTATTCACAAAACATCTCATTGATTAAGTGATGCACTATCTTTTGAAATGCATCTTAAATCTGCTTAGTTTTGTCTGTCTCTGAGGACAGCTTACCAGAACAGGTCCTCTCCTATAGAGGGAGAGGGATGCAATTATCTTATAAAAATAAGAGAGTAATTATTTTATTTTATTTTATTTTATTTTATTTTATTTTATTTTATTTTATTTTATTTTATTTTTTGTATGACTAAAATACAACTGGCATAACCCCAAGAATGCCGGGAGACTGAGCCAAAATTTGGTATATAACCTGAAGTAACAGGTCAGTATATCTTGAAAAGCAAGACAAATTAAATGGCCAATACTCTTGTCAGTTAGCCAAAGCAAAAAATGCTACAGGCAATGATTTGCCATGCAGTCTCTATTTAATAATACAAAACTTAGACAGAAGAATTTTTACCCTTGAATTCAAATGGGAATTGCACTGTCCAACCCTTTTACAAAAAGAGAGGCAATTTGGATCAGCTTTATTCCAAAGTTCAAAAGCACAGGAGTTCCTGTGCTTCCTAATCTGCAAAGTAGTCAGGGAGATGTTGGTTCTTGCATGGGACTCTTTTCACAGACACTCTTCTACCTGTGGTGTGCAAAATGAAGGCAAAACACCACTGTAGTACATTAAGAACTTTCATCCTATTTGCACAGGTGTTAAGTGACTTCCCTGGGAAGCAGAGAACAATCTCTTGTACTTACAGTCAGTGTTGCATTAAACAGCAAGACAGGAAGGTCACACTTTTTTCTTGGTTAGAATGACAAAAGCACAATCCAACTGCCTTTTGGATACTGCATTTTTGCTCTTGATTTTCCTATGAGAGGGGCATACATATATCCATATATCAAATTGCAACCCCTTCCCCACACTCATGCTAACACAGCATCTTATCATGTTCCTCTGGTGTAGCAGCAGTACTAAGGTGCTATTGAGAGGAACAGTACAGAATCTTAACCTGTGATGTATGAGAGAGAGTAGTGCTGAGTGTGACTTACAGATCAGTATGCTTGTTTCGTGGTTAGAATCACATCACTGCAAGATGTGATCTTCTCAGATCTTATAGCTGGGACTAAGCTCACTTCAAACTTGACTAGGGGACTTTAAAAGAAAATCTAAGAGCATGGGGATGTGTCTGGTGATGCTTTGAACCAGTTTCTCAGCACGGTGCTTGAGGTCACTGTGGAACACAGAACATAGCCCAGTGGTTAAAAAACTACAGAAAGAACAGGGAGAGAAAAAAGAAGACAGGAAGGGAGAGAGAAGAGACAGAGTGAAGGAAAAGAATTAAAAATGAAAAAGGAAAAGGAAGAAAAAAGAAAAATAAAGAAAAAAATGAAAATAAAAAGTTTCTAAAAAATTATAATACAAGACAGCACTGGCTCTGAATAAGCCAAAAGTAACAGTCAATATTTTTCATTTGGAAAAACATAATAAAGTATTCCAACATTTTCAAATCATATTTTTTTCCTCTAGAATTTTCATTCTCTGTGAAAAAACAATCCTTAGAACACCAGCATTTTGTCCTAAATAGGAATAAAAAAGTCATGAAATGTTGAAATTTTCCACAACAAAGACAACCTAAATGTTATTCATTTCTATTCTGATCTCCTTTCTTTTCCCAATTTCTTTCCTTCCTCAATTACTCTTCTTTTTCTTTCCTTTCCTTTCTCAATTCCTTTCCTCTCTTTCCTTAATTCCTTGCCTTTATCATCTCATAGAAAAAGGAGGCTCTGGAGAAGACTTACTCTGGCAGAGCCATCAAGAAGTTTCCAGATCTTCACCCTCTCCCAGAGACTCCTGCTCTGATGCAGGAACCACTGACGTGCTTGTGAACTAACTCCTGGCGGTGACTGGAGTTTTCCTTAACTGTTTGAGCTAAAATTTAAAGCAGTTCTCAAGCCAGTTTCCAAACAGGCAAACTAGCCCTTCAGCATGAGTAGGAATGTCTAAGAAAAAAGGCTAGACCCAGTGCATATGAGGGAAGAGTCCATCTTAGAAGTTACAGCCATAAGTAAGGTTTCTATCCCCAAAAACCTTGCTACTGAATGTTGCTGCTTCCACCTCAGTAGTCAAATCCATCTTGCAAACTTCATTTCCCATGGTAACTTCCAGCTAGGGTCAGCACACTACTTGGAGCTTGAAATTGATGCTATTTCCACAGCGGTTCCTGGCTTCTGAAGGTTGGTTTCAGAGCTGGATGACCAGCAGGTGTAGAAAATACACACAGCGCTTCCATTCTACAGACTTGCTGGAGTTTCCAGAGGATTTTAGAATACTCTCCGCCAAAAAACATGGAAAGTTTTTGCACTGCATCTCTTTTGACATTTTCAAGTAAGCATATCTGTCAGATCTCCATTTCTACAGGCACCTGGTCTGACTGCACTTCATACCCTGTGAAGCCTATTATGCCTTCTGACATTGACACTGTTTCTTTTCCCAGCCAATTGCAGAGGTGATAAACTGGGGGAGAAAGAGTCTTAGACAAATTCAGACTTCAATATTCGGTGTCTGTTTCACAGTTGCCAATGGGGGAGGGAAAGAGATTATCAGTTTAACAATATTTACTCACAGGGAATGCCTAGATTTTATCAAGTAGCCATAGTAGAACTGGACTCCTTCCTTCTCTCAGACCGCCTTCATATACAACTATCCAAAGGTAACAAACACAGCCTGCACCATCCTGCCTTCCTGCACACCAGCTATGCATGAGGGATCACCAGCCTACAGCTGAATCTACCTCTGAAGGGTGGCATATGGTTGTAGTGATGGGTATCCCCCCAGAACTACATAGGGTACCTCAACATATGCCCTACACTTTATCAGCTAGGGCATCTTTCCATTTCTAGATATACAGAGGTAATTTTTACTTTCATAACCCAGTTTTGCTTAGAAAACATTCATCCAAGCATGAATTTTTGAAAGCTTTGAAAGCAAAGAGAGCTTTGATTTTCCTGAGTAGAAGTTTCAAAACGAGAACGTACTGTGCAGAGTGCCCCCAGGCCCTACTGCTGCTTGGGACAGGAGCCATATTCTATTCAGTTGAGGGAGAGAAACACCAATGTCCTTTTGCTTAGAGATACTGAAATAAGATAAATCACTACCCAAAGTGTATGAAGGCAAGGGAATTCTGAAGATTGGGAGTAGAGGGGGTGAGGGTGTTGGGGAAAAAGTGATTCATGCTGAACAAAACCAGGCAAAGTACAGCGAGAACATGAGGACTGTGCCAGGTGACTCATCTTATTTCTGGTTTTTGCACCATGTAGTGGTGTCACAGCACTCTCATCTCCATGCCATATGCCCATGTCTCATTCCAGTTCACACACTGCTTTGTTGGCTTGATAAAATAATGGTAGGTTTAGCACCCAGGAGCTGTCACGAATGGACACAGACATATCTTGCATTGTCCTGCGGGGCTCAGAGGAGCTAACATCTTTAAGGGGTGCAGCGGTTGGTTCTATGAATGCAGACCTTCACCACCATAAGGCATTCACCTTATATTTAGGATGGGCTACAATTTTCAATACAATCAGGTTTGAATTTGGGATTCCAAATTGGATCTGTAATTGAATGCAATCAATCGGTCTTTATGATGCTTACACACACAGTGTTGTGTGTTTTTCAAATCTCTCGGTGCCTGACAGTAGAGAAAAATGAAAGTACCTAACTATTTCTCAACAGTGAGAAACTGTTCGAAGAGGCCAGCTCTGTGATGAGGTTATCTTGCACTGGGATTAGAATGACAACATTAATAACGTATTTAAGTCTCATATAAAAACTAGATGTTACCAGGAGCCAGACTAGACCAGGCTGAATGTCTGCTCATGCACTGGAAGCATAGTTGTACCTCCCTTTGAGAAATTTTACTTCCTGGGTGCTGCTAAAATATTACAACAAGCATGCAGTGCACATCATTATAAGACAAATAAGATCCAAACAAACATTCGCTGTGGATATGTGGAAGGTTTTTCTGAAAGGGTTTTGAGCAGCCCAACCCCTTCATGGATGAGAGATAGATTGCCTGTTATGTAAGACTCAGCTTTTTTTATTGCTGTACTGATTATTTGGGATCCAGCCTGAGGAAGAGATGGCGTGGAGTGGTGTGCTCTAATTGATCTAACCAGCACAGCACGGAGCCTGGCAGGTACTTTTTGGTTATGTTCATAGAAAGCCAGAGGCTCTCATGAAGGCCAAGTCCACCTTCGGTAGATGCTTGAGCCTCGAGTACAAGAAAAAGAAGTATCTTCTGATGGCATAGTGAAAGTGGTCAAACCGCAGCATGGGCAAGTGAGACAAGGCTTCATTAGCAGACAGAACCTTGAAAAGTTTTCACTGAGCTCAAAACCTGTAAATACTGCCATCTTCACAAGAATTGCTGTACTTAGATTCTCTTTTGTGTCAGCACAAGTGTGCAGAGAGGTGGACACAACAGCTTGTGCAGCTGGGAAGCGGGCAAGAACTAAGGATGGACTGAACCATCCAGCTAAAAGGAGAAGGGCTTACTAAACGTGGATGTGCTGGACGTAACTGGATGCGGGAACATGAGCCTCACCACAAGCAGCAGCATCCTCTCTGTTCATCCCATCTGAAGGCTGAACTGGAAAGGTTAGGAGAGCCAAGAAGAAAACAGTCATGTCCAAAATCGGTAAGGCAGAAAACAAACACAAATCCTTTCCAGGTGCCTTTTGTTACCAGAAGAAGAGACCTGGAAGACCTCTCTTGGCAAAAGAAAGACAAAAAAAAGCCATTCTGAGCTGCAGAGCATAGCAATGCCTAGATTAGGGGCTCAGAGCAGGACTCATCCCTTTTAAAGGGGATCTCAAATTTTCCAAGAATTAAGTTACATCACATACAATTTTTCCTTTGACAGAAGTTATACATCAAATGCAGAGATTTCATCTAAGCCTTGCAGATAATTTCTTCATCAACATGCTTTATTAAAAAAGCGATTTGAAATAATCCTGACCTTTTATAGGTCACTTCACTTTTCTTAGCCAATCCGATCTCGCTGTTCCCTGAGGTCCTAATCAATTATCAGCCCATTTATTTCACTTGATATGAAGACTGTGCCCAATTAATTCAGAGATGCATTAAAGTGAAAGGTTTTACAATTGAAATGAATGTTTCTTGCTTTCTGTCATGTCCTGCTCTGGGAAATTAAGTTTAAATAAATGCTAACGGAATTGTCAATAATGCATTGCATAAAGGTCAGAGTGGTCAGGCTTTCATAAAAGGAATGTTTTTATTTCTTTATTATTACAATGTGTTTTCTTCTTTTGTCTGGTAAAAGAGAAGGCACATACAGCTACTGCATCTGTAGTATAGTTGAAGCTTCACTGCATTGAATTCAGAGTTGATACCTCCTCAACGTAGACTGTCATAACGTATGCAAAGTTAAATAGACTTTACATCTGACATTACATCAGGTAGGCTGAACTTTATATTGGCTAAACATCTCATTAGAAAGATTGTCTGAGTGCAGCTGAGATCTCTGATTTTACAGCAAGAGTTTTCACCCATTTGAAAGTATAGTAATTTCCAGGGGAGGGTACAGCAGATAGTAAGTTTTTAAAAGGGTGAATAATGAGCCAGCTGCACTCACATTCCCTCTCATTAATTTAATTCCCTCAGCTTAGTTTAGTGGAATAAATTTTGTCTTCTCTTCTGTTGCTGAGAAGCAGTACTATTAGGTTCATTTCTTCTATGTGGATGGAGAATGAGGAAACCCTTATCCAGACAGTCTCTGAAAGAGTCTTGACTCCTGACTCCACAAATTTCCTAGCAGGTTCATCACCTCATGCAGGTAGAAGAAACTTACCCTGCCTGCAGGCCTGGTAGAAACAGAAATATTCCGTTTTATAGAGGTGATGAATAAGCAGAGAGGAGCTAAGAATAGGATCTGTTGGGGGACATTGGCTCCCCAGATGACCTAGCAGCATTCTGCCTGAGAGCCAGGTAGAGGCGTAGCCAAGTTGAACACGAAATACACAACATGGTTTTGTTAGTGATTATCAAAGGACCTTATTCATTTTAGGGAAGACCTGAGAATACCCATGAATGCTGAATGCTCCCAGGATTATTAAACCATTTGTTGTGTCTTGCTTCTCCTTAGTATCAGCAGATTCAGGGCATCAATATTAAGGACACCATCTCTATGGGCTGCTTGGGGACTTCAGAAAATGCTGTGTAACATCACAGCATTTCTCTCTGCTGTTCCTGTAGGAGAGTGCTGCAACAGAACTGAGCCGTGTGTAGCTGTCCTGCAGAGCTGCTCCTTGCACTATATACGAGCACCCAGTCCCTCATCCCTGGCATGCAATGAGCTTTACCATACAATCCAGGCTAATTCCACACTGATCTGTTACACACTGACTAAATGTGTCTAGGGAGATGGCTTTTGAAAGTTGGTTTGGGTTTAGGCAGAAATCATTTAGAAGTGATTTACTGAATTGAACTATACTTAAAACTACTGCTGTTGTACTCCCTCTTACAACAAGTAAGAGAAGATCCATCTACAAGTGGGAAAAGAAAGAGAAAAGCCAGTGGCAGGTGGAATATGTGCCTTCCATCTCTTCAGCTGTGCTAACAGCTGAAAAACTGATTGTTTAAGCCTGGGAGTTTGCAAAAGTGAAATGGGTTTGCTGATGCAGGAAAAAGCATCTTGTTCTTCCTCTGATGGCTCCATTGGGGATTGCTGCAGGAAACATGCCATGCAGAGGAAGAGGACTAGAATTCAACTCCTTGGTTTTACCCATTTGTCTTTCACAATGTGGCTGCAATTACAACATTTTCATTGTTTCAACAATCAGAACAGAATAAACCAGAGTTCCCTCTTCTTTCAAAAAGGCACTGGTCAACAAACATATTGCTTTAAAAGCCTAGATAGGCTAGGAAGCACAAACTAACCTCATGGGAAAAACTCTCTACTCCTCTTTTCAGATCTTTGCACTTTAGTGACAGCACTCACAAAGTAAGCCATCCTCAGAATGGGGTGTGAGCTTCTGATGATAGTCTGCATATAAAGTGTAAGAAGTTTAAAATTAAGTTTTTTGAGTTTGCAATCATTTTGCCATGTAACTGCCATTTCCCAAGGAAGGTATAAAGAATGCTGAGGCCTTCCTAAGATTTCTCAGCGTTCTTCTTTTTTTCTGTAGTTCTTCTGATAGTGGGGGAAAAAGAATAAATTAAAAAAAAAAAAAGAGAGAGAGAGACTGTGAAATCATAACTCAAATATAATCAATTCATTTCCTGGTGGGGTCTGCAGAGAGCCTGAAATATCTGCTCTGAGATGCATGATCTACTCTTCTCATTTCAAAGTGAGCCAATTCAGATTTGAACTGTGGCACCTTTAACTTCCTTATTGTTCGCTTCATCGGAGTTCTCAGTATGTAAGAATGGTGAAGGAGTATAACGCTGCAAAGATCAGAAATACTGTTAGGACCTTAACCACACAAAGCAGCACTGAAGAAGATGCAATATTGGCTTTAGCGAGGCAAAGCTCAGCTCTTAAATGCTTGAAAAATACTGCTCCAAGATACTGATCATTCTCAATTCCCACTCTGCCCCCAAGTAATTAGGTAATGGAGCTTAATTTCAATCTTTATCCTGTGCGCTTGTTAAAGCTTTAAGCCAAAATACATCATCGCTCATTCTGAGCTGCTTCCCATCCTATGAAGCTGAACCAGCACTTACTACTAAACCTGTCTCTGGTTTCAAATTCATTGCTTTATATCACACTCCAGGAATGTGGCCAGTAGGTTTTTAGGGATTTCTTTGCAAGTCCAGATTAGTCCAGATTCATTTGCCACAACCATCTGTTTGTTTTGTTGGGTTTTTTTTTAGTGAACTTATTTCTTATCAACCTTCATTTATTTTTTTTTTAAACATCAAACAAAATAACTGGAACTTTGTGGAAATATGGATTCAATCAGTGATCACTGGTATTTTTTCCTGCCACAGTTATGAAAAGAGATGAGGTGTTTAAATTACTAGATTTCACATGTGGAAGGAATAAGTCTGAAGGAAATGGCATAGGATTTTTTCCAAGCTTGAATTACATATTATCCCAGGACCCAGGAGAGGAGCAGAGCAGAGCAGAAAACAAGATTTCAGGAGATTCTTTGTCAAGTTAGTTTCTCAATCAGCCTTGAAAGGCACCTTGAGGACCCAATTTCTTCCTTATGTTGCATTACTCAACTGATAGAAAAGCTTAAAGACTCCAGTTGGTACCTTTTTCAATAGCTACGTGTATGATGTGCTGAAGTATTCATCTGGCAATAATGCGTATTAATGTCAATTTTGAAAGAAAAATGAACTAACAGATGAACTACTTCCCCCAAAGAGTTTACTTGTTAGCATGAATCTTGCAGGTAGATACTACTCTTTGCATTTATGTATTACTAACCTACAAGCTCAAAGGGTTTCTTTAAAAAATCCTCATAAGATTTGATGTGTGGATGTTATTAAACTGATCGAATATCTAACAGGTGGAAATTCACATATATCTTTCTTCAAGTCCTTTCATTAAAGCAAGAACAGTTATCTCCCTGCTTTCTCTTAGTCTTCCATGCCAAGTTCCTTTCTGAAATGCGCAGCTCCTACAGGCAGGTCAGTAAGTGATTGGACTGCTTGGATTACTGCAGCTAGCCCTGGGACTGTAATCACCCATGTCCTGGTAGGTACTGTTCCTGCCCAGATTGCCCGCAGATCCGAAGAGGAATTTATCCAGAGGTTATCTTCCCTCTTGTGCCAAGATAGGGAGAGATAATTTCCCTCTCTGGTGCAATGCAGTTCCTATGTCAATTGGTGCCAAGAGAAACTGCTGAGAAACAGCAGTAAAAGGAGAAACAGCAGCCAAACTCCTGTATCATATTTTAAAATTATTTTTTTTATTTCTTTTTTAATAATTGGCCTGTCAAGATAATTACTGCGGATCATGAGACAATGTCTCTAGCACATTTGGGAAAAATGGAATGATTCAAAGGAGGATATACATTTTCAAAGGATTTGCTGCCTGGAGTAAAACACAATTTCATTATCATCCTAAAGGCAAAGGCTAGTGAAGATTGGGAGTGGTAGTGGAAAGGAGATGTGGCCTTTTTAAAATTCTTATTTTTGCAAGGTTTTTCAGAGTTAAAAATCCATTGACAGATGAGCTTGCCTTGTAAAAGCTGTTACTGAAATTGATGAGAGAAGGCTTTTCTGGGAGATGACTGTAGTACAACAGACATTCTCAGTGACAAACTACGGATAGTGCTATGTCTTGCATTATTCAGTGTACAGTTTGCATAGTCTTTAACTATAAGGATTGGTCCACTTTGTTTGGCTTTTATACTTACTTCCAATGCAGCTTGTTTACAATCTGCTCCCCCCCCTCCAGCTTCTGCAGATACTCTTCAGGGACTGTGAGTTAGAGCATCTCTGCAGGCTGCTCAGAAGCACCATGCTGCAAATTCAAGCCATTAGCATGACAGCACATCTGATCCCTACACTACTGTCCACCACTCTAGCTCTCCTATGGGAACAGCTGCTTTTAAATGGCAGGCACTACTGCCTCATGGTTTGATATTCAAAAGCTTAGTGGACCGTGCTCTGTGCACTGGAAAGAGAAATATATGCTGAATCTGCCTGAGAAGAATTCTGTTGCACAATTTAGCTCTCTCAGTTACTTTAATGCAGCACTGACCAGATAATAAAATCCTTAATATTAAATATAAGCTCCTGAATTCACAGATGTCATCAGTTTAAAGTGGAAGCAGACATCATCCATTTTAGTACAAAGGAAGCCTAAATCATGACTCCTTTGAAATCAATAGGAAAGCACTTCTCAGCCTGAGTAGACCAGAGGATGGTCACGACTGTGATAAAACACAAATTCTCATTTCCCAAAAGGAATGGGGAAATACTGCCAGACATCTCAGTTTTACACTAGGTTCTCAATTTCCATTTTTAAGCAAACTTTTAAGCATAGATATTGCAAAGAGAACAGTAATGGTGCAGTCTAAACTCCTGAATGAACTGGGGCTTTGTGTCTAAGTAACAAAAAGCAGTAGAGGAATGATAGTGAGAAGAAAATGCAGAAGGACATATTTTAAAAGAATGGAGAAATATTTCGAAGTTGCTCTCATACTTGGCCTAAAATCCCCAAGGACAAGAAATCCCTCATGGCCATGGATATAAGATCCATCACATGAAAAAAAGGCTTTCAGCTATTCTGAACTTTTTTCTTTGCACCTTCTTTTAGTTTAACATTTCTACCTAAACCCTGGCTACCATATTGTGTAGTTCTGGTTTCTGGTGCCTGACAGGCTCTGCTGTTTTAATGCTGCTAGTACACTGGGGGATGTTCACGTCTGTAATGGAACCAAAATTTTCACTGCAGAAAGGAAAGGGAATTGACCTACTCTAAGTCACAATTACAGATTCAGCTTCAGAGCGCTCTGAAAGCTGCCACATTCCCGGTAGGAATTAGTGTCCAGCTGGGACCAAGAAACAGTGACTGCCTGGCTTGCAAAGCCATTAGAACACAGAATCATCACTTAACGCTAGAAGAAAATGCCTTTTCTCCTCCCTATCTTGCCTTTCCTTCTTAAATCGCCACTCAGCATTATTTAAAAAGGGGTCCTTAAGAGCTTCCATTATGTTTTTTAGGAAGTACTGAATGAGAGATCAAGGCCAAGTTTAACCAGAGATCAGCTTTTGTGACAAGTGCTGATGTTGAAACAGAGCACTTTACAACTGAAAGAATGTTTGTTGCCCCAGAGGAGAGCTGGGGAAGAAGCTACAAATGCATATCTTACTGTCTAATTACAACTCTTTCAGTTAACTACTCTTTGTCCACAGTGCTTAATTACAAGCTGGAATTAAGCAGAAACGGGACAAAAAAAAGCACAATATTTATTTTGATTTTGGTTTGTTTCCCTCACCCAAAAGCTCAGAAGTATTTCTGGCCTTTTCTTCTGGAAAGTAAAGATATGCTGGGATGCAAGTTTCTAATTGCTGCTTGGTTTAGAGTAACAGGAAACAGCGAAAGGCTGTGGTGCACTGAGGTTCAAACTGAAGAATAGAACTCCTTAGCAGCCAAGTACTGTAACATCAGACAAGACAAGCTTCATCTGCAGTGGGTGCCTGAGTCACTCTTCAACACTGTACTAGGGCTTATCGCTATCTAAAGCCGAAATATTCAGAGCCTTTAATGATGGATGTTAGAGCCCTTTGGGGTCAGCACTCAGGGAAGAATCAGAGGCAGAACAAATCAGATGTATACCTGCTTGAAGTTTCCCTGAAGTCTTGAATAAAGAGGATATTTCTGTTTTTCAGGCAGGTTTTCATTGTGACTTCTTTCTCTGGATATTTTGGATAGAACACATTCCCCCTGGCAAGTTCACAGAAGCTGCCTTTCTCCAAATGAGTGTGTGCAATAGCTTGCAAGAAAAAAAGAAAAAATAAAAACCAGCAACTTGGTGCCTGATTTCCAAACTTATTAGTCGTTTAAACAAACAACACATCACATGGGAAAACTCCATTACTCACAACTGCAGATAAGCCCTGAGGACACAATATTTTTCCCAAGAGATTCTGTGACCTCTGGCAACATCAAATGCTTCAGTCCCTCCTTTCCACCTGGATACATTCTTCTCTGCATATTCACTACTACGTTGTATTCCTTGGTAAGAAATTTTAATTCCAAGAGCAAAAATATATGAGATATCTAACTCTAATAAGCACAAATCAGGTATTTCTTACTTAGTATGCATGGGAGAAGCATGAATGCCATTTATTTCTGAACAAAGATGATGAAATACTGTATTTGCTGAGAAGAGGAAAGGGGATGTCCTCCATTATAATTTATGATTTATTTCTTCTCAGTCTGATTGCTGTGCTTACTGTAAGTTTCTTCCTTCAGAAGAAGGTATTTTAATCTGCAGTCCCACAGTGGTTACAAGAGGATATTCCATCCCTCCTGGAAAGTATCCAGCCCTCTTTTGCCATAGGGGCAATCCCTCCAGCCCACCCAAAGAAGGGAGACAGTTGGAAATCTGTCATTTATGACTTTTTCATCAATTTAATTTTACTGGTAACAATGAAGGGGGTCAGTACTAATTCTGGAGACAGTTTCATGCACGCTAAAACTACTGGTTTTCTATCCACTACTCTTTAATAAAATGATGAAGAGTTGTAGTGACAATTGCCTGCAGCACACTGTTGTCAGAAGTTTGCCAGGGAGCAAAATGAAGAGGTGCACACCTCCTTGCTTAGAAAAACTCAGCTTTAGAGCACGTGCCACAGATGTGAAACACAATGAAAAAGCCCTGAGACATCTCCCATGCAGATACAAAGTCTGTGTTCAGTAATACCACCTCATTTAACCCCTTCCTGCCATACCCCAGAAATTTTGGAGCATCTGGGAGGGATAAATCTCAGTCAAAAAACTCCTTTGGGGATAGTAGTAAAGGCAGTCAAGATTTAACTTCCCCAATTGCATGTCCCCACCATAACCCCTTAAGCACTACTGCCTTCCCCAGCTTAGGTTGATCAACTAATTTGTTCACAAGAATGCCCTAAACAGTCTGAGTCAAAATTAGCCACGTGAGTTAACACAGCTAAAATGATAGGCCTTCACCAACCAGGCAGCACACACAGGAGTAACTTTGCTAGCAGATCCTGTGGGAAAGGATCTTGCAAGAAGAGGTAGCCAGGGCACCAGCAAAAAGGCAGAAAATGTTCTTAATACAGGTGGGAAAGCCAAGCTCTAGAGAGTTAAGTTTTGCTAAATCAGTGAATGTGGTGCCTAAGCAACTCTACCAACCTGGAACCGACCAACGATGAAGAGCAGGCACAGAGTACATTTGTGACTTTTGGAGATCAGGCCTAAAATACATATTCACCACTAATGCTGTCTCAGGTAGATTGTGCTCTCCACAGTAGCACTTTCATTGCATTATCCCTATGGTTTTCATGCCTCCCTCTCCACAACTCTCCCAGATCACTTTTAATGCTGTGAAAAGATTTGCACATTGTTTTTCTTAACCCACCATCCTTGTTCACCACCTGCACACAGGCCTGCTGAAAATGAGAAAAGAGATTTCACAGTTTGTCTAATGAAACAATATAGTGTATGTAGCACTCTCAGTGTATGTACAACAGAAGTCTCGACAATGTGAATACCAGATGTATCTGCAGTTGTTTCTCAAATAAGCCATTTTGGATATTACTGGTATGCAAAAGAGCAGGCTAAACTTAAAAACAAGCTAGTGTTTCCTCCCCTTACCATTATAGATCCTTATAAAAATCCACTCTATCATCGGACTTGAATGAGCCTGGCATATTCCTTCTTACAACTTATATCTTTATGACATACAGGTAATCCAATGTCTGGTAATCAGAAATGATCCTGTTATAGATCATATTTGCAAACAAGCCACAGAGATTTGCATACTTTTGGCTGAAAAATATTACAGACTAATGATATCTCCAATCAACATAACTGTGGTGAAAGTCTGTTGTGTAACCCTGACTTGAGCCTCTCAGGCACACAACTTAACTGAAAGTTCTTACAAGAAAAAATGAACAAAAAGAAGTGAGATGCTTTATAACATTCATGTGGCTTATTACAAAGATCCAAACACTGTTTCAAGCCCTTTCCAGATGAAACTGTATATGGACTTGTAAGAATATGTATGTCTTCAAAAGACACAAAATGCAGTCTAACTATAAATAAGTCTGGTCTACGAGAGCACTGAAGTAATTCCAAACTAATAGCACATTGGGCAGGATGCAGAGTTACTAGAAAGCCTCCTCAACTCCCATGTTATTCTAGTTGTAATTTTTCCAGAATGTCTAGCTCTCCTTCTGGTGTCAAAGAACATGCAGATCTTAAGAATGTGTTTAGGTTGGAAAACACCCCCTTACAAGGTCTTACATGGGAAAGTTAAACCGGTCTAGTCCTGTACTCTAATCAGCCAAGAGTGATGCTGCTTTTAAATTAGCTGCAAATTGGAAAAAAGAATTTGAACCTCACACACATTTTGGTTCTGTTACATTAGGGCCTTGGCAGATTTGGGAGGACAGCTGGGCTCTAAATTAGCTGTAACTACTCCAGGGGAAAAAAAAAAAAAGGCCTAGGTATCTCTAAGAATCTCAGTGGAAAACATCTGGTCATTTAAAAAAAAAAATAAAAGAGAGAGAGGGAGATTGAGAAAAAGGAACACTAGTGATGGAAGAGAAACAGCAAAGAAAAAACTGAGTGCCACTCTGTAAATTAATTCATCGTAGAATTCCCTGCTCATTTCTGGTCACCCATTCTGAAGAGAAACTGCAGTGAAAGGGAAAAGCGAAATCAACTTGTTCTGCTCTGTGTTTGCCAACACACCTTTATCTACTATCACATGTTTTGTTCCTCCATGTCAGTTTGATTCTTCAGCCAGAAATTTCTGTATTCAGAGGGTCTTTTCCTGAAGGGTATTATCTATTTCTTGACATCCTTTATTTAAGAAGAAACACTGTTGTATTACTTGCTGATATCCCAAAAAATATTGAACTCTATCTATTGTGGGATTTTTATTTCATGACTTATATTCTCCTTCTTAATTAAAGTCCTATTAGAGTACATTCACATTGATTTGGATCACTCCTCTTCTTGGATGGCCTACCAAGAATAACTGTAGCAGTTCTAAAATCCTGCTCTTTTTTCATACCTGAACTGTTTGTGTGTGGTTGCAATTACCCTGATAGTACCACTTCATTGACTTACTTCTCAGCAGTCTCTCTCAGCTGTATGTATGCAGTATCTATTTATTGAGTAAAAAATCTGTTCACACAAAGCTGTTAGTACATCCCTAATCACACCATGGGAGATTTCTATCCACATAGACTGTCACATGCAGTCACTAAAATTTAATCTCATTGGTTTACACAGTTGTTTCTTTCTTTAAAGCTCTTCTCACACCTTTGTGACCTAAGCTTTCCTTTGGGTATAGTTCATAGTCAGAAATAACAGTATCTTATTGATTTTTGTCATTGCATCATATTTCAAACCGCCTATCGAGTCATGTCTGTTCTGCCAGGGTCCTCTTCTCATAGTAAGCAGGAGTGCCTAGCACTGTCAATCTTGCTGCCATTCATATGTACTAACATCCACCAAAACTAAATTAGAACAAAAGTGATCTGACAATGAAAGGCTATAATTTAAAGATATTAAAGAAAAAGGCTTTTGTCAATTTTGACTTATTTAGAATGTGTCTTATAACACAACCCAGACTGTTTGACAAGAACAAATTACCACAACACTCCTTATCAAAATAACTAAAAGTCATTAAGATATACAAATAATCACAGCTCAAGTATGCAAATAGCATACTGTGTTGCAGAAAACAATAATTACTAGGTAGTACCATTGGATTAAGAAATTTAAATGTGTTTATCAATAATTAATCAAGAAAATATTTTTTCATAATGGTGAGTTTTTAAAATCGAGCTGAAATCAACTCCAAAAGTGGACTCTGTAATGCCATGGGACTGCCATGATACAAAACAGGGTGGTAAAACCTGAAAAAACCTGACACCAACAAAATGTAGATTAACTGCAGAAACAGGCAAAAGGCCGCAGCAGCAGATCAAAGAGAGAGCAGCTTGGCAAAGTATGATGGAGCATTACCATAATGAATTTTGTGAGTAAGCAGGATCCCTTAAATAATTCTTTTGATCTCCTAACAAGTCATTTACTATAATCAAGACAGAGTTTACTTAGCAAAAATAAAAAATAGATTTACCCAGGATTTAACTTTAATCCATTTCCAGCATCTCCATCATGATTCACAGATTTCTAATGGGCCTACACTGAGTATCTACTTTGGCTTCCCAAAATTCAGTCAAAGGAACTTCCCATGGCAATCCCCGATTTGTACTCCCCAGTAGTAATTTCCTCAAATTTCTTTTCAGGATTAAAAGTGAGAGAATAGTCAAATATTTACATTTAAGTCAAGTGCCTGGAGTGGAAAAATACCCAGCTCATCAAGTAGCTAAACTGAGAGCCAATTCAAGGCTTCCCTATAACACAACATAAAACTGAACCCTCCCTCCCTAACAGCAGGTGAACAGATTCAGGATGCACTTAGGAGGATAATAAAGCCAGAAACTGAAACCCTGGGGAGCAATGTCTGTTTTTCCCGTTGCTGCTGCCTACCCAGGAGCTGGGCCAGCAAGCACTGGTGCTAGAAGAGCCCATCCCATCAACTGATTTATCTCCATCTGATAATAAAAGACAACCCCATCCCCCAAATTTCTCTCTGCAGAAGCAGGAGACAACAGCAGTGAGAGCCATTGCTTTGCAGGGGACTGAAAACTAGCAAAACTGTAGAATTATAGTTGCTATAGGCAACTGCTGTCTGTACCTCTTCCTTGACCTGGCCTCTTCTGGGCTATGCCAGGCTTGCAGTGAGCAGGGAGAGCTATCATCCCTCCACAGCAGGGGCATGAACAACTGGAGGGAACCTGCCTCCTTCTGTTCAGGTTTCCATCCAGACTAGTCTAGCAAGTCTGCGGGAATCATGGAGCAGGCATTTACCTGCCTCATCATCCAGCTGCATGCTAGTGCCAGCCTCTGCAGAGCACCAACAGGCCAAGCCGTCACCAACAGATCAAAGGCAGCTGTAACTGTCATTACAACTAACATAATGAAGACACGGTGCAAGTAATTGTTTGGAGCAGGAGTCCACTCTTCTGAGAAATTTGCCTGACTGCTGTTAAAGGGGCCTTGGTTGTTTTCAAACGAGCAATTGAAGTCTGAGGTGCTCGGATCTGCTAACAATTATCCTCAGAGCAGCTCTCGCTGCTGCCTTTCTCCACTCCGTCCATCACATGGCTGCCTTAGAGCAGAGCTACATGGCAGGTTGCGAGCTCTGTGGGGCGGGAAGCCATTACGCCTTATTAACTTTGAGTGACTAAGCCCTTTGTGCAGGAGATGAATATAATTAAAACACATTTTCATTGCTAAGCTATTAGACCAAGGAGGGGCTGGGCTCAGGCTTTTCTTTTTGTCCTACCAGTCTAGTGTGTTTGTGAAAATGCAAGGCTGAAGTAAAGAAAAATCTGAAATGATTAGCTGGCAGAATAGCAATAACACCACCAGATAGAACACAAAAAGCAGTGTGACCATACTTTGACTTAAGCAACACAGACATCTGATGCAAAAGACAGGGATCTCTCATGTCAAAAAAGGAAGAGATTTACTCAAAAAGCAAAGACAACTGTTCACACAAGCTCAGGCAAATTGGTTATCATACTAAATATGGCTGTTGACTTTTGTCCATTTCCCAGTCTTGACTTAAACTACAGGAATGGCCAGAGCCATCTCAGATTGTTCGAGAGGCTTCAACAAGCTGGAAATCCCTTCCACCCTTGTGGGAATTCCTGCAAGGAACAGAGCAGGCTGAAATATGCCAAAAAACAATGTTTGGCAGAAGTAAGTGACTGTGGCTGCTCCCGCTACAGTAATTTAAGACAGGCAGCAGCTGGGAAAGGCTGTTTCTCATGGTAACCCTTTCCATGTGTGTCCTCCACCCAGATGTAATGTCAGAGACCCTCCTCTCATAGGAGCAGCTTTGAAGTTCTTTAGTGATATTTAACTCCAACAACATAACCCTTTATCCTTATTATAAAGCAACCAGAAAAATAAGATACCACACCCCAAAGGCTCCAGTACTTTGAAGAGAAGAGTTAAAGCAGAGGAAGGAGACACAACCTCACTTTACTCAGGAATCCTAAGAATTGTGCTACATTTTAACAGCATTGTTTGAAGTTCGAAAATGCAAAGCCACTCAGTGAGATTTTTATCTCCTCAATTCAAACAACAATGGTAATAGAGACTCCACCATCTGAGCGAGCCTATGACCTGATTTTTGGCTGCTTCTCTGAGATACTTTTGAATTCATGTGCTTTTGATTTCTGAAAGAAAAAGTGTTTGGGAAAGGAAGTAGGTATGAAAAATATATCTGCATTCTGGGAGCTACAGTTAATAGAAAGGAATTATCTGTTTCTTATTTATATATATAAACACAGAAAGAGTTGATGGAGGACTCTAGGCTCTGAGAGTTTTTCATAATGCAATGAGAAAAGCAGCCCCTATAAACTTAGAGCATGGCTTGTCATGCACAGATTGACACCATTAGCCTGTCCCTGTGGAGGAGAAGCAATGGGATCTATAGCATGCTCCTTCATTCCCACTGAACTGTGGTCCTGGCACAAAGACTATCCACACGCTTTTTATGCAGCCTTTGTTATTATACTGAAACTTTTGGATCATGTAGTTGAATGGCAGAGTTACATCTATTTAATGCAATAAATGTTATTATTTTGTTTGAACATGGTCAGTATCAGCCCTGTAACTACTACCCTGTAAGTATTTCTTGAATGAAAGCTGGAAGAGAAAAGGGAAGAACACTTGTTTGAACAAAATGGCTTATTTGTAATGGTAGTTCCATTTCCAAATAGATCCTCCTCCATTATTCTGCAAAGGCTCACATTTGCTGGCTTATAGCTAGAAAGAGTGAAATGCTCAAAATGTTCAAGTATGGCTAGTTTCTCCATGTGTACGTGGATATACTGTATTCACATGGCTCTCTTTGAATTTTGTGTTCAAGCAACCAGTTGAAAAAAGGAGCAGGAAGCATACCACAAAAATTGGGCAATAAAACACACAGGTACAAGAACCTGACTTCAAAGTAGGGCAGTGAAAAATTAGTGAGAAATGCACTGGGTGACAACTCTTATAAGCCACTCCTGAAATAATTGCAAGTACGTTTGCAGAACTCTGGCCATATTCAGTGACAACTTTGAAAAGTGAGCATGAAGCTCGATTCATTAAATAAGATAATTATTTTAAATAGAGCAACCATTCCCTGTAAATCAGAATCTGAAAGAACCTACCTTGGCTTGGAAGGTATTTCCGTACAGCATGGCTTTTCCTTTACTGATTAATGACACCTTCTTGTCTTGTAGGCTGTGATGGATCCAGTGCTTTTCTTACCCTTTGTTGCTTTGTGCTGGTTTTATAACATTATGAAAATAGAGAATTTAAACCCTCAGCAAAGCAACAAACAGAATGTTGCTCCATGGTTTGTCAATATAATGAAGAAAAAGGGCTTGTATATATCATCTTTAGTCATGAAAGACAACCAAGAGGACTCCTTGGACCACCCAGTAACCCTGTGAGGCTGCCATGCCCCATCCTGAAATTACCTGGACACTTCCAGTCATACTGCCAAGATGCTCAGCACTGATGGCCAATTCCTCAGCAGTGTTTGGTGGCCATCTCCTCAGCTGTGTTTGGCGGCCATCTCCTCAGCAAGGCAGTGCCGATCTCCTCAGAAGGCCCTGGCACCTGTCTCTTTCAGAGGGCGCTGGCAGCCATTTCTTCAAAATGGCGTTAACATCCATTTCTTAAGCAAGGTAGCTCCCCTTTGAGCGGGGCCCTGGCACCCACCTCCTCAGTAGGCGTTGGTGGCTGCCTCCTGAGAAAATGCTGGTGTCCATCTCCCCAGCAGGACCCCAGCGGCCCTCTGAGGTGCAGCCGCCGGTTTTGGCGCCAATCACCTCCCAGCAGCCCCCCTGGTTATTGGCTGAGAGGGCACAGACCTGTGTGCTGGGAGGGTCCTGAGGTGCACGGCTGAAGGCTGATGTGAGCTCAAGGGAATGCTCAGTACAACCCCATCACTGCTCTCTACATGACAACGGTGGCACTGACCAGCCAAAAATTTGGCAGCCATGATATCTGTGCTGTCCAGTGTGAGGAAGAGACTCCCACAACAGGGCTTTGCCCAACTGGAGACGTTACCCTCAGCCTTGCTGTGAATTTTTGCCATCAAGCTGCCACACAAACAGATGCCACTCAGGTGGAAGTCCTGCAGCACACTGGGAGGCCTGCAACTTTGTATCCAAATGTGTCTTCATCCTCTACATCTCTGTGCTGTGGCCAGCCAGCTGGGACAGGGCAGGCATTGGAGCTTCCTTGGAAGTGCTGTGACTGACATGAACCTCTATGCAAGCAATCCTCAGAGGAATGGATGAGGATAACACTGAGCGCGACCAGCAGCCTGCCAGCTAGGTAAGTCTGTTACTGCCTTGCATCCTTCCTAGGCCACTAGTGGTATCTCTGAAGTGTAAGAGAAATGACAGAAAAGCATCTTACTTGCAGCATTGGAAATAATGTTGGGACAGTCTTTTGAATGGACTGACTTGAGAAAAATACTGTTTCATACTTGCTGACTTATTTCAGAGTATGTGCAATTGTTTCTCGTGGCAGTAAACATCACAGTGAATAAGAGTTTGCAGGTTTAGGCCATCTGCTCCATGTTACCTCACTGAGCTCTCGGGTGCAGATAGAGACTGGGAGAAGAGCTGTTGCCAACCTGAAAATTTGCAATTGATTTGCAAATTTCTGCTAGTTCAGGCCCATATTCAGGTATCTCTGTGGGCTAGATCTTTAACAAAATCTTAAAACTTCCCAAATTAAATTGTATTTATGTTTATTCAGCTAACCAGCCTGGGTAAATCAACCAATATACATCCCTGCTTATTAGAACACTGTACTAAACACATCTGTAATTTGTCTAATTTGAAAAAGAAATTAAGGAAATGGAAACTGTGGTAATGAGAGAAATCTTTATGCATTTCTGTTCAAGAAGCTTGGTTTTTGTTTTTTTTTTTGTTTTTGGTTTTTTTTTTTCCAATTACTGCTATTTACATTAGTGTATTGGGACAGAATTTCTTTCCATTTATTGTTTAAAATCTCTTCTATCACAGACATACCAGAACAGCCAACTAAAAGCTAGTACAGTGTAAGCAGCCAGCACAGATGCCTTTTTTTGACAACAGAGATCCAGGTTTTCACAGCCTGTTAAACTTGCTTAGTCTTTTGCACTAGCAAAGGATGAAGAAAATTCAAATTCATTATTTTTAGGATCATTTAAATGGAAAACATAACTAAAAGCATACATCAGTATCTCCTATGCATCTCCAGATTTGTAACCGCTGTCACTCTTTGTCTTTTGCATTCCTTCATTTCCCAAATCCAATCCATACATCCAAATTATTTCACAGTGTGCCTTGAAATAACTAGCACGAGTTACAGACAAGGTGGGCATTTGTAGCATTTACTAGTTAACAGGAAATAATTGACTTTCAAATGGTTTCTGATTATACGTGTTAGATTGTTGCTGTGTGCTGTCTGTTGTAGGTTCACATGTCATATAATCTGCATGCTTTACAACCTATACAAAACTAATCATAAAAGCAAGCTATAACTTCATCACAGTCATGGTAAAAAAAAAAATATTTTTATGGGTGCCTGTTTTTTTTATTACCTCCAGATTTTATAGTAACTGCTAGATCCAAGGTATAAAACTTAATTTATGTGTGTTCAAAAAGTTTAAATGCTGTCTGGAAAAAAAAACACTGAAAATGCAAGGAGCATTATGAAGTAGGCATCAGTGTATTGGCGACATTGCTCAACACAAAAGATCAACTGAGAGTGTTTTTCTTAGGACTGACTTCTTCATACTGTAGTAACTAGAAACAACTGTTTAGCTTTTGCAAATCAGGTTCATTTACTTATTTCATTATGCATATCTTACCACTACAGCAGATTATTTTCAGAGAACTCTGAAACTCTGAAACTCAAGAACTCTGCCTTGTCCAAACATCCTTCTGATACATTAAAACTACTGCTTTGCAAACCAGTTCTGCAGGTTAGTGTACTTCTTAGGAAAGGAGCTGAAGCCAGAGATGCTGTAAAAGAACGGTATAGAGGAAGACCTCCTACATTTTATGTATTAATATAATATACAAAGATTTTTCAAATAATTGTTTGTTTTATGTTGTTTGCAATATAAGAAGTATCAATCTTCCTGCTTTTGTATGAGAGGAGATGGATAAGAAGTGTAGGGAGGGTTTTTTTTTCTGGGTGTTTCTAGGTTATTGGAGTTGGACAAATTCATAGTAATGTAGTTTGTGTTTCTACCTACAGGACAGGAGGAAGGTTTAAAAAAATACTTGCTGTCTTTAAAGAGTATCCCTATCTCCAGTAATAACAGGTTTTTTTGATAGGTTAAATTTTTGACAGTATCATCCCAGAAAAATCATAGGATTATTGAAGTCATTGAAGTCATCACAGCATAAAACTCACAAGACTGAAAATTGAGTGGTGAATAGATGTTGAGGTTTACCTTCAATCTGGTTGGAACTGTTTGTCTTTTTTTTTTTTTTTTTAATAAAGAAAATGCTGATGTTTGTGCTTAAGTACAAGTGCAACAAGTGCGAGGCTTTCTACAAAACTAAAGGAGATCAGAGAGGGAGACCAGAGCTGCCAGCACTGGTGTTCCCCATTACAGGTTTTTAGATCTTCATTATACAAAAACAAACAAACAAAAAAAAACCACCATCACCAACAAAGCAGAAACATAACTTTTAAAAATCATGTCTAAGTCTCTTGCAAGTCACCACTCACTGCTGTTTAGATGTTGATTACACTTGTTTAAATGTCAACATAACCATGCTTTTTTTTTGCTGCACAAACCTTTCAAGATAAACAAAGTAAGAAAAGGAAACTTCCAAACAGATAATAGATTTGGGATATTTTCAAGTAGTCATCGTTTAAAAAAAAGGAACATGGTATAGATAAGGAGCAGTGATTCCAGTAATATATTTGACACTGATGAAGACAGAAGATCTCTTCAATAATCCCTCCAGTATCAACCCTTTCTTTGCTAACCAAGTATTTTCGTATTCGATCTATTCCACCTCCATGTTATGAGTTGGACATTCCTATCCATCCATGGTTATCACTAAGAAATTTGATTCTGGGCAAGTTGACAGAAATACATTATGGCAGCAGCATCTTCAAATTATGAACGGTAGAGAATTTCTGGGTAAACATTAATTTTTCCAGATTGCTACTGCCTGAAAGCTTTAGAAGCTGTGCTCACAATTTGTGTCTATACTCATAAATCTTGTGAATGTTTACCAGCTAGCACCGCCATGTAGCTAGCACCACTGCTAGCTCTAGCTGCTCTGCTAGTGCAGGTCAGTTCCAAGCCTTGACAATCTGAGAAATGCTTCAGTGCTGGCAACTCTCCACCTTAACACTACGCCTTCTTATATTGTTAGGCCAACATAGAGTATACACCAGTAGGGCCACATAAAATTTTCAGAGCATTGGAGATACTATGCTACTGATAGAAAATAGGCGTTAAGTAGCCTGCATTAAGACTGACAAACTGGCAATTCAGCTCCATCTGGATTCTGAATGATTTTCCATCATCATATAACAGTTAAAGGTTCATTTGCCATCTGGCTCTTGAATCAACTGCTGTCACACAAGCAGCACCCAGCTGGTCCAGGGTCAGGTTTAATTTGTTATTTGGTATATCTCCATTTTTAGGTGCTCAGTTTGAGTAATTTTCCTTGCTGATTGCTTATCAAAAGTAGTTACAAGCACTACTTGTTAATAACATACTGGGAAACTTTAGCAAACTCTTTAATGATACTCACTGGAATAGTAGCAATGACAATTAGGGAAGCTGGAGCAGGTAAGGTTACAGTAGCTACATCTAGGATGTCTGCACAATTGGAACTCAAACATCTTTGTGCTTTTCTTTACAAGAAAGAAATAATAAAACAAAAAAAAAGACCTTCTTTATATGCATTACATTTGGGTCCCAAATTTTCAAGGATTGAAAACTAATAATTCCTTTTGAAAATTTTAACTTATTTTCTTTAATATTCTGGCCATCATCTAATCCTTTTACAGTGTCAGTCATTTATCCTTCTCCCGGAGCTTCCTCCTGTCATCTATGGTTCAAAGTTATAATGAAGGTGACTCATTCAGTGAGTCTCCTTGACCAAAGGAAACTGTGGTGTGGAGCAGTGCTTTGCCATAAGTACTCTGGGAACAAGCACAAGCACTAAAGGAGCCATTCACTGTAGAGCTCTCCAGCTACTGGAACACTTCATTTCTCATTTTTCATTCTTATTTCTTTTAAAGCTATTTGTAATGGAGCTACAGTCTGAAGAGGAAGAGCTCACCTTAGCCGTAAAGCTTCATTGCAAGGCAGCAAATTGTACTGTATCAGAATATCAACCTTATCTAAGATTCATGGAATGAATTATACATATTGCATTCCTTAAAATTGAAACCTGCTGAAGTATTACTGTAATTTAAAAATCTAAGTAAGTGGATTTGTACAGAGAGATTTAAAATTTAAACCTGTTTAAAAATTGAACTGATTGGGGAAAAAAACTTGAGAAATGAAATTCAAAACGTAAAGAATTTCCATTCAGAGAAAAGGGAGCCCCAAACTAATTTTGTCGTAAGACCCAACCTTAAAGAAAAGCATTTGCCGGGTTACTTCCATCTAGGAAAGAACGTAAAATCCCAGTCACCTGAATCTGTTAATATCCCACAGTGGGAATTTATGCTGAATTAGGAATTCAAGGAAATGCAAGGTAATTTACCCTGCAGGATGATAACAGAGATATTCTGTGCAGTATGGATTGTGTTAACTTTATTTTATTGATTTATTTGAATCTGACAAAGGAAAACAATTAGTAGTGGTAGCTGATGCATGCCTTTTTTTGTGTGTATTTTTAAAAGCAAAAACCATAGCTGTGACTCATTCAGCCTCATAGTTACTGATGTCTGTCCTCAAGTGAAGTGCTATTTTAGCTCAGAAACTCCAGCAATCATTACTTCTTGCAACAACAAAAGGGACACCTTGAGAGGAAAGTGTCAGACTCTTTGATCTACTAATTAGGTGATGTACCAAAGAACAAATTGACAAGAATTTCTTTTGTCTTGTTAATAAAGTGCTACAAGAGTCTCATTTTACCTCTTCTTATGTGAATGTTGAAGGGCTTTATGGGTACCATTTCCCTGCCTGAAAGTGATGACCATCTTGCTTTTCACATACCAAAATGATTTGGTTTTGGTAAGGATGATGGTTTAGCTAGTAAAACAGGGAGATTTGCCCAAATGCTGTTTCAAAAATGCATTTGTATTAGTGAGATCATACTGAAACTGATCTGAGATCAGGCATCACTTTTAATCTCTGCATTACTCAGTATGCTTCATACATCATGTGTCCTCTAAACAAATATGCAATAAAGCAGGCTAGTGAAGCTAACCAGACAGATGGCTGAAATCCTACATGTGAGATGGATTGGTAAATGGATAGGTAAAGACACGGATGGGTGTTTCGAAAGGCAGAGAAAAGGGTAGTTGATTACAAAGCTAGATAGAAAATGGAAGGTATTATAAGAAGAAATATGGGATAATATAAACAGAGCCCCTAATCCAGTTGACTGTAAATCCCTTTTTCTTAATTGGTTTAGAAACTGTGGGCTGTAATGTGAGACAGAGGGCTCTCAGCTGCTCTTCTTTGCTGCCTAGAATCACATTAAGAGGGAAACAATAGCAGAGCTGACAGCTCCTTGTCTGTAGGGGCACTTTGAGCTAATCTGCTATTGAGACTAATACAATTATATGGGATTATAGGATTGCCACTGATACACAGATTAGGGCTCTCCCAAAGGGAGTTGCATTTTGGGGTATTACAAAAGGGGAAAATATACAAGGGTTCCAATTATTCAGAAGTCAAAAAAGAAACCTACAAAGGTACATTTGGATTTGTTGCTTTCCTGGCTCATACTTGCAGTCATACACAAGTACTTCCACCCAGAAGTAGGAAAATAATATATTGTTTATTCTACATGCAATACTCGGTGCTGTCCTGAGCAATCTGAGGTCAGAGAGAAAAATGCGTGTTTCATACTGCTCTCCTGCAAGAGTACCATTTCAATGCAGTAATTCAAAATGAAGGCAAAATGTAGATCTACATTTCATATGGCAGCTGGATGTCCTTGCTTTCTGCCTCCCTGTACACAACAAATAAAGACAGTGGCTCTGAAATGGAATGATGTAAAATTCTCTTTGGTGAGTTTTACATATCTATGAATACCACAGTACTGAACCCCGTCCTTACCTCCCTTTACAGATTTATTCTGAACTTGCAGAAGAACGAACACAAGCTATGTTAACAGAGACCACTATGAATATACATGCTGTAGACACTGACCTGACACATGTCCTTCCACACCTTCTGGGTACCTTAAGATTTTGTGAACTATACTCAGAGCCAATAAGATATGTAAATGATAATGTGCTCATTTAAAAGCCTATCAACCAACTCACCTCTAGTCACATAAAAATCTGTTAGTGTAGCTAATCAATTGTAGCTATCCCAAGTCTCAAGTCACTGGGCCTACTTTCACGTGAGCTTCAAGTTCATATATTTCATACACGTTCTTTTTCCCTAGCCAGTTAACAGCAAAATGTAAGCATGCTGTTCCCATTACTCCTATTCCCAAATCCATCTCGAACAGCTGCAGTGCTGATTAACAACATTTGCTCATGTGACAATAGCGAGTAGAGATCTTTAGCAAAGCTTCCCACCTCCTATTCTATGTTTACTCCAGCCACCTAATTAGAGATATTTTCTGAGATCTAGAGAAGAAAAAACAGAAACGTGGAAAAGAACTATGATAGTTTCACAGCAATTATTCATGACAAAACCAGGAATGAAATTTAATATACAGCAAAGCTCAGTACTCATTGAATCACGCTGTTGCAATTCCTATCTGGCAGTTATCAATTGTGGTGAAGGAGAATAGAATCTTGAGTAGACCATGTGATATTGTCTTCCTTGGTGGTGTCTGAGGGTCATTTTCAAGAAGTGGCCTCCCATTATCCATTATCATCCTTTTACACGCAAAAAATGAAATTCTTCCTTCTGAACTGAGCTGCACATGCCAAGAACTGTGTTGTGGATCGCACTGGAGCCTCTACAGCGCTGAAGCTTTGCATGAGGGACAGACCTGACCTACTTTGCTAAAGAGAACCTGCTGCTTGCCAGTATTAATGGTCATCTGAGAAACATCCAGCTACTGCAAACAGCGGGAAGAGTAGTCAGGAAATGGTTCTGAGAAACAGTTCGATGATGGAGGAGGAAACGAGTTAAATTCCGTAAACTGAATTTAATTCTAATCATGCTTCCTGTGTGAATAAACCAAGGGCTTCTGTACATCCCATAGACTTCTCCCATGTTTGCAAGAGGTTGGCGAGACAAAAAATTGGCTTTTCTCTGATGATTCAATAATTGTTAGTTGACAATCTCACTAGCATCTTCATAACAACTTTCAGTCACTAAAATTAGCCAGTTCCTGCTGAGTCTAATACAGCCTTGCAGAGTTAGAGAATTAACACCTTAAAATACTGAATGCAGAGGGAATTTCTGCTCAAATGCTGGGCAGATTTCCTGCCCATTCAGAAAATGTTTTTCTGCCTATTCTCTTCTCTTTTCTTTTTTGGATATTTACACTATTTGATTAAGTACAAAATATTACCTCTCCCTATAGATCCAGGCTTTCAAAATAGTTTATTTATAACATCTCTTTCCCTCTTTTTAGCAGCCAGTGAGTGATAAATTATTTATTTATAGGGAAGCTCAGGTTCTGAATGAGATCTTTCTAGGAGATAGTCATCCAAGCTTATTCAGCAGACCACAAGTCTGTACCCCCAGATTAGATCAAATAGAAATTAGCTGCAATTGGCAGTTGGTTTTTTTTTTTCTTTTCCATTTTGAGTATTGTAATTTAAAAAGGGGGTTGAGTGCGCACAAATGGAGAACCTGAGGCTGCCAGCTCCCCTGGGCATGTGATCTAACTTAAAGAGAAAAGCTTTGTGGTTGGACTATTAGACCTGTGCATGCAGGTTTGTTCATGTTTTTGCACATGTGTGAGAACAACACATACATCTTCCCATTTGGCTTGGTGCTGGGTACAGAAAGAGAGAGACGCAGGTGCAGCAGTGAATGTAAAATGTGGTTAATGTGTAGTAGGGAATGGAAGTGCTACATGAAGCACTTTAAAGTGGGACAAGTGACAAAGTGTCTTGTTTTTATGGGTAAAAAGCATCTTGTTAGCGTTTGAAGTAGATGAGAAGACAATTGAGCTTACTGAATTTTAGTGAGAGAAAGTACAGTCTGGAAGGACTAAAAAGGGAAAGTGAACAGAAAGTCTGCAGTCAGAGAAAGCTGACTGACATGCAGAGGGCTGCTGGTGCTGACTTTCAAAAGAGGAAGGCCTAGAAATGAGGCCACTGGTTATCAGTGAGTCCTGGATGGGTGCCACCGACCTGTTTACTTATACACCACGGTTTTTACTAGTACTTAGAAGTTTACCAGCAGGTATGGCAGAGCTTCACCCCTGAAGCACTACAAGGTGGTAAGCACAGTGTCCCTCTCCCAGTGAATGGCCACGAGGACCCATGCTGTAACTCTATTGGTATCAACAAAACATCCCACAGCAAGCATTGTGTGAGACCAAGCAGCTTTGGTTTCACCCCTTCCCACAGGAACTGGAGTAGCAGTGAATGCTGCAGACAGCAATGACCTTCAAAATAGGTTGGTGATGGATTTGGGGCAGATGAGATGAATTTATCTTCAATTAGCAAAGTTGTGTTTTCAGTTGTTATACAGGGAGCTTGAACATACCAGTAAGCATCCTTTACAGCACATCCATGCATCACCTGCTGTAAGTAATTCCTTGTATCCACATATTGGCCTGGGTACTCCTATGGGATCCACTACAAAGCTGAACACAGCTGTATGTGTAGGAATGTGTGTGCGATTCAGAAAACAGCAAGGCTGATGTAGGACAGGGCAAGTTAGTTTACTATACACCCAATTAAGAGGTTGCAGATACTATACAGCATGCTATGGAGGGAAGGTGACACAATGGCATTTCTTTTCTAGTGCTCTACTGCACAGCTTCTAATTGCAGTGCAAATTAAACAGAACTGTACATAGAAGGAATCAGCAGCTATCTTTTTTCACAGGGAAAGACAGGTTTCTCAGACATTTAAGTACAGCTGCTAGCCAGTTCCTAGCAAAAATAGTTGTTGTGGTTTTGGCTTACGTATTTACATGGGGATCAAAAATGATGAATTATTGTTCAGACATTACTGAAGAAATACATATACAGTCCAAGAGTGGGTAAAAATACCACTTTGCTGCTGGATCTATATGCACTGCTTTAATCTTGGTTATGTGTGAGAAGAGCTGAACATTTATGGTTGTCAAACCAAGGGACTATAAAACTGGAGCATAAATGAAAAAAAAAAAAAAAAAGGAAAAAGAATGTAAGCCAAATGAGTAGAGATGGTCAATCAGAATTGAGAAAAAAGAAACAAGAGAAACTGATTTAATTTAAGCGGCATTTAGGGGCTAGATATTCAAAATGTTATTTCCCTGGTGCTTGATGAAAAACTGCCTTTTAGACATGCAAGGCTGTTTCTCATAATCACAAAAGACGTTAGCATGTACATGGAATGGTAATGAAAATTCACTAGGACAAGCATTTCTAAGAAGCATGATAATTTGGGGGTATTCCTACTGGGGAATGCTCAGTTTAAGATTCGCTTATGGGTCAGAATTCTCTCTTTGAGTAATTCTTCCAGTGTCTCTTAGTTGACTGTTGAAAAACACATGCCCAACATCATCAATCGTGTCTTGATAGCCCTGTTGTGTAATAAGAGAGGAGAACCCAGCCCTTCCTATATTTAACTCTCAAAGAATGCTTTAGGATCTTAAACACTGAAGATATATTGAAGAATGTTCCCAAAACATTTTACAGAACAGCAAATCTGTCAGGAAGAATCACCACAGATGGGTGAATTATGACATTCTGCAATCATGCAGATATGCCCTGTGCTACAACACAGAAGTTCAGGACAAGAAGTAAAGGCTATTGTAAACAAATAAAATGATGGGGGTGAAGTTTGGTTGGCATAAAGTAATATTCCAGATTGCATCCTGATTACATCCTTCCCAAAATCAACTTATTTATATTTCTAAATTTTTCCTTTAAGGATACTGCTTCACAACACAGACAGTGTTCTCTATGTAGTCTATTCTTTCCCATCTGTTATTCCTTAACCTTCTAGTAAAGCTATGTTACACATCCGCTCTTGGTCACATCAACTTTTCCCAGCTCAGTGTTAGGAAATTGCCTCTGGAAGTCTCACTGTGGTTCTTGAGATTTGAGCAAAAAGCATAGAAGCTGTGTGGGTTGAGCACATTCAAAAGTACAGATTGACTGCTATCTCATGTGCTCTTGGCTCAGTGATATCTAAGTCCCCTTTGTGATAGCTCCATTGGTACCAGAGCTTTGATGTTAAAGACATAAAAATTCCATCATTAAATCAAAGATCCCATCCAAGACAGGAAATGAAGAATAAATTGGAGAGCTGTTCCCTAGACCCTGGCTTTGCCAGCCTCCATTTCAGTGGCTGTCCATGAATGACGGAGCAGGCTTATTCAGGCTCTCAGAAGCAGAGACATTCCAGTGTGTTGATCTCATATTTACTTTAATATATATAACTTTTTTCACATTGCCCAAGAGAGGGAAAAAAGAGATGAAGAAAAAAATTTTCTACTACCTACCCACCCAAGAGTTGGGGCAATGAGCAAGTGAGGGAATATGCAAGTTGTGTCTGTCTGAAGATCATATTTTGTTTTACAGCAGTATGGCAATAAATTTGTTTTATAAAAAGCATGTTCACATTTTACACTTGCATGCTTTTAAACAGTATTAACAAGATTAATTCAGACCCTTTGCAATGTAGAATGAAAGAGTATTTAGAAACTTCTAAAGCTACACACTGTGAAACTAACAGTCTGTAACTGCTTTGTTGAACTATAAAACTTTTCAAGCTAACATAATGGATTTGTGGATAGCAAGATCTAGATGGATGGATCATTATGCTCATCAACTCTGACCTCCTGCATATGACACAGTCCAGAGCGTATCACCCAGTGATACCACCATCAAGCCCAATAATTTATAGCTGAACATGCAATCTCTTTCAGAAAGAAGAACATAGAATCTTGATTTAAAGACTCTAGGCGATTAATTTACCACATCCCTATGCCATCTGTTCCAGTGGTTAATTATCTTCAGTTAAATGTGTATCTTATTTGCAGACTGATCTTTTTGACTTTAGACTTTTATCTGCCTCTCTGTGTGGACATGATGGCTCATAATGCTTTGATATTTCCCATGCATTAGGGCTGAAATGTGATGCCTAGACTGGAAATTTCAGGTTTGGAGTTTTGTTTTGGTTTCTCTTGTTGAAACCTTAATACAAAGCCTTTCAAGGCATTGGCACAATACACTGTAATATTTCGTTTTGGAGCAATTTCAATGACTCAGTGTTAATGGCATATAGTATTCCAGATTTTGAGGAGTAAAAATATTATGTGCACTTCATCTGTTTGTTTAAAGCGGTGTTTCCTAATGAAGGCTGTACAGTGCTGAAGTGTAGAAGCAGAGTTTGATGTAGTGGCAAAAATAAGGATTGCTGAGAGTCCTAATTCCTCTGTCATGGTCCTAGTTCTGCTGCTGCAGTTTGATTTGTGAGTCCTGAGAAATCATCTCACTTAGTTGTAAATAGTTATGGGGGCTGTGTTACGAAGCATACAGAGATTTTTTTGGAGCTGGACTGCCTGAACTACCTTAACAACAGCACGTACTTTATTTGGAAATTCTTTGAAAACTCAGTAACTTCACTTAAAGTGATTTCAAAATCACTTCACATATTTGAGTTTTATAGTCAGAAAGTCTGTTATACCTGTTATCCTGTGGCACCAAGGTATACAGATTTGTCAGCAGTATCCATCTCTCCTGAAAAAGAAATGCATCATTCCTTGTTCTGCATCTCACTAGCTTTCCTTGGGCTGAATATCATAGCCTTATCTACACTTAACTAAAATATATTTTCCCTTTATACCTCTATACTTTCATGGGTTCCCTGCCACACCTACAAAGCTATCCAGACTCCTAGCCAGACTACTCTCCCAATTGACATGTTAGTTTCCCTGCGGAAATTTTCCAAGCTGAACTTTCCCACCCATCAACAGGGACAGGGCTCCATATGGAGATATTACCTACATGACTGTAAATTTAGTACTTACAACCTATTTTTCACTGACTCCTCTACTTAAGGTCTACCATATGCTTTTGTTTCTGGTAGCAGCCCTCTTCTCATTGCTTGCACTGATGCAGCTTTGCCAATGTAGTTCAAAATCCCACCCTTGATTGCTGCCCGGTTACCTTACTGTACAGATAAGGTTATGGTGACAGGATCAGCTATGTAATGATAATAAAGGCTTCATTCCTTTCTCCAGGGAAACCTCCAGTAGAAGGAAGGACCTGTGCCTGCCTCCACTGAAAGACAGCATGCTGTGCTATCCCTCCTGTTTATGAATCAGTTAACACTGAGTTCTCACAGAGTATCGTAGGTGGCCGAAAAACCTGAACTCAGGGAGTTAATTCCGTACCAACAATGCTCTCCTTCAACAGTCATGGAATGCTCCTAGATCTCTTTCAAACAGGAGAGCTAATTAAGAGAATACTTTTCTGGGTTCAGTTAAAACCTAAGAGCCAAAGACAAATCAGGCAGCTTTAGAGAGATGTTCCTAAGCTGACAGAAAGAAGTGCTCATTGGAAAAGGAGCTTCAAACAACCACCAAATGATTATGGTAGTATAAACGCAAATGGAGATGCTTCAAGGAGGTTCACCAAATTCTTCTCAATTTTTTTTTCCTTTGAAGTGCTATAATCCCAAACTTCGTTTCCCTGACCTCAGTTTATCTCGAAGCAGCTGACACGTTTTGGATACCAGCCATCTTAGCTCAATCAAGTTAACTAGAGATTATGGCCACTCAGCACCACAGAGATTATCTCATAGGGAGGCAGTCTTTCTAAGTCATGAAATAAGTGAGATATAAGTATTAAGAATTTTTTCTCCCTTCTTCCTCTGTCTTACTCTTGATGGATAATGTATTCCCAAGATATGTCAAGCATTGTGATCCTCAGCAATACTTGTTCTTACTTTGTTCAAACAATAACAAAAGGTGAAAATGCTGTTTTTCTCTCTATACAAAACACAGCATGAAAAAGTGCTTCCCTTGAAAGATCTGTTTACTCACCCAAGACTGGCAACTCCTAGCTCAGACACATTTGAGAGTGCTGGAAACATAAGGCTAGGGAAGTATACTGTGAATCTGACAAGGAGCGATGCCACAAAGCAGGGTTATCTGCAGGTGAGTTGTTGACAAATGAAGTATTTTTGTAGTAGCAGTACTAGAGTGGTCCACAAGGGCTCAGCCCCGAGATGTGCAGGAATACCGGCCACCCAGTAGATGACTCTTTTGCCTGCACCGTGCTGTCCCACAGCAGCAGACTTGGCACTGGATGCAGAGCAGTGTTCCTCTTATCGGAGAGGAGCAGAAGTATCTTAAAACTGCTGCTGTACTTCTGTCCTGCATTGAATTCTGCCAGGCATGCAAAAGTCAGGCCAAGATATCTGGCCCTTACGTTGCACTCAGAACAAAATTTCTTTTGATCCATATTAAATTTGTGCCATTTTATTTCATCAAGAGCTGACTTGCATTTAAGCTATGGGATGGAATAGAATTCATTATCTCTACTTTCTTCTCTATTACTTTGCACTTTTCAAATTAAGTCATCATATTCTTTTTTAAACTTCATCTGGCACTGACTCATTCCTTCACGCTGTGTCTAATAATTTTCCTAGGCTCTCGTCTGGCTTGCTTTTTGCAATGGCCATTTGGAAATGAAGCAGCCAATACTGAATGCAGAAGCTTAGTTGGAGCTACAACACCAATCAATCCTGCTTTAATGCGTTCCATATTATTTTTATTCTCTTTCATACAGTCTGATTTTACTACCTTTGCACACTGTGGTAATGTCTTCATTGTATTTTTTATTTATTTTAAGATATTGCAGCTGAGTAAATTCCTGCATGTATGTACACAATGGGTGTAATTTAAGTAGTTCTTTTCAAAATGTATTGTGTTGCACTTCTCAGTGCAAATTTCAATGATTTCATAGCAGCAACTTACCCTGAAACTTGGGACATTCAAGAAATCTCTGATAGCTTTCTCCAACTTTTTTATTCCTTCCCTTTTCCTCCACATTTAGCAAAATCTACTATCAGTGATTTCTTTAATGTAGGATTCCCAGTCCCCCCCTCAGTCTCAGCTAACAACCAGTCTGTATTATTAAGAGGTCAAGAAGGTTATGGTACAATTGGAAGAGTTCCAGAGTAGGGTGGTAAGAAGTAGAGAGATAGAAAACATGGGCTTAGGGGAAAAATGAAGTTGCTTGGTATACAGAAAACTAAACTGACAGGAGTCAAGGTAATTGATACAAACAGTTAATAGGAAAAAAGAAAAAAAGAAAAGGTAGGTGGGACAAGCAGTAAAGGCTCAACTTGAAGCAAGGAGAAGTTAAACACATGAATATCACTTTCTAACAGTAGGAATGGTGGAGCAGACAGATGGCTTGAATGCAGGAATCCAGAAATCTCCATCATTCCTCAGTAACAAGCAAGGCAGACAGGGGAGGTTGGCTGAGCAGACCCCATTCTGATCATGAGTGCTTGAGAGCTGTTTTCTGTGATTCTGTGAAAGATAGCCTGATGGCATGTGCATAGCATCATTTTACCTTGTTCACAGCTGATGTAATGTAGTCTAGCCTTTACACGGAGCCTTACTGTTGCTGACAATAAATCAGTGATAACAACTGCAGAAAGTGATAATGAAACAAGTGGAAAAAAAACCTGGGGCTCTGGGGTGTCCCAACAAATGAATACAAAACACTGTGTGTATCACAGTGCCATCACTAATCTATGGCTCCAGTAGAGCATATGCTCTCCCATGGAGGGTTGTTTATGACTCTTGTTCACCTTTCTTTCTCTGTCTTCTGTCAGCCTGTTTGCATTGCAGGGTGAGAGCTGAATGTTTCTGCAGCACTAACTGTAACAAGGACTCTGTCTTAATTCAGGCTGCTAAGAGTTGCCATAATGATTAACAAGCAGGGGCGGAAGGCACTAGCATCAAGAATGATTACTGACTATTTCTGACAGAGATAACATTGCCTCTGTGTCACAGTAGCATCTAGTAGTATAGAAGTATATTTAAGTACCTTCTCCACTGTGAAGCAACTCATGCTTTAAATAAATGTATATACTTACATGCCATATATAAAAATTGTATGTAAAAATATGAATATGTATGCACACATTTTATATATGTGTGTATAAGTTAAAACATAGCTCTTCTGAGGGAAGAAGTATAGTAAGTAAAGTGACTGACAATGACAACAATAGCAATCAATGAGATTAATGATTTAGTCTGGATGGCAGTCACGTACACTGAAACCAAAGCCCTGGAAACAGAAAAATCCAGATACAGTCCTGTTTTTAACCATAATTTAAGGCAGATTCTACCAGGAAATGACTAATATAAGGCAGATAGCTATTTGTAGATACTAGGAAAGTTCTTCCAAATCTACAGCTAAGCCTGTATCATGATATCTCAGCCCCAAGTTTAAGCATGCGGCTTTGGAAGTGATAAAATCTCACTTCAGTGCCCGTAAGTGAAATCTAATAAATGCCTTAGAAGCAAATTGTCTGTTGTCCAGCCTCAAGGATTCCTTAATTCTACACTGCTGGCCACATATCCACTGTTCCTGCCTTACAGGCAGCAGATCACATCCACACTTAGAAACCACAGATCTCACTATAGTGATGAGCACTGCTGAGCTTGTGCTAGAGCCACATCATGCATGTTACCATTCTTCAGCTATTTCAGAGTAACAGCCCATCTGCAAGATCTTACCATCTAGTTTGTAGTGTCATTTGAGGTCATGTATTCTACGCTGAACAAAAGAGTAAATTACCTGAGCTGAACCATAAGGGAACAAGATGTTGCTTGAGAACAGTTGTGGTGGAGCAGCTGAGCTGAGGTAATGCAAAGCACTGAGCTCAAGGAATCTATTGTTAGAGAAACCCTAACAGACACTGAGCAAACTAACACAGACTGAATGAAGAAAAAACATTGTTTATTAAGACAATAATGAGCAAATACATATTTATGCTCCAGAGTTCCCTGGGATCTATCAGTCCTCCAAGATGTCTTCCAAGGCATGTGGGCCCTGACCCTACCCCAGGAGGAAATTTGCTTACAGCTCCTCATGTAAGGGTGGAAAAGCAGTATTGATGAAGCAAGAGAAAAATGTGTTAATCACCATGCAGAATTTCTAGTAATTCATGACTTAATGCAGAATCCTATATCAAATCCCACTAATTTGAGATTCTCTAGATGCAGTATTGCTGACAATCACAGGAAAAACAGTTTGTATGATTGTAATTGGGGAGTTAGGGGATTGTAACATCTCCACGTTTTTTCTCACGAGATTACAAATTGGGGGAAAAATGATAATACAGCACATTTTCTTTTTTACCTGCTCTCCTTGCCTTTAAAAATAACCAAAAGAAAGAAATCACATGGAGGATAACCCATTTAATGAAACTGAAACAATTCCTTTACTACTAGGTTCAATTAACAAGAAGCAACAGAGTTCTTGCTGCACAAATCCTACCCAAAAATATGGATCTTTCAGGATTCTCTTGACAGGCAAACCAGGCAAACTATTATTCTTAGCCCATACATTCTTCTGTCATGCCATCAGGAAGACTGCTTGATAGTTATTCACAATGATGTACTGATACACTTCTCTGGTATATGATGATATACTTGGGAGTACAACTAATAATTTGAGTTGTTTGCCTATGGAATTGTAGGTCATTCAGGTTTTTCTTCATCAGTGCTTAAGCATAGACAGATTGCTCTGAAGATCCCAAAGAGTTGGCTGCTGTTTACACGTGTACAGACAAAATTGCTTTGAAAGAAGTGAGACACTGAGTTGGGAACTGCCTCGTTAGACATGAGACTCTCAAGAAGACAGATCGTCTCACATATTGATACAACATCACAAAGCAAATATCATATTGCAGTGTCGGGACAACATGCAACAAGTGTTTTGCGGCACTCTCAGAATCCATTTGATGTGATCCATTCCTCTTCTCATTCCTTCTGTCTTTGTGCAGAAAACATAGTTTGTTTCTTCTCTCTTGCTGGATGCTTGGAAAAATAAGAGATGAAGGTTTGAAAAACATGCCGCATGCCAGCCACATTAGCTGCCCCCAAGAGCCACAAATAGCCCTATTCTTCTTCCCGAATATTTATATTACAGTAGTGCCTAGAGGCTCCAGCTAACAGCAGGGCTGTACAAAACTAGGCTGTGTGCCAGCCACAGTGTAAATGCATGTTAACACACAGCCCACTCTGCAATGAGCTTGGGATGCAACCTCGCATATACACCACAGAATTAAAGTCTTTTTTTTTCCTTCAAGTATTCACATGAGAGATGGAGGTCCTAGGTACCTGCAGCTCTAGGAAATGAGAACAAAAAAATCCTCAAGGTGAGGTACTACACAAGGAGAAGCTGGTACTTATTTACAAAATGTCTAAGTTGAGTTTTCACACTCATATTCCATAGATTTAATTCACCCACATCCCATGTTATATTTAAATATATATTTATGTATAATTCTGAAGATGTGAGTTGTTTTAATAATTAGCTCCAGGTCATGTTGGAAGTGGACAGCAAGTTCACAACATATACTAAAAATGATTGCTTATTTTAAGCTAAAGTATTAGTAAGAAGTCAGTTATTTTACTGTTGCAGAAAAGATTATGTATGCAAGTGTGGAAGATAGGGATTAGCAAAGCCACCTCCCAACATCAGTAGTTGGAAGAATTTCTTCAAGCAAGAATCTGGATTGTAAAGTGCAGTGTTGAAGTGTTACAGTGTTACAAGTAAAGGCTACTTGCTTCATCTGTTAAACCATCCTTTGGTAAGAAAAGACATACCAAGTAAACAGCAAACTACATTGCACTCCTCACAGTGTATCTTGTCAGGAGTAAAAACTTCATCACATACTATAGGAGCTAAAGGTCTCAGGATTAGAGTGAATGAGGTCAGTGTTAATTAATGCTCTAACTAATCACAGGGCAAATGCTTCCAGCAACAGGCAGTCCACAATATTGTCTTGATCTGCCATGTATAAGGCCTGGAGCTGCTGTGATTTCAATAGTTTTAAAGGAGTATATGTGTGTACATATGTTTGTTACATGTAACAGTGAACGCAGTATTAAACTTTCAATAAATCAGGCATGTTTTTGAGACCAATCCCCATTGCTGGGTAACTGTCTTGGAGTCTGGGGCCCACTCAGCTCCTGGATAAGTGCAGTGCTACAACAGATTGGCATCCAAAAGCAGTGACCACTGTTTTGTTATAGAGTACACAGAAAGCAGCATCTGTAACTCATGGCTTTTCTCTTTCTCTGTGTGTTGGATCAGAGTTACAGACAGTGTAAGTTATGGGACAAGACCAAAAGAAGAAAATCAAAACCCCAAAATAAGCAGTCAAAAAAGGAGGCCACAAAGAAGAAGGAAAGTGAAACCCTGTAGCCTCCAAGTCATGAACATCTCTTTTGATCTCTGCTTCTCCTATTTCTGATCTGACAAGTATTACAAATGCCAAGCTTACATCCCTCTTCCCTCAAGTGATTAATGTGCAGTGGTCTTTCTGAAAGCTTAGAAAGCTCTCCCTCTGGGCCACAATATTTGATAAAGAAATGAAGCCTGGCGATTAATAATTCCCTGGGCTGAGTTTTTGTTTAATAACTATTCTGTCGGTGATAGATCTAAAGGGTGAGGGTGTGGATGTGTGTGCATGCGGAGGGAGTAATTTGATTGTGGCCAGGAGATTTGGCAGGCTGGCATTACTGAGCAGCTTTTTAGCAATGGCTGGAAAACCAGCATGACAAATCACTCAGTTCTCTACTTCCCCAGCATACCCTCTCTCACCACAGCTATCTCATTAGACTTGATCCAGCCAATCCTAGCTTGTGATTCAGGAAATATTTCCTCCTTGACATTCAAGAGAACAATTCCTTACCCAAGGAAAATTACATTCAAAAATAAATGGAAAAGCATCAATCAGCAGGGAAAATATATTCAGCTTTTTTGATTTCTTGAGAGAAACTGATTTTTTTATTTTATTATGTTTAAGTAGGGCTGAAGGCCATGGTTTGAATTTAAAAAACAAAACAAAACAAAACAAAAAACTAAGGTAACTAAAGCAACAGCACCGTAACACTTACATATAAAATGCTACCTTTTCTTTGCATAGAGACCGTATTTTTCATTAACACTAAATCTTGAACATTTAGAGGCCTATGGAGATGTGCTAGCAGATACCTTTACAGATGACAGATTGCCAATAAATTACAAGGCCTGTTCTGGTATGACCTGTATGTTGTTTTAAAACAAAAGAACAAAACAAACACACACACAAAAAACCCACAAAAAAACAGCAAGCCAACTGTGTTTCCAGACAAGCTTTTTAGAAATTTAAGCTTTTTTTTTTTTTTAAGCATTAAAAAAGATCACACAGAAATAGCTTTCCTTTAAAAGCAGTTCTCTCCACCTGACTGCTTAAAAACAAAACAACAAAAAAAAACCCACTCATATTCTTCTTCAGATCAGAAAAATTTGAGAGTCAGCCAAGCCACTAAAGAGTGTGTATTTCACACATAGTAGCTCCAATGTTGGCCCAAGCAACATCTGAACTTATGCACTGAGCCAAAAGAAAGCAACATTATTGATTGTGTTCCTGGAATATCCAGAAGTGTTAACTTAGATTAAGGGTGTATCATATGCCTTCCTTCCCCTGTATGAAACATCTTCCTCAAGAAGCTGATATGTTCAGTGTCTGGACATCTGTTCTCTCCTAACAGTAGCTGGTACTACTTAAGCCTCTCCCCAGCCATGCATCACATTTCCCACTGAAGATTACCTTCCTGTTAGAGAGGCTAAATAGTTCAGTGTTGTTTCACCCTGAATGATCTGTATTGGCATATGCAGCTTAAATAAGTATGTCTTTACTATGCCAGCTTACCTTTAAATGATGGAATCAGAGGGCATACATCAAGAAAAGTCCCAGCAGCTGAGAGTGCCCAGCCAGCATCTCAGAAGTTCATTGCAGAGTCGGGAATTTAGCCCAGGTATTCTGGCATCCCTATTCATGAGGCTCATTGCCTTTACATCTGTAGACAAAAATAAATAAATAAATAAAATTCAGCAGTGCCTTTTAATGAGATTCCCTTAGAAATGTATCTAAGGAGATGTTTTCGTATTATGAAAGAGATTATGATTTTTATCCAGAGGGTAAATAACCCAGTGAATGAAATGTGTCATTGCTAGGCCATGAAAGTGGAATTCATTACTTCACCTTGTCCTAATGGGACATTGTAACTGATTGTGTTTTATTTCTCCAGTCCTGCAAGCTCTACTATGCCCCATAATTCACCACAGTGAATAACAGAGTGTTAGAATTTGGGCTTTTTCTATATCATTACATGAAGATGAAGTGCTAATGCAGCTCTGAATTATCTTTCTATTCATTTTATTTATTTTTTAAAGTATTTTTTCCCATATGTAAGTTGTTACTATTATGCAAAATTTGTTAAGGCACCTTGCTGATAATTTTTCCTCTTTTTCACTCTGAATTAATAACAAAATGCAAATCAGTATTATCATTTTTTTCTTCCACTTTTCACAATACTTGAATAATAGAGCATTTAAAGGTTTACAATACATATTAATGATATATAAGTACTTTTAAAGGTAAATATGCCTTTGTTTTTCTTCATCTTTTTATTCTTACCCTTTCCAGTATTATGTCTGTTCTCTGCACCTCACACACTTTCAAATAAAGCCATCTCATCACATTCTTTCTTCTCTCTCTCCTTTTTCAGTGGCAACAAAATTTATCTCACTTAAAGAGAAATGTCTACTCACCACCCCCATGCACAGTGCAGAGCCAATGCTCAATATATCTGGTCACCTAGATAAATCCAGGCAGCATTGTCAAGGCTGAGTGTCAGGCCACAGTCACAAAGGCTGCTGCTCTATTAAATTCTTCAGCTGATAAAACGCTGGTGTGGTAGCTTTAGTCCATGCCTTTAAAGATGACAATGGACAATTTCTTATTAAGTCAAACAGCAATTTCAAAGTTTACCTGATTAAAGCCATTGGTCACACAATCCTAGTTTTCTTTTTTAGTGATACTAGTCTATTACTACTTCTTATTTGATGGTTAAATGACAGAAACTTTTAAAATTTAAACCAACAAACAAAATCTAAAAACAAAAACTGTTCCCTAAATTATCCACTCCAGATTTTCTGTGAAATAATTTTACAAAGAAACATCTTCATCTCCATCACCGCTTTCAGCTTTGTAATGAGGATGGTTGATTTTTTAAATTATTATTTATTTATTTATTTTGAATCAAGGAATGCTGAGTCCTGTGAATGAAAATTGTTATCTGTACCACGTTCATTTTCCCTAGAACAGCCTAGCTCCACAGCACTGTTCAGTATCCCCGCTTTCCCAGGAAATCACTCCTTCCTTCTGGAGCTCAAGCAGTTTTAATGGTATGTTTGGGATTCATCACCTCTGTCTAGCTCTGTTAGCTGTTTGATAAAGATGGAATTCTAATCCCTGTTTGATAACTATAGCCAACTTCAGCATCTTTGTGGTCTCACAATTGCTGAGACCATGTAGTTCTGTTCATACTTAAACTGTTCAAAACCAGAAGTGATAGCTTTCTCTTCTTGCTTACACCTCATTAAACCCATTAGCTAGTATAGACTATCTCCTGCTGAGTGCAAAATACCTGAGAGTCATTTCCTACTTGTCAAGCCCAGGGTACTCAACAAAGAGGAAGTTGACACGTACTTCTCCAAAGTAAACCACGGTTAATTTCTAACAAGGCCTGAATATCTCATTCCATAACTCAAGAAGGACAGTACCAACAGGGTCCAGGAAGAACCAGCCCAGGACACCAGGTACCAGCTGCAATGGTGGAGAACACTGGTTGCTCTGAATGCCAGAAACCAGCACTGGGTGGCAGGCTAGGATAGCACTTGGCAGTCACTCCGAGCCTTGATTTATCATTTCACAACTTCTCAGTTGTCTCCTTGCCACATACAAAAGGCCACAAAAGCTGTAGCTGAGTGGCAGGGCAGGAGAAGATCATGCACCCAGCATGGGGGCTGCTTTTCTCTGCTAGATGTAGCTGAGAAACCAGGCACGTTTCTCACTCTCTATGCAATCGACAAAGGCTGCAGTTATTGGCTTACTCTTTTCTCTGTTTAAACCTAGAGTAAAAACAACAACGCCTTTGAGAGGGAAAAGTGTGACTGGAATTTGTCCAGGCAACTAATCTTGTGAGTTTAATTTTAGAACAGAGCAGTCTGGTAGTCACACACGTTAACAAGCATATCTTGCACTGCAAGCCAGTGCAAAGTAAGAACAACTTGGATGTCAGCAGCCTTCTCTGTGAAAGCGACTAACACCTTCTTCCATCACCACCAGTAGGGTGGTGCAGGACTAACTTGCAAGATGGTCTTCAGGACACAGGTCAGCCCTCTTCCAGCCTTTGGAAGAACAATGAATCTGAGGTCATACATGGGAAGGCCTTTAAGACAAAGTCAGTTGATGGAACAGAGATGTTTCTACTCACCACAACCAAGCTATCGCAACTTCTGAGCATCACTGCAATCTAATCTCTTTGAGAGCTGTGTTACTGACCAGTCATTTGCCTCCCTCCTGTGATTCATATCAAAGCGCTGCAGACCATGCAAACACCCAGGCCCTGTCTGAATGCATAAAATGCTAATCTCATTAGATTTCTCATTTTCAGTGTAATATTGTCACAGTGCTATGCACCACTGCCACAGATTAGCAAGCTTGCCAGAACGGAGCCCCACTAATGAGTTAATCCAAATAAGTCTCAAATCTCAAATCAGATTTATAGCCATCTAGACAGAGGACCAGCCAAGGATGGGTGAGGGGTAGAAAGAGAGAGGGTCACCCTTGTTTTGACAGAAGTAGATCTCAATAAAGAGGGCATAAGGGAGAAGTATGGAATTTTTTCTGATAGGATAGGCTCAAATTCCCAGTTACCATGTATGACCAATAATTCAGATGGCTTTGAGAAGTAGTCTGAAATAATATATACTTCTGTATGGACTTGCAACTTCTGTCTTGAGAGAGAGTAAGTTAGCTATAAAAATCAGCAACTAGCAAAGCTTCTTTTGCCATCATTTAATCTAGACTGCTTTAAAGACTAAGCAGCTTATAGACCTGAGATTGATTCATTCCAGACAGGAACCCAGAGATGAGGGAAGGGCTGGTTTTCATGTATTAGTTTCTTATTCTGTCAGAGACCCAACATGCCAAAAAGAAGCAGACTCAAAGGAAAGGTTTTGAGGAAAACACACATCTAATTTTTTGTGTTCCAAGTAGGTTTCTTCAAATATAGTTGCAATCTGAAGGATAGAGCTTGGCAAGAATCCCCTCCTTTTTTTCTTTTTTTTTTCCCTTTGGGTCAAATTGCTCTTCTGGTAGAAAAATACTGAACTACTAAAGCTAAAAATTTTCATGTGTATGTGTTGGCTTCATTAAGCCTTCTGTAAAACACAGCTCTACCTTATTCTTGGAATTTCCGGCCAGAGCCCAAGGAAGAACCTCAGAGCAATCCAGCCAGCAGAACAGAGAAGACCATGGTCACAGCAGGGTTACCCATGCCTAAAGCAAGGTGTGGGTAACTAGCACTTCAGGATAATAATTTCACAGAATTACAGGGATTGAAGGAACTTCAAGAGATCACCCAGTCCAACCCCCTGCTGAAGGGAGTACACTACAATAGATTGCATAAGTAGGCTTCCAGACAGGTCTTAAACATCGTTGTAGAAGGAGACTCCACAACCTCTCCCTGTTCCAGTGCTCCATCATCCCTACTATAAAGAAGTTCTTACACATGTTAGTACAGAACTTCCTATATTCCAGTTTTAGGACATTTCTCCTTGTCCTATCTGTACAAACAACTGTGAAGAATATGGTTTCATCCATTTACATCCCACCTCCCTTTAGATATTTATAAACATTTATCAGATTCAGATTCCCCCCTCAGTCTTTTTTTCCTCAGGCTGATTAGACCCAGGTTACTCAGCCTTTCCTCATACAGAAGATGCTTCAAGCCCTTTCTCATCTGTGTGGCTCTCCACGAGACTCATTTCATTTCTCTTCCATATTTTTCATAAAATAAACCTTGACAGGTTTCAGCTTTGCTTCAAGGAGAGCAAGAAAATATTTTTTGCAATGTTGGTATATTTTCCCATACAGAAATATTATTTCCCTTTCAACACTTTACTGAAGAGTGTCTAGAAAACAGCATAGCATTTATTTCTTCCTTTTGGACACAATCCTGTATGTTTTCCTCAGGAAAGTAGTCTACTGCTCACAACAGGACTCCTTTTGGCCAGAGGTAAGACATAAATCTTGCAACCTTTAAAGAAAAGTCAAAAGCTTTGCACCAGGACTATATCACCGCTGACTTAGGCATCATCAACAAACTTGTTCTTAATCTTTAACTGGCTGTTGATGGGTGGAATTAGAATGAACAATTTCTGTTGGTAAATGTGTCCAATATATGATGAAAATCCTCGTCTTAAGACTTCTGCAACAGAATAACTGTGTGTTTACAAAACTTCTTCCCATAGCCATGATGTCTCAGCACATCCCTTACTGCTGCACCTTTTAACCTGTGTTGACTATCAGAGTGTGCAAACTGCTGATCTGTGCCAGAATCCAGAAGTCAGTGAAAACCTCTGTTCATTTCACATCTTGATCCAGGCCTTGAATTACACCTCTGTGTGCAGACAAAAGAGCTTGCCAATGTCTTCTCAATTTCTTACTAAGCTAACAGCTAAGTAGTAAGCAGAGTATTCAGAGTAAGGAGGTCCACTTTGGTTTACTGTATTATAGCTCAGTTAAACAGCCTTGGTGATAAAGGATTCCAATATGCAGCTAATTTTTAAACATTAGTTCAATTTTCCAAGGCGCATCTTTCTGACTGCCAAGAAATAGATCCCATTGTAGGGAGTGTGAAAGAGCCAGCGATCCCAAACTTTCCAAGTCTAACAAAGCTTCCAAGAACATGTTTTTGTGTGTGCAGATCCTATCTCTTTCAGAGAAAACTGCCACAACAATTTTCCTGCTCCATGCTAACAAGGTACTAATAACAGTAGTAATCACAGTTTGTCTGCTCAGCTCACCCCAGGAGCATGGCAGCAAATTGATGATCATTTCTCATTGTGAATTATGACACAGGCACATCACCTCACCCCTGGAATAAAGCAGCACCTGCCAATCCTGTTAAAACAGCAAGAGGAAAAATGAAAGCCCTGCCGTAGCCAATCTGATTCCCTGCTGACTCTAATTACCCAGACGGGAATTTTACAATTGCTTCCTCCACCAACTCCTGCTCTGTAGTCTGCAGACTTTGGCTAGTTCTTTCTTTTGTATGCCTACCACCACTGAGTGGATTGGGTTCCTAATGAGTCTTGACACTAATGGTACAGGGAGACAGCACAATTACATATCCCCCTCCCTTTCAGAACAAACCTGGCAGGAAATGACCTGAGACCTCACACCCTTCTACCCCAAAGAATCCAGTTATAATGCCTCAGGAGCAGGGCCAGCTGGTGCACAACCCCCCCTTCCAGAAGCCCTCGCTTCACTTCCCCTTGCCTTTGTGCAGGTGGCTGGAAACAGTTCTTTACAGCCTGATCCATGGCTGGTAGGTTGAGGCAAACACAGAAACCAGAGAAGCCAAAGCACTCTGGAACTTAAGCCCATGAAGAAAGGGAAAAATATATATATATATTTTACACATATGCTGGAGCACTCTAACAGAGCTTGTTGTCTATTAGGTGTTTAACAGTGTGTGCAAGTCAGACTGCTTTAAAAAACAGGGGAAGGGGGGAGAAGGGGGACACATGTGCTTCTTTGATTTCCATGCTGATTGTAGTCCAGGTGTAAAAGAGACTGGAGCTACCTATTGAACTGTGAGCTAATTACAAGAAGAAACAGATGTTGCCTGCTAATGAGGATGAAGATCCATGAGAAGCACCTTAGCTGCTAAGGAATAAGCATGCCTTCTACTTCTTGGGAGAGCAGCAGTCTACAAAAGATGTTACGTATCTATGACCCTTCTTGTGACAGCATCTCAGCCCCTCACAAACTGCAGCATGTTTGCCCCAGTGAAGGTGATTGCAAAAGATCCAACCACTAGTCTCATTACACAGGTGGGAAGATGAGGCAGAGGACCAAAAGACACACAGAGATACTCATAAAAGTATGAAATAAGCCCGTCAGCTTATACTCACTCCTGTGCTTTAAATTCATACCTATTGTTTGCTTCATGATAGCAACTCTGAACAGAATGTTTAATCATTTAATTTCTTTCACTTTTTACTGCCCTATGATAGCATTATCTTCTACTTCCATTAACCTCACAGTCCCCTGTTTCCCCCCAGGGGCATGCAAGTCTTCTACCTAACAGTTGTTTATCATGATATATGAGATGTTTCTCTTAGTTCTTAAGGAGTTCACCCAGCCTCTGAGGATTCCCCTCCTATCTGCCCTCAACTGCTCACCTGCTTCTGTCTTCTTACAACCTCTGTGCAAACCAAATAGTTCTTCTGCACATCCTGCATTTTCTGTCCAGGACAGCATTGTCTCTGCAGCACTCTAAGGTTGCTGTCAGCGTGGACAAACTCCCAAGTTACAATGCTTATAAATAACTAGAGTTTACATGGAGGAGAAAGGATTGAAATATTTATCTCTACTATAGCTCTACTGGCAGCAGTTATAGTTTGGATCATTTCAAGGATCATTTCAACTTCTTTCATCCTATCCTCCTCCAAAATTTGGTACATATTTTAATCCAACTAATTGCTAGTTTCCTTACTGACAGAGGTGCTCTAAAGCATACCATATTTTGCAAAGTTTTGAGGAACAAAAAATCATGCAGAGAGAATCACAATTATGCAGGTGTTCCTATTCTAACCCACTGCACAATTCATTGCGTACTTAGAAAACAAAGAAGGAACAGTAATTTCAAGTGGCTCAAGGATGGAGTTCTTTTTAATTTGCCTTTCCACTTTTAAAGAATTATTTACTATAGTATTCAATTAAGAACAAGGGTTTACTATAGCAACCACAACAATGAGAAACACTGTTCAAACACACTGAAATACAAGCTTTTTAAGCAGCTTCTTAGTAACACTTGTTCACAAACTTATATAATATAAAAACACCATGTGATTTGAAAGGACAAACTTGCACTCTAAGGCTTGCAGGAACTGTGGTGAAGTCCTCCCCTTCCACCATGGCTTCCATCTCCTACTATCATCACACTTGTTACTGGAGAGCAATACTAACAAAACACAAAGACATCATTTTTATACATGGGCTACATAGCAGCGTCTGTCATATTGTATCTTTTCCTTCTGCCACTGTGTGGCAGCAGCAGTTCCTTTTGATTCACTGCATCAGTATCTTCATAGGCATTCCAGCTGTGACCTTGCCATCATGCATTTTGGGGACCCTGTCTCTTTCAACATCTGCCAGCTGTCAGCATAAGACTCCAGGGAAAATTATAGAAGATTTCTGGAAAATTACAAGGGGCAGCAGAAGGGAAGATCTGATTTGTTGGGGTTTTTTTTGTTTTGTGTTTTTTAATTCTCTCTTTATAGAGGAATTCAGGTGCCTGCAGTTTGCCAGCATCCTGTCTTACTTTTGCCTGTTTCTCTGTTCTTCTGTGGGCTTCCACTTCACTGCTTTACTCTTTCTCATTTCTCTCCATTTCACAAACTTCCTCTTCCCAGGAAGTCATAGTTTAAAAGGAATATCAGTCTTCAAAGAAACCATTTTCTTCCTCTCAGTACTTATTTCTTGAAGGATCATCCCAGCCTGATCTAACCTGTTAGACAAGAATAGGAGAGTGACAAAGAATCCTCACCCCTTCTGATGTGGAGACTGGGTATTTAGAAATATCAGCTACTGTCAATCATCATTTCCCTTGACAAGTTTTCCTTCCTCAAACTGCACTCCCTTTACAAAGGCAACTTCCAGCAAAGCAGCAAATGGATGTGCCCTGGGAAAACCCACAATTAACAGCTGTGGTTAACCACAGGCAGATAAGACTATTTTAAACATGCCCATCTTTGTCTAGACCAGATACTAAATGGTATTTGAAGCGTATTCAGTTTAGATGCTACAAGTAATTCTGTTTTCACATTCCCACCTGCTTCCCCTACTGGTTGAGAACATCATAACAAATATATTCACAGTTCATGTGGATTTGATATTCAGGATTCTCACTCTTTCATCGATCGAGGTATCATTGAATTCAAGCTGGCAGTGTTCCATGCTGCAAGACAGAAGTGCTGATCACTGCACCCTGATTTCTTATCTCATTATGGCCTGCATTTTTAACTGATGTACTCAGTTGCATTCTCCACTCTTTCCTAGAATCAAACTGCTAGCATGGCCAAGTAGCCACTTCACTCATATCTATACTGGGGCAGTGGCTAAAGCAGCTGATTTGTGTATATTAGAGGTGAGAAGTTAAGAAATCTATGTACAGTGTTACTGTTCTCTCCAGAAAGCTATCTGCAAATATGTTCAAATCTACATTCTATCTCAAATTTAGTGAAGGATGTTATGTTTACATAAAGATCAAACATTTCTGTAAATAGGAGCTCCTAATTTGTATTGTTATCTAGGTCATGGCTTGTAGAAAAATATCTGACTACATATAACTAAGGACCTGATCAGCTGGAATTGGGTGTTCCTGATTACAGCTGTTGTTTTGTAAAAACTTTAGGGAAATAACAGTGCATACCCCAGGTTTGACAACAAGAAACAGCTCTGATCACTCACAGTTATAGCTGGAGAAATAAGACAAGACTACTGTGCAGTATCAGCTGCTCATTAACTTCCAGTACCAAGGTTAACACCTATATTTTAGCTCTCTCATATACACCCTGTAAAACTCCCTTGGATTGTCTGCTTCTCTCCTCCTGCCTGTAGCAAATAAACCTTTTAAGATTATTTTTCTATCTTCCTTAAAAAGCAGTGGGAGCAGTGGACAAGTCTAAGTGAAATCATGGTGCAAGGATCATTTTTAATTAAAAGAACCCTATTTTCTTCTGGAGTAGAGTCATGCCCCATAGCAACAACACAACAAGAAAATCAACAGGTGGACTGTTTGCCAGTTATCTGGGCATCACATCTGCTTTATTTAGCACATTTTCAGTACGAGTTGGTTGCATTCACTCTAGCTTTTAACCTGATTTAATGTATCTCTGAATATAAAAGCTAGAAATTTCACTGAACCACTTCAAAAAGATGTTAAGACAAGTTACATTCTTTGGCAGGGTAATGCCAAGAAAAAGTGTAGCCAGGGTCTCACTCATTAAAAATCATGCTATTCTGCTCCAGCCAATCCATTGGCCTCTTTTGTGGAAGACAATTTTATGCCATTGCATTCCAAAGCACCACATTGCTACATATTCCCCAATACAGCCAATATGCTTAGTGGGAAACTGCTGGCCACAAGTGTCATGAAAGCTAAATTTAATCTCAGAGAAGGGTAAAGGTTGAGGTTTCTATACTGTCACCCTTCAGATTCCTAGATTTCCAGTGGAATAGATTCAACTGCTAGGCTGGCTCCAGGAATTCTTTTGCTGAAGCTAGAGAATTTCTGTGAGGGATGAGGAATGTGATCAAAGGGCTAGGGAATTCCCTAGAGAGATAATAGATATGGGTTCTAATTTTACACCAAAGTCTTTAAATTAAGACTTTGTATTAAGGAGTTATTGGGAAAAAAATATATATATGGCCCTGGTGATGTACCAGGAGAATCTTCTACTCTCAGCACTTTGTCTGGATGCTCCTGCAGGGAACTGAGAACTCTTGATAGTACATGCCTTGACTTTTAGAACTCACACTGAAGTGAAGACATGGATTCAAATCTTCTTACTAGGCAAGGCTGTCAGTGGGGAATATCATCATTAGAGGTGATACGTGTTTTGGAGTTAGGGTATTCAGGAAAGGAAATTCTTATGCCCTATCAGAGAAGAGCTGCTGTTTGTAAAGCCTAAGTGAGCAAATGTCTAATCTGACAAAGCTGAATGTAGTACTTCAGTTATAGAAGGGAGCACAACTTTCAGTATACGTCTATCTTCATCTTCCTTATTTTTGTGATTCACACTCTGAAACACCTGTTTTTACCTGGTTACTGCAGAGAGAATCTAGGTACCTCAGACCGGTTTGTTATTATAAGGTCTAAATACTTATGTCTTTGGGACTTTATATCCTTAGAATTGTTGTACTTGACAAGATTTTATACTATTAAGATCTTCAGGAATAATTATTTCATTCACACCCTGGTAACCTCTATGCCTGATGCTCATGTTTAGAAGACAGCTCCAGATAGAATCCAGATACTGCCAGCTGGATTACCAGTGCTTAATGTAACTGTGCTTGTATCAAGTAGTTGATAAAGAACCCGTGTCAGTACCCTTCACCTATCTGTTCACAGCCCTCTGAAATAAAGGGACAAAAAAGGGTTCAACCCCAATGAGGGGCATCTGGGGTCCCAGAGCCTAAAGTTGGAGGACTGTGACTGCAGTAACAATAAGCTCTCAGCCAATGCTGAACTTGCACACACTTGCTGTTCCACCTAGATGCATACAAGTCCATGTGACCCCATGGATCCATCCCAGGGTACTCAGAGAACTGACTAATGTCCTTGCAAGACCTCCCTCAATTATTTTTCAACTATTTTGGGAATCTGGAGACTACTCGACTGGAAACCAGCAAATACTGTTCCTGTTTTCAAGGAGGGCAAGAAAATACCACAGTAATTACAGGCCTGTCAGTCTCACTTCAGTATCTGGTAACTTTGCAGATCTAAAAGAAGAGAAAAGATGCTCTTGCTATGACAAGACTGGCTCTAAGGCCACCAGGAAGAGGAATTTGAGCAATCACCTGACACAGATTTAGTGGGACAGCCAGTGTTTTTCAAGAACTTTCAGATAGTGTTTTCATCAGCTCAGCAGCTGAACCAGAAGAGATCCATATATATTTTATTTATTGAACAAAATTTTGATTGAATTTATTGAATAAAATTTATTGAACAAAATCTACTGAACAAAAGCCTTCATTTAAAACTATCATCCTTCTTTTGTGTTGAGTAAATGCCCTGTCTATGCCAGAACGTGATATTTTGTTTTCAAAGACTTGAAGGAAGAACAAAAATGAAAAGTTAGATTCACAGGAATAGTAGAGAAGCTACTTCAAGTCTGATGGTCCATCAACAATGCTTAATGAACTTAACTCATATTTGGGTCATCAACCCTCAAAAAGCAATTACTAGTGGGGCTAAGGAGAAAAATCTGACTCTCTTCTGAGTGTTTTTTGTGATAGGTTAGGAAGATGTAGTCTCTTTGAACTTACAAACTTACGCAGTCCTACCTCTGAACATCCCATTACCTGTCAGCCAAGGCATATTTCCATGTGAGGAGATATTCAAGGAAGGGGCAAATCAGGCAGAAAAGTAACTGCTTTGGATTCTGTGATGCATCAGAGGGTATTACCATTCCCTGTCCTCTCTCACCCTTTTCTGAAGAAGTTATGTTGTAAATTAGAACAGCATCTACCAGAAATGGTGTATTTACAGAAAATTCTGCCCTAATTGGAAGACAGCGTTCTCAGCATCCCTTCCAGCTCCTTCTTCCTGTGATCCTATGACCTAGATTGATAAATAACTCTCGGGTGAAACAAAACCACTATTTATTACTTGCCTATGTAGCATAACAAGTTACCTCAGGATGATTGCAACTGGGTTATAACTGGCTGGATAAGTTACAGAAATGGTTTTCCCTGGACACTCTCTAACTATGCTGAATGCCTTGCCATTATACAGCAAATTATCTGGAGCCACAGCATAAGCAAATAAAGGAAACTCTGGGTGAAGGGAAATGGCTAAAGGAACATAAAGTTACTTTCTCTGGGAAGCCGAATTTCAAACGTTAAGTCAGCTGAGGCAGGATTTATTAGAAACTCTGTAGCTTTGAGAATTATTTTCCATTCTTGAAACATTAGGTGGTCAAACTGTCCTTTTTTCCTGTTTATCTAGAGGTTATTTGTGCCTATATCCAATGGCAAATTTCTCCCAGGCACTGACTCCTGGGATGGAGGTTTGTTCCAGTGATTCTGATTCTTTCCTGCGCTGCAGTGACAATCTATGGCATAACTTTGCTTCCCATTAGACTTCCTGAGGAAAGCCAACACTAATGCCAGATTTGGAGACAACGATGTCCCTCCACGGACTGTAATACGAGGCAGAAAAGCAAACTTTGCCTTCAAACAGCCACAACAAAATAACAATTCCGCCCCCTCATTTTCTACACTCTATTTTCCTAATTAGGTGGGTGGGAGAACAAATGTCCACATGCGGAAAGTAGGTGGGCATGGGCTGGATAAATCCCATGCTCCCAATTCTTGGCATGGAACAGCACAGCCATTATCCCTTCTAAATGTCAGGGAACTAGCTCCAACTCTATGAAGTGCCAGACACCTGCTCCCACTTCCAGCTTTCCCTTCTGCTGTTGCATCTCTCACTCACAGGCCTTGGTGTAATTCCACTCTGCACAAATTGAGCCATAAGTGCCAGGAAAGTGGGATTCTGAAAGCATTTCATATAAAGGCACAGAGCGGGGCAGCAACAGACCTACAAGGAGGGACACAGCTGCCACTTCCGTGAAGAGAAACCACTCAGTACTGAGACTGCACATTGATAAAAACCCAGCAGAGGGTTAAAGCAAGATGCTCTCTTGCAAGCAGATGAAGTGAAATGGATTTAGGGATTTTTTTCACAACAAAAAAGGGTGGGAAAAACACAAAAGGCTATTGAGGGAAGATGGCTAGTTCTTCTGTCTGACACACGCCATCAAAGAAGCAATGGCAACAAAACAAGGCTGTCATATTGCAAAAGCAGCTCTTCCTGTCACAGAGTAAGTCATGTGCAGTGAAGTACAAATACAGGGGATTCCATGTGCTGGTCTTCTAGCACACTTGAGGGGCAATTATCAAGTAAGGCAACACCATAGACAAAGGTAGTTGCTCCTCCACTTGAAACAAGAAGGGGAATACTCTATCCTGCTCAAGGAGAAGGGAACATCAGTGGGAAGAAGGAGGAACATGTGCCACAGGCTATGTTGGTTATCACTCCTGGAGTGAGTTGTCTCCACCTCTAGCTAGATTAGCCCACTATCTTCATCACTGTGACTGAAGGTATGTCAATCACAGATTCCTTAGTATATGAGATCACAGTGTGTTATTCCTTATGTATGCCTTTTTATTACAAAGATTGTCGGAGCAAAAGGCATTGTTTATCTGCTGACTACCCCACAGCACATCACAAGTCTTGTAGCAGAACAAGATCGTGGTTCTTCTTAGCTCACAGCTGCTGGGACAGCACTGCCATCTGCTAGCCATAGCATTGCACAATAAGACATTCAGGAGCAAACTACAGAGACAGAAAGGAAAACAGCCAGTAGTTTGCTTTCTAGTTCACATGGCTCCACCATCATCGTAGAAGCAGCATGGTTCTGCAGTTTTAGAGACAGCAACATCATAGCAATAACCTTCATGCATTATTAGCATGTATTTAATGCATAGTCTCAGAAACACTGGTGACACACAAAGACAATGCAAAGCAAGATCTCTCTTGTGTTTGAGAAGTTGTTTATCATTCCAGAAAGATGGGACATGTCAATAATGCATCCTTACCTGCTACATCATGCTGCTTTGGAGGCTGTCCACTGAAGACAGAAAATTACACACCAAATGAAATACAACTCTTCTTGTTACTACAGAGTGGTTTCTCTGGTAAAGGGAAGCGCTGCTGTCCAACTACAAACCATTTGTCAACATAATGCTTCCACTAATGACAGATCCATTCTCCCCATGAGAAGCCCTTAGAATAAGTCATAATTACACCATGTTAGGCGGAGGAGGAAATGTATTGATCAGCACAGAAACAGAATAGTATTCCCAGACTACTTTCCACCTCATTTCCAAACTTTTATGACTCCCCCATATGTCAGCTTGAGTATCAGAGTTAACTACTCAGTTTTCTGTGGAATTAGCGAGAATCGACTTGGAGGCTCTTAAGAAGGAATTAAGTCTTTTCCTTTGAGAATCATAAACATTAATCAAGTCATGCATTCTAAGATAATCATTTTTAATTGATGTTGCATAACACCTAGCAATCCCCAAACAACTTACAGAAGTTTGAACAACGTTCAAACAAAGTAAAGATACCATCCTTCAGGACACAAAAGGAAAACAGATGGAGAAGTACCATGAGAAATTGAGAAACGAAGTAGATTTCAGTAACATTCTGAGTTCTACTTATTAAAAAACAAGTTGCTTTACAGTGGTTGTTGTCTGTTACTGTAAGTTTTGTGGGTTTTTTTAAAGGAAAATCATTATTGGAAACTGCAATATGTACCAAGGACATTTTTTTCTTATTCAATTTCTCATTTTCTAACCTTATATCCCACTACAAAATACACTACTATGGGCAAGTAATTGTATAAAGGAAAAAATTCTGAAAATCACTATTGAGAAGATTAACATCTAGCATATAAAGTAACATAATATACTAGGTAGCTATATAAGGAAAGGAAGAAAAAATACTTGCCTAACCTGGTGTAACTCAATGGGAAGCACAGCAATGACAGCAGAATAGCAAAGTCCTAGGCTGCAGCCTAGTATGTCTGTCTCTATCTCACTTGTAGTGCAAGCATAAAAGCAACACCTGCTGTTGCTATTGCAAAAGAAAAACAAATACCTTATAGGAGAGAAGAGGAGAAAGCAGAATAATCCAGATGGCTTTTCCCTCACTTGAGTACAACACAGTGCTGGAAGTCTCGCTGGCTCTGGCACAGAGTTAAAGGCCACAGTCACAAATCCTGACTCCTATTCACTCTATGGCAGATTAAGAATCTGAGGGTTGGAAAACCCTGTTGGAAAAAAACTTCAGCTTTGGACACAAAGACAGAAAGGCTCAATTTTGATTATATGGGAAATAACTGCCAAAAATAAACCAAAAGTTTCTCAAGCAAGGTTTCAGTTTAAAAGATCTACCCATTTAGAATAGTACAAATACCAAAAAGTACTGTGACTAAGATAGAAATATTGAGAATACATCAGATTGCCATGGACTTGAACAGGTCTCATGATGAAATGCAAGATCTATTTCTGATTCCTATCTAGCACTCATTTCATCTACCATTTTGCCAGTCTTTTGCAGTTCACTAAACAGGAGCGTGGCTTCTCTTCTCACTCTGGGACCCTACTGCTCCCCTGGTACTCTAGACTGCTGTATCCCACACACACAGTTGCAGAAGAGGAGAAAAGGCAGATGGTCTCCTTTTCCAAAAATGAATGCCCTCAGTATCTGCCTAGCATAACGGTCTGAAACAATAACACCCAACACCTGGGAGCACGCACCAGTGTGTCACATGCTCCTTATTATGTGTCCACAGCAACTGAATTACACTGAAATACACAGAAGTGAAGAAGTGTGAAAATGTACCTTGGGTTGGTTCTGAACTGTAAGCACATGGAAAGATGGATCCACATTTAAACCAACCCAAAAACCTTGACCTAACTGTAAGACTGCACTGTCCAGATAGTTTTGTAGTAACAGTAATCAGAGGGATTCAAACTAACCTTATTGCTTCACAGCCATCTTCTCTGTACTGTAGAAACAAACTGTCAGTGCTTAGAAGTACTATTTGCTCTCACCTGTGTAATGTAATCTGATTTCACTGCTGCAAAAAATATTGTCTCCGTTCATTAGTAGGGTTTTTGCAGAATTAGCTTTGCTCCAACTTAGGTATTTTAATAATTTACTCAGCCAGCATGCACTGGCATTTCCCTTTCAACTAGCAGTACAACTATGTGAGTGAAGTTCAGTGGATGAAGCAGCTATGAAAAATGTTTAACTGTGACCTTAAGCAGCCCAGTTATGCCAGAAACCCTCTCCCATTAATCAGTTGCACTTTGTACTGTTTATGGAGCCTTATGTGGCAGAAAAGCTGGTGGATAGCTCAAGAATGTCAAAATTACATTTAGACTGCATAGCACAGAAAAAGAAAAAACGGAGAAAAAAAAACTGAGAGAAAATTCATACGAATTTTCCAGATACTGCAACACACACTTTCAAAAATGTGGTGCATCATTTTCTTGTGTTATTTGAGAAAGTGTGTAATCATCCAGTTGTTGGGCTTATCATACAAGAAGTTGCCTGCAAATAACTGTTATCTCTCAAGTATGAGATTTCTGTCTCTGGCTGACACTACTGATTAAAGAGTTCCTATCATGAGTGAGTATGGAAAGGCAACTGCTTTAGCTGGCAGTATATTGTTCCCCATTCATATTATTTTTTTTTATAAAAAGGATAGTGCTTACATAAAGGATAAACAGCATCATAGCTGGAAAGACAGAAGCAACCGCGAGTCTGTAGAAAACAGGTTAAAATTCAGCACAACTGCAGAACTGTTAAAGACAGTGTTACACTGGGGCTGGCAGGCTGTGTTTACTTTGATAGGTATGATATTCTATTTATGCAGCTGCCTGCTTGAAACTGTAGAGATTATTCTGATTAGAGAAAGGCAGTTCCAGAAGCTTTTCTATTCCAAATAATGATGCACTTGTGTTTCCTGGCAATTCCTGCAAGTCCTGCTGAAAGATGCACATGCAGCAGAGTCCATATCTTTTCCCTACTCAGTGGCTCTCTGGAGGTAGCAAAGGTCCGCAGAGGAGCATGGGACATCAGGTTTTCTGCAGAGAAACGCTGAGCAGATAGACAGCAGTTCTGCTGGGATCAAAGTCCGTCTTTCTGTCTTTGGATATGATATATTGGTCTCTGCAGTACTTGGAGCTGTTGTCTTAATGGGAAAAGGTTGATAGAAAGATACAACTCCAAAGTCAACAGCAAGCATGGTTGGGGCTTGCAGGCTGAACAGACATATCTGACCTTCTTTTTAGATGTTATGAAAGAAGAACATCTTCATATTATACAGGCAAATATCAGAAGTAACACATGGAAATTGAAAGGGAGAGACAGAGTACATGAAATTGAAGGGTTAACACATTCTTTTCTGAAAGAGTGTTTTACTCCCTCCATAACTGGTACCAAAGCAGTTTTGGACACAATGAATTCCAAAGAGAGAGCATGTGGCCTTATTTGGCACTTCTTCCACCAGCAGGAGGCTCTTCTGCAGGCTATTCACAATCCAACTGAGGTTGGCATTCTTGCCTGGTTGGAGCTGGCACACTGTGTCACATTATGAGTGGGAACAGGACCATCCTAACAGATTAGCATGAGCATGGACTTGCCAGAATACCAGTATGTGGATAATAGTTAAGTGTTAAAGGGGGATCCATGTCCAAAAATGATGGAATGACAATCTGTCTCCAGCTTGCCCAACCACAGTTAGAAAATCTGTCACAGAATACAACAGCTGAGCTCAGCACACCCCAAAGCCCTTTCTGCAGCCCACTTCAAAGTAGAAACACTCTCTCAAGGACCCAGTTATGGACAGATCCCCAGCAGAAAATTGAGTAAACCTGTTATTTTTCTTGCTTGGGCTCATTTTTTCTAGCAGGGAATACTACCCAATATTTCCTTTGTTTTGTTTTTGTTTCTTTGTTTTCGGTTTTGCTTTCTAGGGGAATTTATACCTGCCAGCTTCCCAGTGAAATTTGGAATGAGGAAAATGTTCAGGGTCAGATTATTAGGAATTTGATGGTAAGGCAGGGAAAGGTTCTATCCACTTCTTATGAGGCTTATGAGGGTAAAGAAGAAATACTCCATGTTGGGTTTGAGTGAATCAGCCCCCAGTTTCTTCTTGATGAAATGCTGTGGTCAAATCAGGTGGCATGCTGCTGTCTCAGCAAGTAACTCAGACTGCTTTAGTCAAACTGTCCATTAAACCTATCATCTGCATCCAATGCACATAGCCCCCTGCCACTGCTGACACCTTTTCTCAAGCTGTACCACCTGTTCTGTTTTTGTCAAGCTGTTGCCCATTACCACCCTCTCTATTAGTGTGGGACCTGGAATTTCTTCCCCCATGTCTGATGAGATTATTCTCATGCTTAGACTGTTCCACACATTTTCTGGGGTCCCTTTCCTAGTCCAAGTATTACTAGGATTACCCTAGTAATACTGCAGAGAACCTTTGCATTCCTTGGTGACCTTCTTGTCCATCAGGCTCCATGCTGGAGTGATGATGGTTACATTCAAAGCTTGAAGAATATGAACTGAATCTTTAGCAAGCTGTTTGTTGCTGTCATGGTTTTGTGATTTTTGGTTTTCAGTATTCCACATCATAACATCATGTGGGGCACTGGGAGTTTAACTGTTAATGCTCAAGTTCTGGGTACCTGCCCAGAAGAGAAGAACTACATTCCCCAGGGGACTTTGCGGTCACAGAGAGGAGACATAACTCCTGGCAAGGTCTCCTGAAGCACTCTTCTTCATTGGTTCTTCTTCGTTGGTTCTTCTTCATCTCCCTGCTACTCAATCGAACTGCACATCTCACCTCAGCATTATGGTGAGGCCTATCCACCTTTCAGACATTCTCTCTCTCATTATATTTTATTTATTGGCTTCAATTTTAATTATATTGTATTATGGTGTGTTATCTTGCATTCCAATACTATATTGAGTAAATTAGTTTGTTTCTCCTCAGATCATTGCCACTGTTTTTAATTATTTTGGGGTCCCCTGTTCCCTTTTTCCAGAGGAGCGGATTTTGCGAAATCCCTCCACCCCTCTAGTCACAGAACTGGGCCGAATCAGCCAGTAAACAGTTGACAGTTGCACATAACCAAAAGTTATGGTGTGTAAGGCAAGGAAGACTGAAGCATCGGTGCTGCTCAACTGGCATTTTCTTTTAGCTTTAACCTCTCTAAAGACTTACAGTTTAGGTTGCATAGGTGATGTATGCTAAAAATATACTTTACAAGGTCTTCACATCAGCTCCCTAAATACTCTTTTCAGAAAGATTTCATATGAAAAGAGGAAGAAAACTATATTTGCAGAAACCGTGGCTGAAACATTTGACACTTTTTAAAGGTATGTGTCAAAAGATAGAAATGTTTTTAACCCTGTATTAGGATCTCAAGGCAATGTTTACCGGGCTTCAGAGGAAATGCAAATTGATAGTGCCAAAACTCTGTCAGTAGATTTCATTTCAATTTATATATTTTAAACTGAGAAATAAAACAAGCAGAGTTCTGTACAAGTTTGCACTCCAGCATCTCCTTTGAGATCTATTTATATTATACAGTATTTGGGAGTGACAGAAAGGTGGCAACTTGCTGAATTGCTAAATGTCCTTCAGTAGGTGGAACATTGCATTTCCGTGCCTTTTGATGAATCACGTTACTTATTTATCACGTATGTTGTTAACACAAGGAAATGCATTCAATAAAAAAATTAATCCAGGCATCCAGCCATGGACGGATGAATGAAAGTGACCAAAAGCAAGTTGGAGCAGAAAGTGATGAAGGCAGAAAGGACTGTTCAAGCTGACCAGGCTCCAAATCTGTTTAATATCTAACACAAAGCCTTTATAGAGTGAAATTAACACTTCTCAAAACAGAAACCCCCAACATAAACCTCATTTGAGCCTTTACACCTTACTTGATGTCTGACTTCTGTGATCTGCACTTTCTCCCTTGACCTGGCAACAGAAGAGAAGCAGTTAGCATCTGCATTGCCTACTTAGCAGGGATGTGAAGAGCCTCTGAATCCCTCATCAGAACCCAATGGGAACCCATTTTGGAGTAAACAAGAAAGATGAAAGCATTGCCAACATTATTCCAAGCAGTTATTTCCCGGAGTCCAGTCTTAAGCCAGGTTGTGAAATCAGAGGATTTGGAACTAAGGCAAGAAGAAATCCAAATACAGAAAAAGGTTTCTGTTACATCATCATATTTCACCGTTGTCTCCTTAGGGCATGTGGACACCTCAAGAGATTACTGGCAGCTTCATTATTCAGAAACAATATATTCTCCCCAGCATTTTTTTTTAAGAGAAAATTAATTTTCTGTTATGTTAACCAGGGCTAATTTTTGGCTGTACCAAACAGTGTATCCAAGCTCTTCATGCCTGACAGCTTAGGTAAAGCTATTGCTATTGTGATGGATGTGACAACCTCTTCCATCCCAGACTAGTCTTTGTGATTGTCTCAGACAATTGAGAGCCAAATTCTGAACAAGGTTTCAGAAAATTATACACCCCATTGTAGGGTAAACTGGCCCTATGCACAAACACTATTTTGATAAGAACAAGTTGACTTACCAATCAGCATAGAAGGTAAAGAAACACACACCTTCCAGTACCTACGTGGCTAGAAAATCAGATGAAATTTGGAACAAACTCATTTAAGTTTTTCACATGTTTTGGCTTTAATGGAAGCAGTAGCAGCTTTGGCACTTTTCTAGTTTGGGAGGAACAGAAAGTTTTCTGTCATCTGATATGGCACCCATTGCCCACTGCCCAGCCAGGAGCTCATTCCTTCCAAGAGATGGCTTCAGGCAACTCATCTTTCTTATTTCTTACACCAGAGCATCAGGATGGTCTTGAACGTTTCCTCTGTACTGTACCCTGCTCACAGGCATTGCTGGATGACTGATTCCCATGGGAAAGTGAATAGATTTTGTGCCTTTTGCTAAAAGGAAATTGCATTTCCTCCCTCAGAAGGCAACTCCTGGCTGTATAGGTTTGTTGGCTTCCAGCAGCTACAGCTTTTATGCGCACCATGGAGAGGCGTATCTTGTGACAACAGTGCAAATGTGGGGTTTTTTGTTTGTTTGTTGGGGTTTTTTTTGTGTGTGTGTGTCTTTAAATAAGGCAAGTTTAGTATTTCACTATTCAAGACATGTTACTTTCAGATCTGTCCTGTGAGAAACTGAGATCACTGCGGCCTGGAGACCTGCCAGGACTCAAGGGAATTGCAGTCCTAGACTAATAAATTTTGGTCTGACCTGGAGTAATAATAAATCTTAAATAGCCTCTCTTACTTCATTCACATTACTCTAAGCTCACCATGGTGTTTCAGACACTGAATATTGCCCATGTCCACTTTTCCTGAAAAGCCAGTTTGATGGAATATTTGCCTTTACAGAAGCATTCCTGATACCCTATTCATATGCACTGATGGGAAAAAAAAATAAAATAAAATAAAAAGAGGTTCTTGTACTCTGGAGAAGACGAACAATCTCAATATATTCTGTTGTATTCCCAGGCCTTTCAGAAAAAATCCTTCTCATCCTTCCTTTGCTGCCCTCGTCTTAGCAGGTCTCTCAGAAAACCGATGAAGTCTAAGTGCAACTTGGGATCTCACGCAAAACTCAAGCATGTCCAATATATCATCAACACAACAGTGATGTCAAGAGGTTGAGCCAGGGTAGGGGAAACTAAATTCACAGTTTTCAATAGTTTGTAGCGTATGCTGGGTTTGTGCAGAGACATTGGTCCATGTCGCATTATGTTCAACCTGTTTGGAAAAGCTGTTCCTAAATTTAAGATAGGGGCTCAACCATAGGTAAAGCTAGGACTTTGTATATTTTGTCTCAAATCCTGAAGGACAAGTGTAACTGAGTTTTATTTCCTACAGTATTCAAAGGGAGATCTCTGCTCTAAACCCACACTGACCTATAGAAGTCAAACTGTTCCTGTGTTACTCATATGCACTGATTTTTTGATTCACGTGAACCATTCCACTGCTTGCATCGTCATCAAAGCACACCTGAGATTCAAAGTCAAAACTTTATCTCCCACATTCCTACACATACTGTAATTGCTTGTACACCAGGGGATTCTTGATATTCTCATCTACCTCCAAGAAGGATCATTTGTCATTTCAAGCCCTCAAGCCACCTGGAGCATGGAAATTCCATTTACATAAATTCAGGTCCCGGACTGTCTCTCTGCTCTCACTGTTGTCATAGTAGCCTAATTCAAAAGTGGTAGTGTCAGCCCTTAACCCGCACAGGGCACCTCAGTATTATTAGTAGCAAACATACGGTGGAAGAGGGGGAACGCTTCCTTCAGTCTGGCTCAGAACTGCAGGTTGAGCATGCAGAAGAAACCTAAGGGGTTTCATACATTCATAAGAGTCATACAGGTTTTAGATAGACAGTAAGTTAGCTACTCTAAAAATAGCTTATCACAGAAATATATCACAAAAATTGTTAGTTCTCCGTCTCCTTAATACTTTCAGAAAGTCTCCGTAAACCAGGAGATGAGTTCTGGAGGATCACAGTTTAGGGCGCAACCTAGATGTCTTCCAGTACAAAATGGATTATCTCAGGATTTTAGCTGCATATTAAGCTTCTTGGGAAGTTTCAAATGTGTTCTTTCCATGCCAGACAATCTCCAAATGAGCTGTTTGCACAAACAACAGTCAAGCAGCCCTCTATTTCTGCCAGAAGAACTAGGCCCAAAGGGACTTTGCAAACAGTTTTTTCCACCATAGTTTCCAGAGCAAGGTTTTCCATTAATCAGCCACTCATTTTTTTGTGGCTTCCAGCTCTGGAATGATCTCCAAGAGGCTCCATTCCAAGCAAAGGAAGATGAGGGCATGTGTCCAGCTCCTCTCTGGCACATGGCAGATAATTCTCAGAAATATGCAGAAAATCTGTTTGCCTAAACCTGAGCTGAATTTGACCTATATCAAATATTAATGTAACTGACAGAATTACATTACAGCTTTCTTCTCTTCTTTAGTTCATAGTTCAAAAACTAATATCCCCCATCTATCAGAATTTCACAATGAGTTATGTGTTTAGTAGCAAAAAAAAGTAATTAAAATATACAAAGTTGTAAAAATCACATTCTCATCCTCCATACAGCTGTGTAATTCATACTGAAGAACAAATGAGATTACAGCTCTGGGACTGTCTCCACAATGACTTACATTTGTCCTGTTCCCCATTCCTGCTATAATCTTTGTCAAGGCAGTAGAATGATATGTCCCATTTGTTGCCCCTTTCATGGCATTTGTCACACTACTGCAATAACAGAGTTGTTGGATACCCGTATACACATCATGAATTATTTGTTGATGTAAGGAAAGTTTTCTTGTGTTCTGTTTGAGTAATCTGTCTCTGCCTTTAAATCTAGAAGCACATATTGATCAACATTATTCCTTTTAGTTGCTTTTAGGATAAGTAAGATTTGATATTCTCAACCTTTTGTTTAGAAGTGGTTGATGAGGAGGGTGTAAGCAGCAGAGTGGTGGCAGATACAGAGAATTAGTTTGCTAATTGCAAAGAGGGATCCAGCTGTTGGCAGAGATCAAACTTACCCATATAACATCATCAACCATAAAGGACAAATGATTACAATAGGCAAATCATCTTTCAATAAACACCCTGCTAGAACAGCCATCTACCCCTAAGCTTTGAGAAAACTTACCTTCTTACGCGAACACTTGTGTGGGATTGACAGTCATCAACTAAAAGCATTTATTTAAGCTTACTTCGGAAATGGATATGCTCTGGTTGCTGCTGGGAAAATACAGATAGGAAAAGAAGAATGCATGAAAAGTTGTAGCGATGCTTCAAAATTAATGAAAAATGAAGGGAACAAGCATTACCCTGTGTTGCTAGCCCTACTAGAAATCCCTCACATGCAGAATATCAATAAGACAGGTTACTACCCTGAGTAAGCAAACCTCTTCTATTAAAGGCTCAGTTTAAAGCACTATCTGCTACATCTTTGTTGGAAATCCTGAGAAACTGGTCTCATTCCTGCATTGCTCAGCATTTCTTGAATGTGGCTGGTCTGGAAATTAGATGGCTTTGAACACTGGGCCATGATAGGGAAGTGAAGCTCTAGGTTCAGACTGCTGGTGTATCTGTTGGAGCTCCTTTGTAGGACCCACCAAAGTTGTCCTGCAAAACACCCCACTGCAGGACACCACCATGACCAGAAACACATGGCTCCACAGTGCCTCCTGGCCCCTGAAAACGAGAATGACTAAATACAAACCTGGAAACAAGGAAGTGGGAACTGTGGGGAAAGGAAATGTGATGAGAACCAGGAAATGTGAGGTTAAGGGAGATCCCAGTAACCTCAGTGCTTCATGGGCATCTTAGCAGTAAGCATGTGAGTGTAAGTAGATACGCACCATGAGCATTCACTACTTTCCCTGCTGCATCTGTCAGCAGCAATGTCATTTGCTGTGTGAGTGGCAACTGTACAGGGCAGTAGTTTCACTCCATTACCCAAAGAATCCTTGTACCACTGCTGGTGCCAGCCATGTGGGAGAGGATCTGAAGGAGTGTACCAGAGAAGGGGAAGTAATGAAGGCAGTCTGAATCAGACTGACAGCAGGAGAAAAGTCCCACTTTATGTGTTCTGCCTGGGGCAGAAGACACCACTGGAATCAGCCTGTGATCCGTGCTTTATCACGAAGCTATAATAACAGCCTATTGGCAAGAGCAAAAGGATTTGTTCTTCTCCCCTGGGGCTCATTCTAATATATATTTCTATGAACAAGCAGTTCATGTCATGTAACAGCTGAAGATGAGCAATAGAGACTTCTTCCTCTTCAGACAGAGGTGGCCAGTGATGAGGCAGCCAGGACAGCCATGGAAGCAGGATGAGTTAGGACCTGATTCAGTTCACATACAAAATGACTGAAGTGCTTCAATGTAAATATCCCAGGGACTCCTTTAGTTCTGTTTTAAACTGGATGTTGTAAGCCAGCCATGCACTACCTGCATATTTCTGTAGGTAATTTGCAAATTATGAGTCTGAACCAACAAAATCAAAACAGACAGATTGTCATTCATGTCATTCACACAAAAAATTGAAATTTTCTTACTCTACAAACAGAAACAACATTATTGTAGTCAATTTTGTTTTTAGAATAGAACCATAGCAGGCATGCTGACAGTTTATTCAGAGATTATGCATTCTTCCTGGTTACTTTTTGCATTTCTTCTTGAAATATGCATTTCCAAATGTGAAATATAGACATGAACATTATATACTAGTTTTCAAAAAATAAAAATAAAAAACATACCACCACCATGGCAGTGAGCAGATGCCTGGAGAGAAGAGAAATAGGGAAAACATAAGGATATTCCTTCATCTCAACAGCCAGTTATTTTCAGCTCAAGAGCTGTGTCCTTGCCACCTCAGCATTCTCCTTTCCTTAACCATAAGTGTTCAGTCAGCCTATTCTGATGAGAGCTGGACAGTAGTCAGTTGTCAGTGATTTTCAGCAGTGATTCAGATGGGATACTTCACACTGGTCAAACTTGCTATGAACTAAAACAAACAAACAAACAAAAAACCATAAGCAAAGATTAGCAGAAGCAAAATGCTACCTCAGTTTTTGCACACATCTGTCAATCAGCCAACAGAGTAGCAGAAAGAAACCAATGACCACAGATCGCCCAATGAGAGCCAGTTTTTCATGTACTACTGTTTACAAAGATGTGTATGTTAAAGCCTATACATAGGCTGGATTTCTTTATGCGGTTAGGAAGCAAGACAATTTGATATATACAGTTATTCAGCTCTTTACTCTTGGCTATATGCTGCGTTCATCTTAATAATGTAATGAATACATCCTCCCGTTAACAAGGGACACTGCAAATATGTTTATGCAAAACCAGGAGAAGATATGAATTCCCAGGAACTTTTGTGGGTTTTCACAATGTACTGAAGAAGGAAAGCAAGCAGTCGCATAATTATTCCAGCATGACATGTTCATGCATAAAATTAGGCCTTCTCTCCAAGCACTGTCTGTCAATAAGCCCTGTAAGTCTATAGAAGAGCAGTTCGTAACACATTCAATTTTACCTATCAGTATGATGTCCAATTACTTGAAAAAGCATGAAAGACTTTATGCCACATCTAAACATGACAGACATAACCTTTAAGTACTGGCAAATGCCAAGATGTTGCTGGCAGTAGACATTCCAAACTTGCTTTTGTTTTCCTTTGTATTTGTTCCCCTTCTATTTTTTATAAATGCAAATTGATGAGTATTTTAAGACTGCATTATTACATCCCCCAAGGAGCCAGTTTAGCAAATAGAAGGAAATATAATACTACCTAAACTTTCCTAATGCATTAATATAAGATAGGTTTTGTTCCTTCCCTGTGTATTAAAAAAAAATTCCCTGACCTCTAGCTTCAGCATATGAGTATCAAATTATAAGTACAATACTAAACATAATCATTAGACAGTGTACAGAAGATTTTTAGAAGTACTATAGTTTTGTTGCATCGTTCTAAGTAAACACGTCAAAAGGTTCTATTGTGTCTTCAAAATGTAAAACTGATTAGTACTTCACAAGTCTTCTGAAATAAACCAGTATGTCTTCTTTTCTAATACCTCCCAGCAAGGAGCACAACAGCAGGCCTAGTTTGTCTTAATTATCTCTCTTTATCTCCACAGGACGAAGAGATTACTGGCACTGTGTCACTGGCTGGAACAGAGGAAGCCAAAGAGCAGAAATAATTTCCATTTCTCTATGACTACTAGAACAGTTCAGGTAAGTCTGATGGCAGAAGCTGATTGAGGTAGTAAAGACCTTGGAGAATGAGATTTCTGTTGTTTTGGCTTGTCAGTCATAACTGGAAATGCAAGGAATGAGTCAGAAAAAAAAAAGTTACACTGAATAAAGGAAGAATATGATTTGTCCTTGTTTACCATGTAGGGGGAAAAAAGAGAGAAAGCTGGCTGTGGTTACTGAGGCAGCGTGCTTTAGCAAAGACAAAATTTAAAGAAACATGCACTATATTGACCAGAGAAGAGATATTTGAGTAGTAGGGATACTTAAAATACTAACTACCCTTAAAAGAAAGACACAATCAAGTTTCCACTCTATAGGACTTATATATGAAGTTATGTATGAAGTATGTATGAAGTTATCTTCTTGTCAGTTACAGACTCCTGAGACAGCACCATGCTGCTTATTTTCTTTCAGGTAGCTTGAGGCACCAGCATCTTAGACAGGTTTTTTTTTTCTGGGAACATGCTGTGGCCTTGGATTTGAAGTCTATGGCATATAGGAAGTGCAGTGGCAATTCTGGTTGTATCATTAAGTGTCATGGCTACTGCTCAATTAATATGTCCTTTCTTTTTGTTCTTTGTTATTAAAGAAATATCAGTCTTTTCATAATGGCATCGTAAGAGATTTAGTAGTCTCATTCACTGCCCATTTTCTCATGTGTTTTAGTCATCTGTTGTGATCTTTTCAAGACTGCATTTCCCTTTAACTCTTCACATCCCCAAGGAACAATCTTTTCAAATCATTTACATCTTGATCAGAACTAATAACTCAACAGTAATTTCAAAAAACGTTCATGAAATATTTAGCATATAATCTCCCTGCAGAAGTAAAAGAAACAGTTACAATCTGCCAGTTCATGCTGAAAACTGATCTCTGAGTGACCTGTTTCACTTTCTGGACAAACGTAAACCCCACAGAATCGCTGTATCACTGGTGTAAACTAGATTATTATTATGACTCCTCTGTTGATCACCATGTGTGAAAAATGACAGCTCAGTTCAATCACCTTTTGCTGCCAGCTCCACTTAATTGATAGCTAATGATGGCGAATAAATTTTCTTTGACATTATGAGCTGGATTTTGGTTCTCAGCTCAGTCCATCAGATCAGATTCAAGGATTGCTGCAATCTTCAGTTTTGTGTAATATTGTGGGTTAAGGATAGGGCTTTTTTCCTTCTCTCCAACTTTTATATATAGACACAGTCTTCATACTGGGTCACCCCTAAAAAGGAAGATCTAGGCCTAAGGTTCCTCAGATTAAATGGAAAATGTAAGCTGATCATAAAGCTAACCAAATGCTAGTGTTGATGAATAACTTCTCCACTATCCTCATGTAGCAAAGATTTACAGGACTGAAGTCTGCAGGAAATCCTTTCATGCAGCTTTGAAAATTTTAGCCAAGAATCCTTTTCTAGCAGACTTTTGGCAGCATGTGTGCACCCTTCTGGTTTCCTTTTTGATGAGGATTGTGCTATACACATTGTGAACAATTAAAAAACGAGATACCAATAATAATATATTCATTTCAAAATCTGGCAAGTTTTATTCCTTAAAATCAGGAAGGACCCTTGAGCCAGCTGGACAGACTGAGAACTGGCTATCAGTGCTGTTTTCCAAGATTTGATAAACTCTTTCAAGCATAAATTTTTACCTCTTTGAGGCAAATCTATATCTTCTTGCTTTCTATGAAAAATGGTAGCCCAGTGAGGCTCTTTTTCTGACAAAGGCCTGATAAACCCAAATGATTATAAAGATGATAGCTGCTTATATAAGTTGAAAACCTCCTCCTGTCATCATGAAGCCCTGCTTCTCTGTTCTGGGTATCCCACAACAGTCTGATAAATCTAAATCTTATTCCAAGGTTCATGTTTGAAGATGCAGCCATACCAGCCTCCAAGACTGGTGTCCAGGATCTAAGTGTAGTTTTGGTGTCAGAAAGCATAGAGAGGTTTCATAGCAGTGACAGTAATGACAGTTTTTGGCTGCAAAAACATCCATATCCAAAATAACCATCCACCTGCGGCTTATCAGTGATGAGCTAAGCAAATGACTAGTTTGCTGAGCTTCTATTCTGTGCAAAGTGTAAAATCATGGTGGAAGAGAGTAAGTGATTCAACCATGCATGGAACTTCTCTTCTGAAGAGCTGGAGTAAGGGACATGAGCATTTAGATTCAGCAAATCTCAGCTGATGTGGTGATTTGTTCCTTGTGAGTAGTAGAAATGGAAAGACTCCGTTTTGTGCTATACTTGTGCAATTCTTCATTATGTATTGAGAAAAAAATTGCAGCGTTGTATTTGTGGTTCATACTTGAAAGTGTTGTGTATCTGTTTATTTTGCGTTGGATTTATCTTTGTTGCTGATAGTCCTTTGTCATTATAGATATTACAATAATGTTAATTTTTAGGCTGGCCAAAACTGGAGAAATCCATCTAGACGCAACCTTCAGAAATCTTTTTCTTAGTCCACTCCTCCATAAACTGGAAGTGAGATAAAAGAGAAAAATTAGGGAAAAGTGTCCATGTCATGCAGTTCTTTCTTTTCTTTCCCAGCCATGACCTGCTTTTCTTTTCCAACCAAGACCTGCTTTCGTCCTTAACAAACTCAGTGACGTTTCCAAACAGCTGAATAGTTTCATTCTTTCCAGATAGATTTTTCTAAGCAATCAGACTTCTGCTAGAAAAAAATAAATAAAATAAAATAAAATAAAATAAAATAAGTACAATACAATACAATAAACAGAATTAGCATTTAAACTACAAGCAGTCTTTGATATTTCACAGCAGTATGGCTCCTGTCCAAAGCCATTTATGTAAAACAACAGCACCTCAGCACTATTACCATCAGCCATCTAAAAGAAAGAATTGCTCCTACTCAAAGCTGAAGACATTTTCAAGAAATTTAATTATTTTCTTACTTTCTCGCCTCAGGCATGCTTCCTACCTTACTTCACACTAAAACGCCTTGGGTGTTATTCATCTAGAACATATGGAGCACTATATAAATCCAAGTTGTTGCTGATTTTACTTAAAAGTCAGGTTTTATTTTCTGTTTTTACTTCTGCCTGTTTACACTCCCTGAAACATCTTTTGCATTGCCCCAGATGTCACTTCTCACAGTGCTTCATCTTTTGTACATGTTAATCTTGCTTCCTCAGTACTTGTGATTTTTTGCTTCATACAGTGATGGAGAGAAATGCAATGCCAGAAACTAATTGTCAAAGAAAGTGGTAAAATGATTTAAGTATGTCTCTTTAAATTCAGTATCAATTAAGTTTAATGGTCAAAATCCTTTCATCGATTTATGAAACTGTGTAGATCATGATTTCTGAAGAAAGAAATAACTCTGAGACAGCTCTATCTAATAGAGAGATTTCTCTTTATTTTACAACCTACTGTCTCAACTTTAGCATACTATGGAAATAATTTGTAGCCTTTTGTTCTCATACTGGATTTTCAATGATCTTGATCAAGAATTCCAAGTTTGCTGATAACAGCTGCTGGCAAAGCATCTTTGCTGTGCTGCAATTGGCTGTAAAATGGAATAATTGAAGCATGATTTACTCTCAGATATGACAGCAGTGGACTCTCTAGAATATCCATCAGAGTTATTCCCTGGAGGCAGAGTAAATTGCAGGCTAAAGCTGTGGTGGTCTTCCAGCATGTTTTTTTGTTTGATGACTGGGATGCCCTGCAGACCACAGTCATTTCTAGAAAGTGTACTTCATGAAGAAGCCATCTTAATTAAGGTGTATAATGTTTTACACGTAACCAACACATCTCTTTGCATAAATATTGATGCTGGTTCACGTGTGTGCTCATTTACACATCCTAAATTAACATTCATTAAAATGAAAGGGCTGAGTGCTTTCATCACTGTCAAACAAGCTCATATGATATTTTGGGTCTTCCCGTGCACTGGTTTGTTGTGTAAAAAAGTCTATATACACTGCTAAGAGTAAATGATCTTTTGCCTGGTATGTCTCTGAACACTCATCTAGTCAGAACTTTGTGTATTTATTTCACATGGCTCCAAATACTCACAGGTAGTTAGCACCCTGGAAGTCATGTGTTAAACTGTTTGCTCATGGTCCAACATGACAAAACTTATTACCTTACTGATTTTAAGAAAGCGATTACAAATTATTCTCTTTCAATTTATTTTTCACTCCTCTATCTGCAGTTCTAACATGAACTGAGAGCTGTGAATGAAAGCAAACGTTTGGAAGAAATCTCTTTGACTTAGGTGTGTGATTAGGCAGCTCCTAAGATAAAAGAGGCACTGAAGTGAAGGGGAAATGAAGAGAGAAGAGTAAGAAGAGACTGAAGAGCACATGGGAATATATGTAGCGCTAAGACAAACAGAAGAGAAGGACTGAACTTGGGCTTGCAGCATAGATGTTTCCTGCAAAGGAAGCAATTAATATGGTATAGTGCCAGCCGTCTACCCAATTCCTCTTGGCATCATGGAAGAGAATAAATTAGTAGACATAAATTTTGAAAGGAGAAAATACATCCTGCATTCCAAAGCAAGTGTATTTCTCTTAACTGTGCTTACACTTAATGGAGCTGGATGAGAAGAAACAAAAAAAATCTGGGAATTTGTGTTTCAGTTTGTACTTATTCAGACATTACTCATTTTGATCTCATTTCTCATCAGCTTTCCTTGATACTAAGACTTGTATCTGCTCCTGCTGAAGCCAATGGGAAAATCATAATTGTGCTCAAAAGCACTGAAATTTAAATAGTCTCTCTGGAGTCATGTGGCATTGGTACCAATGCTGCCTGCTGGCAGTAAACTCCATTTTTGTTTTTATGTCAGGATAAGGGTTATAGCAAAGACCTACAGAAAAGAGAGGGCCTAGGCACAAGCCGTGGCTTTGTCCTTCCACAGTGCTGTGTTAGAAGGATGACAGGCAGCTAGTTCATTGTTAGTAAATACTAAAAAGAGATGCTGTGTAGCTCTGTTGTGGGGAACTTCAGAAAACTCAGTAAGGTCCTGCATAAATATATTATTATGTTCAGCAGCAGTGCCTGTGGCTTCAGGTAATGTGTTGCTTGCTTGCTGTCCTTATTTGAAGATCTGCAATTCTGTTAAGGCACTGGAGAACTCCATCGAGGAAAAGAGCAGTTCCTTGGCTTGAAGAGCCCTAACAGGCATTAAGAAAGGCTTATTAGTGCTGCACAAATATAGCAGCATTAAATTATAACACAAGCATTTCACCAGCTCCACTCAAGTACAGCAAATACCAGCTGGAGGGTGAGGAGGGATTTGATTTCCAAACAGCTAGGAAAGGCATTTGTTTCACTAAATTAAACAAATATCAGCCTGTTTATGACAGTAAAAGTCAGCTGGACATCATGAGCTGTGGCCTGCACTGCGGGCAGTTCAGTACTTTGCATCCAAGGAAGATCCTGAGAGAGTGCAGCAAAGCTGTAAGATGTACAGGTGTAACTCCTACCACTCAACTTACTTATTCCTTAATGTTCACATGATGGCTGCTTGAATCTTTCTGCTACGCAACTTCACAGGGTCCAGATTTCCCATAAAACAAGAAAAGGGAACTCCATCATCAGAGGATTTCCAACAACAATTTCCATTAACTGGTTGTTCTTAATAGTGACCTGAGTTTGGGTGGTTTGTTACAAGCTGAACATTTGTTACAATACTGAATATTCTGATGACCTGCAGAGAGGCTGTGACACTGTTCACTATGAGCGATCTAATAAGCAAAAGTGGATCTCCTCCCAAATAATGAGTGGGAACATTACTCTTGATTTGTAAAATGAATCTCCAACTGATTTCACAGGAGCCAGCATTTTAGTCCCTTCCCATCTCTTTTGCCCTGCATATCAAAACACCCCGTTTTCCAGTACTAACACATTTTTGTGGAATTTAAGGCATTCCTTTTTTAATTTTTGAAGCATATCTGTCCTTCCTGATAACATAGACAGTCTTGAAAATACAAATCAGAATATACATATCACCAGGACAGGATACACCTTCTGATTACTTTAAAGAAGAATTGCTCTAGACTTCTGTTCTTGAGTGAATTGAGGCCCTAAACACACTTTACCCAAGGTTGCAGGAAGTCTCTGGTGGGATCAGCATTTTAGTGTGGCTCTTGAATCCCAGCCTGGTGTTATTTTCTTAGGACTGTCATTTTGCTAGTGGGATTAATACTTCTGCAGTTGTGAAACAGGAGTAGGCTAGTCAGTGCTAATGCCTGCACACACACAAATGCAGACTTACTTCAAAAAAGTAAAAGAAATGAAATGTACCTAACAATAACTTAGAAAATATGATTCCTTATTTGTTCCAATGGTGAGAGGTATTTCCTTTGTCTCAATCTACTTCTCAGCAGGAGTCCCACACTGATGAAGTATCATCAAATTGTCAGCTCCTACTGAGAGAGACACCCGCACCGCTCACTGATTGGAGAGATGGAAGCAGTGACAGGTGTTTCTAAAAACTGCTGGGTTTTAAAATTAAAGGGAAAAAAAAAAACCTATTTTTCCCCTTCTGGAAGGTATTTTTGAAATAGAAGAGCCTGAAGCAAGGCATGAAAATTATGTTGGGAGAGACTAAAGAAAACAAATGAGACTAGCTAGCGTAGCAAGGAACTGGGTAGCAAAGGAGTGTGGTAGCAGGGTACGGGAGATGCATAAACAGAAAAAAAAAAAAAGAGTCAGCCTTTCTGATCAGGAGCAGTGAGGTATATATAATAGAATTTAAGAAAGCTAGTCTTAGTGGTTCAAGGAACATCATTCTAGGTCTACTGAATTCTCAGTAATTTTCTGCCATAGTGAGGCAGGGCTGTTGTTGGGTTCATCTCTCAGTGGGACACTTAATCAAAGGTGTTGGTAAGATTCTGAAAATGTATTGATCATTTTTATGAATAATGTTGATATTTGCACTTACGTTGGTTAGGTTGAAAATGCAAAATTTATGCAGGATCAGTAGCACCTCTTATTAAAACTGAACAACTCCTCTCACAGCGAAACCATATTTCATTTGTTTTCTTAATCATTTCAGAGAGGAATAGAAATTCTCATTGAAATGATCTCCTTTGCTAAATGGGGATAATGCCAAGCCCTCCTTTTAGGCAGATGAAAACAAGTGTATTAATTTATGTGAGGTCTACAACTCTTGAAGTCAGGAATGTGACAGGAATGTCCACACTGAGATGAGTAATCCTACCTTCAACAGGAAGTGAACAGAGTTCAGTAAATAAGGCTGGGGCCACACAAACAGAGGAGAAGAGAAAACATTGAGCAGCTTCTCACACAGTGGTTACTGTCTGTCCCTTGCACTGAGTCACAGGTACTTTGAGGAGAAATAATATAGGCTCATGCAATTAGATAGTGCATGCACACAAGGAGGTTAATTAAGGTTGCACAGTTCTGACATCTCTGATCTCTGAGTTTGCAATCTTAGCAGTGCACTGTTTTCAAGTGATTGCTTTTAACTTCTGTATTTATCTAACAGACAATATTCGTATTCATGTTCTAACACCATCTAACTGTTTGCTTCCCTCTCTGTTGCTAGACTGCATTGAAGCTCTCTCATCACACCAGTGCAAGATCCCTCTTAGAGCTTAAATTGTGATCATCTCCTTTCAGAAAGGGAAAAGGAACAACAATAATTAAGTATTTTCACTTTCTTTCTCCCACTCTTCTGAAAAACAGAGATAGAGCTGAACAGCCACAAACTCATAGTAAGGTTTTAATACGCTTTTATATGGGGATACACTCATAACAAGACAATGTAAGTAGGCAGCTGAGTGAGAAGGACTTGGCTTGTGTGGGCATGGAGAGTGTTCACAGCTGGCTACCCAGCTGTATAGAGCCTGATTCACTATACATTAGATAGATAGGTGCTGACTGAACAAAGCTGTCTGATCCCTTCTGTACTCCGAATAATTCATGTTGTCAGTCATATAAGGACTAGATGCCTCCTCTGGACCCCTTGTGTAAAGGTGCTTTTCCTGGTCTGTGAGGAGCACCCACCTAGCAGCTCTGCAGGTGAGGTATCTGGTGTTTGCAGCCTCTTCTACAGCTGGGGGCTGCTACAGTAGCTGGGGACTTGGTACTCCACCTATTGTGTTAGGCTGATAAAAGTTTAAATGGGGATTTTTGGGGCACATTCCTGTCGTTCCTGTTTTTTTCTCCATTAACCCTCTTCTGATCACACCTGACACGGCTGTTAAAGAACTGAATGGTACCACTGTGTCTAAGCCTCCCAGGACAGTTTTTGGCAGTAAATATAGGCCAGACATTTTTCTGTCTCCCTACAGTAATTTTTCTCCTGACATTCTTCTTGTCTTATGTGCAAACCCTCCTGGGCAAGTCCTACAAAAGTTAAGAGGAATGAAACAAATAAGTCTATAGAAGTGTAATAGTGCTTTATTCTGGAATTGAAATGGAGACTGCTGTCTTCTGCAGCCCTTTTGAGCCATGCTACTGGATTATGTTCTTTGACAGAGTTGTTAATTGTATTCTATTCTATAGGATATTCAAAATGTAAAGGAAGGTTATCATTTTCTCTCAAATTCTGCAGGGCTTTACCACAGAAAACGACATCACAGACTACATAATACAGTCACCACATGAAATGTGCCGATGTTTCTTTTGTTAGGTACTTTCCTTATTTTTTGTATGAATTATTTATTACTCATTAATACCAGGGGAAGTGAATTGTGCTCCTGAACATGACCAAGAGAATGACAGAAGCAGTGTGCTAATAATTGCAGGAGTGGGTGAGTTCTCTAAATGCCTGGAAAAATGATTTAGTCAGTTATAAAGGGGGAAAAATGATTTTTAATGTCTTTCTGTAGGAAGCTTGAATACTCTGGTGATGAGCACTATATAAATACTGTATAGACTATTTATATAGTCTGTAAACCTCATCTTGTGTACTGATAATGAGAGTAAGGCACAAACAGCACAGTGCTCTTTGACATACTGACATCTATTCTTAGAAGCTGAGGTTTTTGGCTGGATGAAATCATCTCTGTATCTATAGATGAGGAACCGAGCTGCCCACCAGCTCCTCAGTAAATCCACTGTGAAATGACGAAGAGATCTCAAGGCATCAGATTCTTGCTCCAGAGCTCTGGAGTGTGCTCCCCCTGCAGAATATCTGAGTATCATCCCATAGATGGAGCTCCTCAATTTACTTACCACTTAGACCTAACAGCTTCTCATGCATTTGAAATACAGTACACTCGGCAAACCTGTCCTAATTACATCTTGACCTTTTCTGGCAGGTAACTCTAGCAAGCTAGCATCAGTGAATTTAGAAGTGAACTTTCTGCTTTTTAGATAATCCAGTGTCTTCATTTCCCTTCTGTAAGCTGTTTTACATTTTTTGGCCCTACCTCTGTATGTCTGTTAGGATAATTAGTTGCTAAAATAAGCCCTTCTTAAAAATGCAAGATTGAAACAACAGAGCTACTATAAAGTGGGTGCATTTTATGGAGCTGTCACCAAAGCAAAGACATGGTTGATAATCTGAGTGACACAAACAGGCAACGGGGTTATGGGGGGCTGTTTTCCATAGACAAAGAGCAAATATCTTGCACTCTGAAGTGCTCTCATGTTGCTAATAAGGAGGCAGAGACAGGGCGAAGGAGAGTTTAATCCAGGTAGGGAGATCTGTGTAGCAATCCCAGTTGACTTTCTGTGGAGGGTGAAGCGAGGACTTCCCACTATGCCCATGTTACAATTAGCTACTTGTTACAGTAGACCAGCAAAAATCAGTAGAGAGTTACTGGTGCTACTGGTAGCAATGGGAAGTGGAAAAAAGAGGAAAGTGCAGTGTGCGTAAGTGCATATGTGTGCACACATGATTTGCTCTGTGACAGTGACTGCAATGGACTTAGCACAGAAGGAGCACTCCCTGAAGAGTGGCTGCAGGACAGCATTAAGCCTTAATGGCATAAAAAAAAAAAAAAGTAAAAAAAAAGAAAGAAAGAAAGAAAGAAAACACAACCACACATTTGCATATTTATCTTGTACCATTAGAAGCACAGACATCAAACATCAGCAGCAAAAATGGAGAGAGACCGAAGGTTTTTGTCGTTGCTGAAACCTTCCAAGCAACCACAGTGATAAAAAGCTCCTGTGCTGCTTTCCCCAACAGCCCTGTGCTCTTGTCTGCACAAGCACTGTCTGATCTTGAAATAATTTTGAAATGTCTCATGTGGAGACACAGTGACGACATTGCTGGTGCAGCCTCAATAGGAGATCAGTTCCTGTTTTATACAATGCTGTATAGATCTGCTGTTGAGTGCAGAGGAAATTAATGCCTCAGCTTGCATTAACATAAGGTTTTTGTCTTTTTTAGCTAAAAACAAAATGAAGTTGGCCTCATGTGTTTCCTTCCAGGGTTCCCTTAGATCACCAAACATCATTTAGCTCTGAAAGCAGAAGGGTACACACCATTTTCTTTGGCTCTAAATAAATAAAACATTCAGAAATTTGGACTATTAAGTTATATTCTAATAGAACCTTGGCACATACTTAAGTTATCAGTGAAAGTATTTTCCTTAGTGGGGTGGAAATACAAGATTTTTTTTTGTCTCCCTCTCTCTTTCACCCTTGAACCTGAACATTTGCTTCTTCTCTGTTTCTAATTCCAGCTGGAAGCACAAAGTATAAAAAAAAAAAAAAAATCCATAAAAGGCATTTTACAATAATCCAACGTCTATTTTCTGACCTGTGGCACTTACAGATGTACAACTTTATCTCTAACCAAACTTCATACCTTAGTGAGAGTCAGTCATACTCCACACTCAAAATCTGATAGCAAGATCTTCCCAAAAACCTGGTGGGTGCTGTTAAAAATACAGATGTTTAAGATTAATGCACACTTAAAGTTCTTTTCTTTAGGTTTATAATTTTTCAATTCTGTTGGATGACAGGTTTTCAGCTTTTTCAACCCCATCAAAAGAAACAGACAACATTCTTTTTATCAGAAAGCTAAGATTCCCACAGACACAGGGTTTGGAGCTTAAAAAAACAATTACCAAATATGGCAAGAAACCATGAGCTGGAGATGTTGAAACACTGTTATTATTATCTGCTCATCCTGTCTTTCCCAACAGGCTTCACACTAAACAGAGAACAGAGAAAATGCTCTCACCTAGGACAGGATGAATAAACTGGTTACATTTTAAACGCCAGGCACCCGCAGCTCTGATACCAGTGGGAAATGCAGGTGCTCAAAGAATAAGATCCTGTCATCAGTTCTTTTCTGCTGTTGACATGCCTTGTTCTCTGTTCAGGCAGGATGTGGTCCTGTTGCTTTCCTCTGCAATGAGAAAAGGAGGAACTTGATGATGCTCTCTGCCAGCTTTACTCACAGGCTTGGGCCCGGTTATTCTACCTCTTGGATGAGACATAAGCTGCACACTCTGTAGTTATGAGCTGAGTAACAGGGATCTGGCTTAAACACTGTTTTGCCTACTTTTCCCATTGTGTTTACCATGGAAATGAAGGTATGAGAGGATGTGCATGCCAAGGCCTTACCTCACCAGAGGGCTGGAACTTGCCTGGCTGAGTATCTGTATTGAGGAATGAAGGATTCATTTTAATTTCTTTCTGTGATCTTACTGAAAGCAACAGTGTGTGGTATGAGGCTCAGTGCTAGACTGTTCAGCTGGTGAACAGTTGGTGTCTAAAGTGGACCCCACAAAAAGGTTTTGTACTAGATGCCATCAGGTTGCTTTTTCTGACCTCAAAGCCAAAGCTTACATGACCCAGGAAGACAACAGGTTCTGAGGTCTCTATATACCTTCCTCCCTCCTTCAGAAACAGTCATAAAGAATGTAGGCATCTGATCAATGTTTATATATATCTAAAGTGCAGGAAGCAGTTGGATGAGGCCAGGCTCTTTTCAGTGGCGTGTAGTGATAGGACAAGAAGCAGTGGCCAAAAACTGGAACATGGGAAGTTCTGCATGAATATGTGGAAGGACTTCATAGTGTGATGGAGCACTGGAACAGGCTGCCCAGAGAGGTTATTATGGAGTCTCCTTTGGAGATCTTCAAGACCTGCCTGAATGCCTTCCTGCGCAACCTGTTGTAGGGAACCTGCTTTAGCAAAGGCATCGGACTTAATGATCTCTAGAAGTCTCTTCCAACCCTTGTAATTCTGTGATTCTGTGTGATTCCGTGAATGTCACTGGGATAAGAATGAAAAGCAGAAATCTTCCTTGGGAGCAATATTGGGTCATTTATAGAATTATAGAATCACCAAGGCTGAAAAAGCTCTCCAAGATTGTCTAGTCCAACTCAATACCAATATTTCCCCATTATACCGTATCTTCCAGTACAACATCTAAATGTTTCTTGAACACCTCCAGGAATGATGATTCCACTACCTCTCTTGGGCAGCCCATTCCAATGCCTGACCACTCTTTTGGAGAATAAATTTTTCCTAATATCCAACCTGAGCCTTCCCTGGTGAGGCTATTCCCTCTAGTTCTATTGCTAGCTACTTGGGAGAAAAGGCTGACCCCCTTCTCACCACAGCCTCCCTTCAGGGAGTTGTAGAGAGCTATAAAGTCTCCTTTGACCCTCCTCTTCTCCAGTCTAAACAATCTCAGTTTCCTCAGCCACTCCTAAGGTTTGTGCTCGAGACCCCTCACCAGTTTCTTTGCCATTCTCTGAACATCTCCAGGGCTTCAATGTATTTCTTGCAATGAGCACCCAAACTGAACATAATTCTCTAGGTGTGGCTTCATCAGATCTGAGTACAGAGGGATGATCACCTCCCCGATCCTGCTGGCAACATTACTTCTGATACAAGCCAAAATACCTCTGGCCTCCTTGGCTAGCTGGGCACACTGCTGGCTCACATTTAGCCGAGTGTTGTCCAACACTCCCAGCCCATTTCTTCCACACAGTCTTCCAGCCTCAAGCCTGTAGCATTGCCTGGGGTTGTTGTGGCCAAAGTGCAGGACCCAGCACTTGGTCTTGTTGAACTTCATCCCACTGGCCTTAGCCCAGATCACTCTGTGGGACCTTCCTACCACTAGGTAGATCAATATTCCCATCCAACTTGGAGTCATCTGCAAACTTAGTGAGGGTGTATTCAATTTCCCATCCAAGTCATCAACAGAGGTATGAAACAGGATGCACTCCAATTCTGATCCCTGGGGAACACCACTCATGACCAGGCACCAGTGCGATTTAATTCCATACAGCACCACTCTCTGGGCCCAGACCTTCAGCCAGCATAGAGTGCACCTGTCCAGCCCATGGGCTTCAGCTTCTCCAGGACAATACTGTGGGAGAGAGTGTCAACTGTACCACCTCGTTTTATACACATCACTCTGAGGCAAAAGAGAGCAGACTTGTTTCTCTCTCAGTGTTTCTCATAGTTGTTGGATAGAAAGAGAAAAATTCCTCCTGTGGGTTGCTCAGATCAGAACCTGAACTGACTCTGCCGGGGCCTGGCTGAAGCAGACTCTGTCTTGGCCGTGTGCAGTTTCAGTGGCACTAGTTCCTCAGCTGACATGTCTAAAAGTTTTCCTTAGCTTTCAAACGCTAAGCAAGAACTCCTACTGGTGTGTTATGGAAGGCAAGTGACTTTGAGTCATCTCTTAGACAGTAATACTACAAATCTCCACAGGTGTACCTGTGCAGGAATAGAGAAAGAGACTTGAGGAAAACCAAAATGGAAAGAGCATAGAATAAGCAGCAGGAATCCCAGTGATCACTGAGAGAGGTGTACATACCTCCATGCCAGGAAATGGGATGGAGAGATGGTACCACGGTACCTTTTACTTTGCTAGAGCTGCCCTTTTAAAGCATCCTCAGTAGTTTCAGAAATTACCGACACCTATGAACTAGCGAATGCTGAAAAGAAACTTGAATTTCTCTCCCAGTGGTCCCACTTTCATTTCAATTAAGAAGGAAGAACTGGAGGTATGACCTGTATGAGTGCATGCTCTCTCCCAGTCCAGATGAGTTCTTGTTTTTTATTTTTTCTTTCTGACACTTCTCTCTGCTTGCTGATAGTGACAATTGCATGATTTTGAGCTATGATGTAAGAATGCTGTTCACACCCATGGCAGTGATGTTCCACTTCGTTGGACTGCACAACTTTTAATTTCAAGTTAATACAGTATAGAGGTTTTACGTACAACATTCTAAATGCCACAGCATGTTGATGAAAAGAAATTACATTGATGAAGCAGTTAGTCAGTGATTAATATGATCCATAGCTCAGAGTGATGCAACAGCCCCAGCTTTCACTCCTGCACAAAGTGATGTCCAATTACCTGCTATTGATCAGATATTGCATTGCACCAAATGGGATGCCTGCATCAATTCATTTCATCATATTGAATTTCAGCCAATATCAATGGATATTTGGCACATGTTTTGCTGAAACATTTGTCTGCCATCACAGAACTGATGAACAGGTTGGCAGGTTTTGTTTGTGAAAAGGATGGGAAGGGAACAGAGGAGAAAAAGAAAAGAAATGTGCTGATTCTGCCAGTGAATTACTCCCCACAATTGGCACTAACAGAACAAGAATGCCTCCCTGTAAGTCCACATTTATTTCACACAAGTAGCTGCATGCCCAGTTCAGGCATGTTAACATTCTGTGCTGCTCACTGCTTATTTTTTATTGATAATCAAGTGAATAATTAAAGCCCAACAGCTACGTAAAAACCACATAAATCATCTTCAATATGTGAGTAATGCACCTCTGCTCAGGGATTGCTTCTGTTGTAAATGATGGCCCAGCAATCCATGATTCATACCAGCATGTATCACTTCTTCATTCCACATTTGTCTGTAGGACACTTTGGTGTCAGTCAAAGCTAAGAGAAATGGGATGGAGGTATGCAAGGGGATGTCTCTTTCAGCTTACTTTCTCAGGAAAAGATGGTCTTCATTTTGTGTCTCTTTTTGGATGCTGATAAGCTGTATTCCCAACTGATGCGTGATTAGCTCTGAGCTTCCTTTTCCCTCATTTTAATGTGGAGATTTTGATCTCACCCACTGTTATTGTTTTCACTTGTAACATTTATTTAACTCTCATCTGAAAGAAAACTCTCACCTGAGAGTGCCCATCCTTATTAACCTCTCTGGCTAAGTTCAACAGTCGTGTGACTGCCACATGGAGTACCGCTAGGCCAAATGTAACAACATCTGCCATGCATTCAACAATTCCTTTTTTGATTCCTAGCACTCTATTTTCACTTTCAGCTTTGAGAAGGAGTGAGATATGTTCTGCTGTCTCTCAGATGCCAAAGTGCTGGGAATGTGCCATCCTTCCACTGCAAACTGAGTGGGTTTAGGAGACAGATGAATTGAGCCAAAGACTAGAATAGGAGAAGAGATAAACTGTCCACAGTTTATTTCTGTTGACCTTCAAGGCACCTTTTGCAACAGACCTTCTTTGCAGATTCTTAAAAAGCATTGTTGCTATAAAATTATCAATTATAGAGAAATAGCTCTGCAAATGTTTACATATCTGCGAAATTTTATGCACTTGAACAGTTCCTAGGGCTGCTTGGAGGTGTAAAATTAGGCACACACAGAAGTTTTTATAGGCTCCAGCTTTCTACCTTATAGACCAGATGGCATCTCTTGGAAAGCTTTGTAGAACATTATATTTAGAAACAATTCTATTCGTTATTCTAATTATTTGTTTACTGAACACCACCAGCATAGTCTGTATGTTACAGATGTTGAGAAATGGCTCTCTTTTCCAAGGAGCTTGTGACTTCAGTGGAAAGCTACTACAGGGATCTGAGGAGGACATCCCTACCTGAGCTGCTTTCTTGACAGTCTGTTTGGTTTTCCATTATGGCATCATTTTCACTTCATGATACTTTTCTCAGTGCCACAGTGGAAAACTACAGTGTTAGTAGCAAGACTACAGCATGTCCTTAAGACAAATTAGATTGATCATAGTACTCAAATTAGAGATCAAGTATAAACGGAAAAAAAAAGAAAAAAAAAAAAGTCCAACATAAAAAAAAAAAAGTAGATGAAATAAAAGAAAATAGAAATGTAGATGAAATAAAAGAAAATATGTTTTTCTTTTTATTCCTTGAGCCCTTACATTTTTCTTAATCAGCTCTAGTGTATAGCAGTAGTTAACTGCTAGGAGTAGAATAATAATCACAGCTGTCGACTCAGTAGTGAACTTCTAAGAATCTAAATATTTCCAATTCTTACTTTTTTAGAATATTTTTTCCAAACTTAGATTCAAGTCTGTGAGCAAATTATAATTCAGCATATGTCCAGAGGGAGAAATATTCTCTACAGTTATTCAAAGGATAAAGGATTTAAGGGACAATCCCCCAGCAAATGCTTATTGTATTGCAGAGAGTATTCTCCACCCGATACATTAATCTGATTCTTACATTTGGTTTGCATCATTCAGAGAGAGATTTTCAGAGGACTAGTCCTCATCGTTTTCCCCAAACCAGACTCCTTTACAGTACTGCAGAATAAGTACACAGAAAAGAGAGATATCCCAAATCAGCATGATTTTGTAGGTTTCTGTATTTATGTAATGAAAAGTATTCCCTCTCTTTTGAATAAAATGTCCAGTAGAAGATGAAATTCCGTAATTATTCATTAATTGCAAAATTTAATCATGTTATTTAAATATTCAGCTCCCTGGATTAGAACGTGAACATCTGAAAATCCTTGTTATGAATTTCTCTCTTCAAGAGTTCATATCTGTGAAGGGGAGTATTCAGTTTCATTAAAAAAGAAGTGGAAAGTCTGGATTTTTTATAATAATTCTATTGGGCTCGTTACTGCTTTTTAATTCTTGTTTAATGCCAAGGAAATGTATTGGTGTTGTTGTTTTTTATCTCTATTGGAAGCAAATAGGTGAAAGAAAGGAGAATAAATGTAGTCACTGATTACTTTTATCAGACTTTCAAAAGATGATAAAATGTAAAACCTTTAAAACTCAATTAGCACAGTGAAAATCCTCCAACACATCTGATACAAACTTGGAACAAATTCACATCTAGAACTCTAATAGCTTCACTCTTCTACTTCTTGGTTAATTTTCATGTGTGGCTGTTTAATAAGCAAATATATAAGCTACACACTGGAAATTTTCCATGCATTTCATATGACAGTGTTGCAGCTTCAGCTACATCTTTGCTTGTTTAAAGTGATGCTCACATCGTGCTTGTGTGTCATGAGAAGCCATTGTGGGTGATTGACTAACATGCTGCACTGTTTATGGCCTGACCTGGTTTTAGAGCCTGGGCTGACTTAAGTGAGAGGATTGGAGCCTTTTCTTTTCCAAGCTAAATAATCCCAGCTCTCTGAGGCTCTCCTCATGTGGCAGATACACAATTCCCTTTAATGCCTGCGTGTTCCTTTGCCAGACTTGCCCCAGTATGAGTACAGCGGTCTTGTACTTGGGAGCCCATAGCTGGGCACAGTGCTTCTGCTGTGGCTGAGTAGAGAGGTAGGATTACTTCCCTTGACCTGATGAAGATGCTCTTACCCTCTGGTTTTCAAACCAAGTCTTCTCAGTTCTTGTTTTGAAGCTTTGTTATACATATATCTGTGAATGATAAATAGGGGGAAAATAAGCAAGCAAGAAAAAAAAAGAAAAAAAAAAAAACAGAACAGAAAGCTCAAGCAGAGAATGTCAGACAAGTCATTTCATCCTGAGGCTGTAAGAAGAAATGTCACACTGCCACATTACTTGTTACTGCCTAAAAAGCCAGCAGTTCAGATGCTGTTGCTCAGCCACCCTGTCTTTGATTGCACCATGTCTTCTGTGGGGAAGCATTCAAGGCACAGCTGGCATCAGCTCTGCTGGTTCCTGGCTGCTGTCTGCACTCCAAGTTTTTTCTTAATCTTCAGATTGTCCAGAGCCATTCCTTTGACTCCTATGGTATTTCAGCCTGTTGCACTTGATCTAGGCTGGCATAAGAGAATCTGAAAGAAGAGTTTGGTTTTAAGCTGAAGTGGAAACATGTATATGTGTGCACTGTGGAAAAAATGAGGGGAGGAAGGATGTTGCAATGTCCTTCATTTAGTGGGAAAATATTCAGATAATGAAGTGATGTGGAAGTGAAGAGTAGGGAGAACAGAGGAAACAAAACGATTTAACCAGCATGTGATCTGTTGTGGCAAGAAACTTCACAGTTTTAAAAGGTTTCCCCATATTTAATAGAAATGCAGTAATAGGCTTATGTGAAGAAAGGCGTAAGGATAGGCATCATGTGATGGCTGCAATAAAAGAGATGTGTAATTGAGCTGGAGTGGAGGTGTACGCTCTCCCTGCACGTACAGTGATATTACATTCTTTTCCACTTGGATGCCCTCTCCAAGCACACTAATCCATGGATCTGGAAAAGGATAATCTACTGACATCCAATTTTCTGGGATATTTTTTTCCTGGATGGAACAATTTGTTCACTGAGAGGTGAGAGTGTTAACTCTTTCCTGGCTAATCGGACCTCAAGGATTAAAGATGAATTAGTTCACAAGAAGTAAGCAAGCCTATCTTCCACCTGTCCTTTTGATGACACAAATAGGTTCCCCAAGCTACAGAGGATGTTAAAGACTGAAGATTTTAGATCATCAGTGCAATTAAAATGTAGGTAAAAGCGCCAAGCATGGGCTCTCAGAATTAGCTGAAGCTATGAGAGAGGATTAAAATAAAATGTTTTGATTGTGATCCATGTTCAGATCTATTCCCTGGAGGTCAAATACAGAAATCTGGGCAAAGCCCAGTTCTAACAGATATTCCTCGCTCTTACAAGATGAATGCATTTCTTTTTCCAACCACAAATGCCTTGAAGCTGGGATAAAAAAGACTATTGTGCTTTGCTAGTGCTCACTCCTCCTGGTGCTGACAAAACCCCATTGTTCTCCCCAGGAGGACAAGGAGGAGGAAGGCCAGGGAGCAGGGTGTGGCCAGCACAGCTTCACAGGGAGCTTTGAGGGTTGTTTGCATTCAGTCATTTCTTTGCTAGCCTCAGTGAAAATTTTGCAAGGTGCTCTTGTACTGGGATAGGTTTGGATGCTGGCTTACATTCTGCACCCTTACAATGTATACTGGCAAACTGTTTCTTCTAGAGAGGATGTGCAGGTGCAGCCCATGGGAAAGGGTGGTCTCTATCTTTTCTGCAATCTTCCATAAATGATGTATCCTTGGCACTACAGGAAAAGCAGCCTAAGAAGCATTCCTGCCTCTGCTTGAGGTCAGTGTTGAAGCCTTGAGTGTTGTGGAAGGCAACAGTTTGCATATTACCATCAGAAACTGCAGTGTGTGTGTGCGCGCAGACAAAGCTTATCCCACAGTAAGCCTCTGCAGGAAGACCGGATTTTTATTTTATCTTTAGTGGAGGAGAACAAGAAAATCAAAGAATGTAATAGAATGATGGAATATGTGGCTGAGGACTTGTCTGGTTTGCTGTCAGTCAGGCCCTGGACATGCTCTGCCAGATTGTTCCAGATGCAGGCATGATAGACATGACCACCCCACTAGGGAAGGGAAGCCCTTGTGGATAACCTTACTCAATGACCTCTATCTCTGGCATTGCTGGGGTTAATTTTATCATGAGTGACAGTCAGAATCTAATTACTCATTAAAATCTCATGTAGTAAGTTTCTCCCAAGGGAAAACAGCATTTTTATAACTCTTTTCCCATACAAACACATGCATACACCTCCTGTTTTGTTAATGTCTTGCTGGGTGTTCCCCTTGCAATTTGACCCTGGTCAACAGATAAAAGGGGATGTTAAATTGGAGTTAATGAGGCCAGCTTCCTCCCACAGAAGCTAGGCAGAGCAATTCCCATAATAGTTTGCAAAAGGGTCATCATTTAAATTTCTAGAGCAAGGATGATGACTTGCATTGCCAATAACCCATCCTATTGGATTTGTGCTTTGCCCCTTACTTTTCAGAGTGGCCCCAAGCCCCAGCATGCAATAGGACAAGCCGCTCCATTTCCTGCACCCCAGTCCAACTGCCCGTGCTAGGTTCCCTATGCACTTGTCTGCCTCCTCATCTCTCCTGTCCCTCAGCAGAGTCATTCTCCCTCCAGCCACCATGGGGCCAAACTGATGTTTTCACTCCCACCCTTGGATCATGACATTTTGGTGAATCACTCTCTGGTCATCTGGTGGTCATCTCACAACTGAAGAAGGACAAAATGCTGCCCAACCTATTTGCTCAGGTAAAAGTCATTTGCAACACAAGCATTGGCATTTGCCCCAGCATTTGGTGCAATTAAGAGTATACTAAAAAAAGAGAGCAAATGATAGAAAGGGCCAAGCCACATTTGTAATAGAGTGGTGGCCCCAGCCCACTGCTGCCTGTCTGCTTTCTCCTGTGTGGGAAGCAAAAGGGCAGGCTGAAATTTCAAGGCATAATCAGTCCCTTGGCTTGATCATGTGCTAGTTTTTGCTGGGAGAGTAGCTCGCAATCCTTGCCAGCCCACGAGTTCCTCAAGGCTCCATAGCTCTGCTTATTTTTAATTAAATGTCTCATTTGCCAGCATGCTTACTTGATGGCTTTGTGTTCTATGCATCTTTCTGCTCATTCCCCACCTCCAGCCCTGCAGAGGGGATACATACGTATCAGTTTGTTTCATATAAAATCTCAGCTACAGCTATTGCTGTCAGATCAGACAGATGGACGCAAGAAAGCTTTTACTGCCCTTTCTCCTGTCTGTCTGTGTGCTACCCTGCCTGGACTGGGAGGGTGGGGGCAGCTGCTGCTGAAAGAATGAGATAGGCTTTCTTTATTATTCCTTCAGGTTAGGAGGCAGAGAGGCTCTTGATACAAAGAAGCACCCCTTGAGCTGGCCGTGGCCTGGCTGGGCTGTCACCATCTTGCTTTCCACAAGGATGCTCATTGTCTTGCGCTTGCATCCCCGTGAGCAGAGAAATGGGGAGCAGCAGCAGGGTTGGTGGTTGCTGTAGCAGTTGATGGAGTAATAGGCTTAGCCTGCTGCTTCCCTTCTCATCATTTCCATACTTGCTCGTTAAGAGGGATGGCAGCACGCCTCCCACCGCTGTGGGCTTTCTTGTATTCTGATATGGCCAAATCCAGCAGCACTCAGGAAGGTGCCATGGCTGTGCTTGCAATTCTTTGTTTTCACATGGCAATTTTAAGAAATAAGAGTTGGGCGTAGGAGCCTCATGTGTCAGATTTGTGCTTTGGGAAAAAAAAAAAAAAGAAAGAAAAAAAAAAACCAACACCAAACAACCAACCAATCAAACAAACAAAAAAAACCCTATTGAAATAAAAGGAATTATCCCAGATTTGCATTGCTTAACTGAGATCAAAATATGGACATTTGTTCTAAATAAAAAATATCAGATTCTCTTTCTGGTAAGCCGGCCAACTGCTTTAAACTGCACAAACACATTACAATCAAAACAGATCTCAGTAGCTGTGGTTTCTCCCGGTGGCCATGACTGGATGTCACCTCTAAGGGGCAGTGTGCGTGTGCTGTACAGGGCAGGGAAAGCCGGGCAGAGATAACGCGCTGCTGAGATCATTCTGCAGTGGCGAGTTGTTTTTCTGGCAAAGAAACAACACATCGTATATAAAGTTGCTTTAAAGACTAGAATGACAAACATGCTGCATAACTAATGTAAAGCCAGAAGAATGTCCAGCATTATCTCGAATATTTTATGAGGAATTTATTGCTGTTAATTGAAGGGGAGAGATTGATCGCTGAGGAATCTAGCTCATTACTTAACAAAACCCTGATAAATTGTGTGTCACTTCTCTGTTCTGCTTAGCATTCTCCTCCAGAAGCCTTTCTGTTTATGGAAAAGAAAATATTTCAAATCAGATACAAAGTGATGCCCCAGGTTCTCCCTTGCCCTCCCCATTCCCACATAAATAGATAATAAAATAGAGACAGGCAGACAATAATTCTCTCTCTTTTCTTTTCCTTTTCTTTCTGTCTCCCCAAGCAAGGGGGTTAGAAGCAGGGGGAGAGAGGGAGCCCTTGTGCTGTATCCCATCTTCCCCTCTCCCAGGGCTTCCCGTGGCTCCCTGCAGCAGAGGATGAGGATGGCGAGTGCAGTGGGCTGCAGCACTGATGTGCTGAGGAGCCCTGCCAGCAATCGATCCAGCGGTGGGAGTCACCTCTGTGCAACTGTGCTCAGGGCCTGCAGCAAGACTGTTTTGATAACGAGGATGTCTACGTGAAGTGCTTTAGAAGGTCTTGGCTGCTAATTTGGTAGGGAAAGAAGCAGAGGAAGGTAGAAAGCCAGCACAGTGTGCTAGGTTTTTACCTTCTTCTGCTTTCTATTTAGATGTAGTCTCCAGCCCTTTGAATAGATGCTTGTAATGAGCTGGCTGAAAATGGAAATAATACCAAAATTAAAATAAAACAAGACTAACTTGGACATGCACAGGGATGCTAATTATACCCAATCCACTGCAGCCACTCCTACTGCCTCCGTAATATTCATTTTCCAGTTATCAACACCAGTCCAGGCAAATTAAAGGACATTACATAGATTTTAGAGCCTAACCTTGCTTTCTTCACGTGGAAGCTGAGGAGGGACAGCTGAGGACTGCTGAATCCCTCTCAGCAGCAACAGAAACATTTATTTTTTCTTACCTGGAATTGCTAATTCATTGAAGTTTAACTGTAGTTTCAGGGAACCCTTCCCTTCCCCACCTGCTGGTCACTGAAGCACTGCTTACACTTTGCAGCATTCATGTTTTGTAAGATCTCCCATCTATCACCAGGGGCTCCCAGTGCTACGCAGGGCATCACATTGCAAATAGAACTGTAGTGTCCTTTTAAAAGGCATAGGATCATTCTTCTTTGGATTTATCAGTTATAGTTCATTAGCATCTGCTTGTTAAAGCATTCAGGAGATGACTGTTTGTCTGCATGAATATATGTAAAGTTTAGTTATGAGCAAATTATTGAAGGTCTAGTTTCTTATCTTTTTTATTATTATTATTTCTATAGGACTGCAATGAAACTCAGGCCTAATTAAGTATGGGATTTTTTTTTATCTGTGCCTTAGTTATTGCAAAGAAAATTCAAGGGTCATAAGGGAGAACAGCTTAATAGGAAGAAATCAAAGTCTCAGGTACTTTTTAAAAAATATTCACCTGTTTCATTTCTGCAAAATGTTCTTACAAGTATATGAAAAGTCCCTACATCTGAGGTGGCAGCACATCTAACTTTCTTCCATGGGCCTTGAATGGTTTTTGAGATCCAGGGTGGAATCTGCCCCACAAAAGATGCAAAATATCACTTGCTAGATCCTTTTCAACTTCATGGCTGGGATGAGGTAGGGGAGCTGGTCACTGACTGAGAAGACAGCATGGCTTCCTGTCTTGTCTGGCTTCTCCCCACCTCAAGCATCCCTAGTACAGATGAGTCCACAGACATTGCTGTCTGTGCATGGGAGCAGTTCTCAAGCACCTCAGAATCCTTGAATGGCCTCTTAGTTCTGATACCTTTCCATCAGCTATGCACAGATCCCCAAAACAGCAGCCCTGCTATGTGGCAGACTGAATCATGCACAGATTTTTGAGCATAGATGCTGCATTAGGCAGCTAAGTTTGGCTTCATCCTCACAGTTGGCTGTGTGAATCCTGCCCCAGCTGCTTCGTGATAGAACCACAACACTGGCATTACACTAATTTTTTCAGGAATAGGATTGATCAGATGGTTACAGGGTTACAAATAATTTGAACTTTTGAAAGTGAAATTCCTTTTTTTTCTAGGGGATCAGTGCTGGAGAAAACAGGTGATTCGTGACCTGATATTATGACCTTTTGCCAAGTGATGCAAAAGTTAGATAATGCTGCTTGTGCAGTGTGTGGGGCTGAGCCAAAGCACTGCCATGGAAAATCCTGTTCCTTCTGCCTCAGCTGTGGGAACACACTGCCTCACTTAAAAAGCCCTAATGGTGATGAGGGTCAGGCTGGCCACCAGTGGTCAGCTACAGGTCAGTGCTTGTGCCTCTCTTTGCATGTCTCTGCATGTCCCTCAGGTCCATTTGTCTCACGTCTAGCAGGATGACCCCTCTTTGTCCTTGTACATTTGCAGACAGTGACACAGAGCTGTGATATTCCCTTCCTCCACCTCCTCTTAGTGTTGAAATTGAGAGAATTGTAACAGTGGTATCCAGCAGAGAACAGGAATCAAGAGCAAGGATTGAACCCTCACATGTATTCACAACCATGCACACTTTTATGGACCCAATAGTACTGTCAAGCATTTCATGGGGCTTTCTATCAAGGACACTATATAACAATAAGTTGTATTGTACTGCACTTTCAGTGAATATATGAGGTAATTGGTGTGCAGTTCCCTGGACTAATACTGGAAGACAGGCACCTGTAGACAGAGAAAATGAAGTTTAAAAATCTCTTTGCTGACTACGTTCCCTTGGCAGTGAGAGTAAAGCACAGCCAGTAGCAGCTGTCGGTCACATATTCTTAACTCTCTCTGAGCTGGGTCACATCCCACTGCTGCCTCCCTGTCTTACAAGGATGGAGCTGGGGAATGGTTTTCATTTAGGAGTGTAAGGAGAGGTGTATGCCTATCTCCTCCTGTGTAAGACCCACAAGAAGTGGCTTGGCCCTTTCTGAAGAGCAGAGTTGAGATACAAGGCCCAGGGTGTTTGAGGCTTGGCATGCACAGGGCCAGGTAAGTGAGAAGTCCCTACCATGTGAAGACACAGCCCACGCTACTGGAAATGGCTGCTCCTGAGCAGGATGGCTCCATTGGAAGTTCTTCTTCCAGTACATAGGGATGTGCAGCACGTACTACTGCAGCAATACTGGAGTACTTGGGGAGCAGATGTGCCACATCTTCGGCTCTCCCTCTTGGAGCCACTTCCCCAGGGCCACTGTAGGTAGCACAGGGGACGTGGGCTGCAAGGCCCCCCATAAAGCTGTCTCTGTAGCTTGGTACATAGGTGGTGTTCACCACAAGAGCCAGAAATATCTCTCCCCCTTCAAGGCCTTGTCCATTTACTACCACAGGCATTTTGCCTGCTTAGATTAGCTCCTCCAGGCAAGGTGTAAGCCCTTCTTGAACCTGGGCTGTGGTGGTGGCATGGCTGTGAGGTTTCCTGCTGCTGAAGCATTGGGTACATGGCTGGGCACATGGGGTATGGCTAGGGGAAAGACAGTATATTTTCCTTCTTGTTCCTCCTCAGTTTGTCAGCCATCACAGAGCCATTTCTTTAGGTGCTGAGTCCCAGACATCAGGAATGTGATTAGGTTGAGACACCATTTCATATATATTTCTTTATTACTATTTCTAACAATTACCCACTTAACTGTGAGCAATAATATTTATAGGGAACTTGTCCATCCATACATAAACACTGCTGGTGCTATGCCTAGGGACAACAACTTGCTAGGCAACATGTCTTTAAAGATGTAGTCAGTGTATTAAAGCCCACCCATGGTGATTTATATCCTGACATAACCTCCACAGGAGGAGACCGTGCTGGCAATTCTGTCATGCCTGCTGTGGATGAATAGCAGCTTGCAGTGTCAGTAGTGCTGCATACCATGGTAAAACTCTGTTCAAGACAATCTGTCACCTATTGCTCCAGAACTGGTTTTGGGTTGAGATCACCTACTCATGCATGGGAATGTGAATTTGTACATCACTGGAGACCCCAGAGACTGCCATACTGCATATGCTAGCCACTGAGAAAGTCAACCTCTGGCCAAGAGATAGAGCAGGTACAAAGCACAGAGAAAAGCAACTCAGAAGGGAGATCTGTGACTCACAGAGATTTTTCCTTCAATATAACAATGGGAAAAGCAGCAGCATGATTTTCGAAGAAACATACTGAGAAAAAATGAAAAATTTCAGTGGACATTCCCCCTCAGGTCTAGCACTTCATGGCAGAGCAAGAAGAGACTGTAAACAAGGACCATCTTTGTAGTGTGCTTTTGTAGCACAAACACTACTGCAAAATAGTTAGCCAGTTTGACCTGTCTTCTGGGTGCTACTCTAAAGCAAATGCTCCTGGTAGGCTAGGTGAAGCAGTAAACAGAAGCAAGTCTGCTTGCCAATCTGCCTTCCTATAACAAGGTTGTGTAGTTACCCATTAGCAATATAGCAACTGTGTGTAACGAGGAAAAATATGTAAATAATAGTTGGAATTTTTTAAGAGGGCTGCAGCATTACAGTCTAAACCTCTCTGTACACCCTATTGACTGTCACATTCTTCCATGTTATTGCTTAAGCATATCTGAAGGCAAATGTTTTATATTAATTTTAATTTCCCTTAAATTGTCTTATTTCATGCTCTTGAGCAAATGACTCCACTGAATCAAGGGCAATTCTTTCTGTTAGGCCGCTCATCATGCTCATTATTCATTTCCAAGGACTGAAAATCCTTTATATAACTTCACACTTCTGTTGCTTGCCATACTCCCTGTAAATGTAGTTGTTTTTTGTCTTTTTTTTAATTCAAACATTGTATGCAGTTAGGTTGGGTGCTGCTTGGAAGCTGCCAGTGTAGCAAAGGAAGATACAGATCAGTTTAACCCAAATCTGGAATGAATCTTGAGTCTGTATTAGTGAGAAGTCTGCTGTAGGACTGCACTGGAGATAGGAAAGCCAGCACATACGCTCCTAGTGTTTGCCCAGGAACTGCACACTGTCTGCAGTGAACTTTGTGAAGATTTTCTCAGCAGAATAAAAGTGGAGTCAAAATCTGTTACTGGGTGGAACAGCTGTTCTGGGCAGAGCTGTGATGTTCTGAGAGGTAGGGCTGTTTCCCTGGGAGTCTGGAAGCGCAGTTACAACAGAATAGAGTGTTTTTAACCTTAATATTTGGGAAAAAACTAACCTGGAACAACAGGTTGCAAAATATTTGCATGGATTATTATTATGTGCTAGAATATTTAATAGAGTATGCACTTGCTAGATACCTGTAAGTGTCCCAGTGTTGGTCAACCAGTGCTCACACTGGCTTTTCACAATGCAACCTGAAGGGGCAAAGGAAAGTGTTCCATGCCAGGAGGCCAGCAGCTGGCAGTATGCCACATGTCATTACTGCAAAGCAGACAGTGGCACAGGGCAGAGGGGATTTTGTGCCGTCACCCAACTGATTAGAGAAGTGCCCAGGAGCTGGGGGCTGCCTGCAGGCACCACAGCCACACAGATGTCCATGCAGGGCACTCCACAAGATACTGCCCATCAGATGTGGAGAATCCTGGCCTGAGGGCTGACAGGAGGTGGGAGATGAGAGGGAGTCCCAGCTGAGATTGAGCTACACTGTTTCCCTTGGAGGTAGGAAAACTACTGAAGAGCTAACCTGATTTCTTTCTTTCTTTCTTTCTTTCTTTCTTTCTTTCTTTCTTTCTTTCTTTCTTTCTTTCTTTCTTTCTTTCTTTCTTTCTTTCTTTATTTATTTATTTATTTATTTATTTATTCTTTAAAGTGAGATAGGATTGCATTTTCCTTCTTGTAGACTATTTTTGCTCATTCAAAATTGTTCATTCAACAGTAAAGTAAACAGCTCTCTGAGCTGTATTTCTCTCCTCCACTTCCTTGGCAAGAGAGACCTGTAAAAGAAGATAAATAACATGTCAAACATGGTCTGGAGAGGCTTCAGCTGAGCAATTTCTGGCTTCCCCTGCCTGTCCTCCAGCTGCTATGCCCCTCGTAACTTCAGTGGCTGCACACAAGCTCAGCCTGGCTGTGGTTTCACTCATCTGGATCAATGCTTCCAAATATTTTTCTGGTTTAACAGTCTCTGCCCAGGTCGGGACTTGAAACCTCTCCTAACATGGACTGGGAAAAATGTATAGCAGCTATTTCTCCTCACTGCTATGAATAGAAACTTCATACCCATAAGTAAAAGGTTTCAGTCAAGGTTCTGGGTCAGAAACTATTTCTGTGTTAACTGAAGTCCTGTGTGTCAGCTTTGTCTGAGCATTGTCATAAACTTCTATTGCTGAGGTTCCCTGGAAAGGCAGACCTAATGCTCTAACAGCATTAATCACATTTTTATGTGATGACTACTGGAACTCCTTTGCCAATCTGTCCTGAAATTGCCTTTATGAAAGAAAATTACATTCAAACAAAGCCAAAATGTATCTGTATTCAAAAGAAATGTTCTGTTGTTTGTCAAAAATAAGTATGTGAACAAATCCCAAATGTCTTGGTTCTCAAGGTGGTGCCCCACACCACACCTTGCACCAGGCAGGCATCTCATCTTGCTCCCACATGCAGCAGAGTGATGTCCACACAGCAGGATCAGCCAGGAACCAAGAGCAGCAGAACACCAGGAGACTTGGGAAACAGCAGAGGTGCCAAAGAAGGGGAGCAGAATGTATTTAAGCTACAACTGCCATTGAGGTATTTGAGAATGCATGTACTTGAGGTTGATTTTTTGCCAAGAATTTGGAGCTTCTCAGAAGAAGACAAGGGGTAAAGTTGTTAAGCACTTCTGAAGGAAAAAGTTTAATTCCAGTTCTTTCTAATGATTATACTAAATGAATATATTCTGATAACCTTATTACAGTTTGGAAAATGGATTGCAAGTACTGATCAGGTGCTTTGCTATATACACCTTGAACACAAAATATTATAATTAGTCTGCATTCTACAAAATCCTAGGAATCCTCAAATGAGAGGCACTCTTGGTGTGTGATAAAAGATGTGGGACAGGGCCTGGATCTCTGAGTATGCCTGGTGATCCACACTTTTCCAAAGCTTCTTACTCACTGGTGTTAGACTTGTGTTTGGTGACTCTTTTCCCTATCATCTCCCACAACGAACAGCCTTCCCACAATTGCAGTGGCTATAGATTTTAGGTTAATTTTTTAAGAGTGGCACAAGAGATGTGGCTTCTCCATAAACTACATATTCATGATAAATAATGGCTTGGTATGCAAATTTGTAGGACTCCAGTTAACATCTTCCTCTCGGCTGTTCAGTGAATCTCATCCATTATAACATTCTGCTTTCAGTACAATGGGTAACTCCATTCATATCAGCTAAAGATCATACATGCAAGGAAAACAAAATATCAGAACCAGCATCAGCTGGGAGCAAAGATATTGCCAGAAATTTAGAAATGTCCATTTCTGTAAGGAAGCAAAGCAGGACACTTCAAGTAAACTATCATTAGTTTACTATCATTAGTATCATTCATCAAGCATTTTAAAGGAAGACAAGGTAGCCTTTTCTAGTGTGGATTTTTTTTGTTTGTTTGTCTAAGTACATCTGATTCTCTATAGCTTGCAGCTGTGAAGGAGAAAGATTTTTTTAAACTCCTAATGTTGATTAAATTAAAAGCTTAATTTTTGGAGAAGCATTTGATATGCAACTACTTGCACATGAAAAAATTTCCATCTCATAAGAACAAAACACAATCCTTTCCACAATTGGTTTATGGATTGATTACAGTACATTAAAAATAAATAAATAAATAATAACAAAAAGGCAAGTGGATTGATTCATAGCTGCTTGCATGTGTGTGCTTACAAGTCACTTACTGCACATGCATTTGCTGTTAGTATGATTCATAATAAAGCACTGGTAGTATCAACTGTATTCAAGAAGCTTTGCAAGACAGGGACCCAGCCCAAACAGTTTACAAAATGACCGGGCACTGTCTAAAGAGAGGATGTGGTACACTGTGATGTGCTTGGCTGATCAGGGCAGCTGGCCATGTGTTTCCCCTTAGCTGTAATTTTTGAGAGTTCTTTTTTAATGGGGATTCTACAATGATATGATTTGTTTGTGCTGCTCTGGAGACAGGCTGGGTGCTTTCAGGAAATTTTTCTTTCTCTGGGGGAGCAGGGCTAGAAGGCTGGAAACTGTAGAATAGAGCAAAAGGCAAGGTTGAAGGCTTGGAGGCAAATGCAAAAGAAGTCTCAACTGAGGTGGAAGAAGGTGGCACAACTGGTGAACTGTGCAGATTAAATAAACATCTCTGGCATGATAAGTGATGCTAATAAGGACAGAGCATTCCTACGGCAAGATGTGAATTGCTTCGTAAGCTGGATTCTTTTAGAAAGCTGGTGTATGGATACAGCTGCTGGGAAGGTCACACATGCACAATCCAAGATTGCAGGTTATGTTTTCAGTCTGAGACTGATTACTAGAAAGCAGAAATTTTGGAAAGAATCTAGTGGCTGTTTTGGATGAACAAACAAATGTAAACTCAGTGTGAAACTGGGCTGTGAAGGCTGATGCAATCCTTGGATAAGTAAGTTAAGGGATTAGTAGGGCTCTGGAGGGAATGACATCACTTCTTGATATGGGATTTCTGAGAGATCTGCTGAATTCTGTGTCCATGCTCATGCTCAAACATCTGGAAAGATGCAGAAAACTGGTAAAACAGTGCAAAAGCAACCGAAAATAATGATTCACAGCCTCTCAAATTCTGCCTCATGATGAGAATTAAAAAACTCTTTCAGATCTTTTCCAGCTTATCCAGAAGAAGGTTAAGAAGTAATTTGATTGAGACATTAAGATAAACAAGCATTATTTGGGAGAAAATTTCTAATGCTAATCTTCATCTAGGAAGGAAAAGAGGACAGACAAGGTACCAGGAAAAATAAATTACCCTATACCAGCTGTTCTGCAGGAGCTGTTTGTCCCCTCTCTGCAAGTGTGTGTTTATCCCTCTTTCCTTGGAAGGCAGGCTTCTCTAATAAATCACCTCACCGTTATTGCAGCTAGCTGCAGGTAAGAGTGTGAATAGGGATGATTACCATAGGGAAGCTGACCTGCAGTAATTTTTTCCCTTAAGGAGAACTGTTCAAATGTTAAAGTGCATGGAGAGTTCCAAGGGCTGTCAGCTGAGTCTAGCCACATTTGGATGAAAGATACGAGGCGTTTATTTTTAACGGGGAGGGTTAAATCTTTAGGTCAAGCTATCTGGGGATGTAGTGAGTTCTCCATTAGCTGCAGTCTTTTAATCAAGACAAGACATCTTTGTGAAAGACACACTCATCGCTCAAACAGAAGTTACAAGTTTGACATAGAAATTCCTGGCTGAAATTCTATGGCCTGTTAGGCTAAATGGCCATCATGAACCTTCCCTGGCCTTATGCTCTACTAATCTGTGAAAAATGAACACAGAGCTATGCTGTTCAGATTATGAAAAGGAAGGCCAAGGAGATGAAATTCGGTGAACTTGGTTAAAAGATGCTATGGAGGAGCTTGCCTGTGCAGTGGCAGAGAGCTGGGTTTGGTTGTGTCAGATTGGGGCAGCTAGGATGATACAACTGACAGGGACCATGCAATAGAGAGACAGGCAGTTCTTGAAAGGGAGAAATGCACCCACAGTGAAGGCAGCGTCACTGCCGATTTAGGGGACTAGGGGAACTGATTTGCCAGTTCTGACAGGGAAGGGAGGAGAGAGTAATTTGGGAAGAAAGGTGAGGTTAGATGGCCTGGGGGGAGCACAGAGCCAGAAAGTATGGGCAGTGAGAGGAGAAGTGAGAGGGCTGGGGAGGAGGCTTGGAGCTGGGCCCTGGAGCACTCTGCAGAGCCTGTGCCTTCGTCTGGCAGAGCACACCTGGCTGTTCTGCCAGGATCACCTGTTGGTGTTGAACCCCTGCTGTGAGAAAAAAAAATAGGTCTCTCACATGGTGTAAAAGCACTGTGTTCATTTTTAACCGCTCCATGCCCAAAAATAAGCCATTCAGTCATCCAGTTCCAAAATACAAGATCGATGGCAAAATGGTTAGAACTCAGCAAGTTAGGTAATTTTGCACTGAATATAAATGAGACTTACAAGATAAGTGACATTTAGTGACATTAATTAACTGATTAAATTAAACCTGATATTTTAATCAGAATTTGTTTATGCGGAGCTCTGGATAAAAAGAAATGGAGTATAACCTAGTTACTTTTAAAATTCCAGTTACCATAACAACTTGTCGTGATACCAATTAAAGGTGGTCTTTTCTTTATATTATTTTTAGAACCTGAGTTACTATAACAACAGAATGCTACTTCTGTTGCAAAGAATTAAAATATGTTGTTGTTCTGTAAGAAACAATCAAAATACAAGTAGGGTGCCAGGAATTAATACCCGGAATGGCTGCACAAACAGCATTTTTCAAACACCTCACTTGTGGCATGAGAGACTGATGGATCTTCTCCAGTGTGACAGGCTCAAGATGTTCTTTGGTTGCTCAAATCAGAAAGAGATTATTTATCAATTGGAGAAGAGTGGGGCTGTCAGGCACCAGAGGTATTACAAGCTGTCAGATCTGCAAGGAAAAACAGTGCAATAGCAAATAAATTCACTGCCAGGTCTTCCACAGGGCCGGCAGCTGAGTGTCTCAGAGCCGAGGCAGTGACCCCGTACCTCCTCCCCAGAGATCCCTAGTGGGGGAAAAAAAATGCTGACAGATTGTTTCAAGGGTTTTCTCTCTCTCCACTGTGCCGGCCCCCAGAGGTTAGTGCTAGTATCCTTCTCTTCTACCTAGCTGTGCTCATCTCCTGGAGGGGGGCTTCCTGCATGCTAAGGAAACACCTGCTGAAAGAGGGCAGCCTTGGTCTGAGCTGCCTGCAGAGAGAACTGCGTGGAGTTGGGCTTGCAACCCAGCCCCAAAAGAACCTCCATGAGACAAAAGCATGCATGAGGTTATAAGCCAAGTGAGTTGCAGTAGTCAAGATGCAAAAAGGACACCACAAATAAGCACGCGTATCTGTGTGCACTCTCCACAGAGTTAGCTAAAGCACTTGCATTGCTATGATTCCAGGCCTGATTTTACAGTAAGAACTGTTCTTCCTTACTTCTAAGGGAGACAAAATGCTGACTAGAAAATAATGGTACATCCTGAGTTTGCACACTATTGTTTGCTTGCACCTTTTCCTGGATGCTGTCAGCTGTTGGGGGGTGTCAACTGCAGGGTCTGTGCAAATGGAGCTTTCCTCTTTTTGAAGAGGTGCGTCTTAGGAATCCCATTTACTTGGTGGCCTCTAGATACCTAGAAACTCTTGAATCTGCACAGGCCTTCTGTTACTGTCTTCTGAGGACAGAATGAAAGGCAGCCGTGGACATCTTGTGTTGTTCTGCAGTGACCTTTTGTCCATGCAAAGATGTGCAACAACAGCCTGAGAGTAGGAGAGACAATCCTGCATTCCTGGTTTAATTGTGGTCCTCTTCCTTAATGAGATTTTAAGAGGAAAAGGAGGAGGAGGGACACACAGGGGAATTTGCATGTGTTCATGTGTCTGGGGCTTATTTAATTAAAAGACAATAAAAATGTCAACGGCTACAGGTTGTGGTTTGGATCCCATTCTACCACCTCCATCTCTCCTCGTTCTCCTTTTCAAAACAAACAAATAAGCAGGGGGATGGGGGGAATGAAGGGTCAGGACCTCTGCAAAATGCCAGCCTGGCTGATTTCTGATGAGCCATGTGTGAGGGTGTCAAGGCTGATTCCTACTTTCAGCAAAAGCTCCAAAATCACAGCATTTGCCTGTTGTGGTGGTTCACCAATTGTGACCTGGGGCAGCTTCCTCCCAAGGTCACTTACTCCTCTATTGGCAGCCACCTTGGAGCCAACACCGGCTGCTCCTTGCCACTGCTTTGGCACAGTTCCCAACTCCTTTGATCCACTGCTGGGTGTCTTCTGTCAGTGGTCCTTGCCCATCTAGGCCCAAATCGGCTGGCAACCTGCTGCAGAGGCCAAGGCAGCATGAATGTTCCCAGAAAGGTATACAAGCAATTGTATTTCTTGAAGAGCAAATGAAAAAAAAGTATCATCTCAGGCTTCTTTCTCCAGCTTGTCCTTCACTCTGCAAGCCTGCCTCCTGTCTAGTTTGTGTTGTGAGGAGAAAGATGCTGTGAGGATGGCTGAAGACAGGGAGTTAGTGCCAGATACAACTACCTTGCATTCCAGTACTCACCCAAGGTGCTTGGATACTCAAAGAAAACCCTGTGGTTTAGTGTGTTTTTTGTCTGAGTGTGCCGTTTCTGCACAAAGCTAGGTACTCTGATCTGGCTCCTGACAGCTCAAGTCACTGGCAAATGTGGTAAATATGGCTCTGATACGTGATTGTGGCTGCACACAGAAGAGCTGACTGACTTGTCCTGATGGTGATAGCAATAGAGCTCATAATGTTAATTCGTGTGAATCCTCTCTGTACCAGATCTTGCAAGGTGCTAATCCCCGTGATTCTTGTGTACCTTTCCTTTTGCATCCACTCATCAGCTTCCAGGAAAACCAGCTGTATAGAGAGTGTGGATTGTTTTATTGCTGCAAAAAGGAAAAGCACAAGAAGAGGGAAATAAATGTATTGACAAGCAAGATGAATAAATGTTCTTCTTGCCTGCACTGTATAGAGGTGTTTGACATACCAAATTATGACATAACTGTAGGAGTAATGGTTGCAGCTGTTGCCTTTGTAAAATGATCTGCAATATCACATGCTAATAAGTAAGACAACATGTCTAAGTCATTTTATACAGTGCCAGAAGACTAATCCTATGCCATGCATGCACAGTGCCAAAAGTGGTCATATCGCAGCAGTAGGATCAGTCCTGGAATAATCACATCCTTAGGAAAAAATCCTCTGTGTAATACAATGAAATCCCACTTAAACAAGTCAACCTTGTGAATCTATTACAGCAGCATCCCCAGAGTACTGCTACCGTGGCATGCTTCTAGCACAAAATGGAATGCTCATGTGTGAAAATGAAGACAGGAGCAGAATATTTACTCTCATGAAAATAGGCTGCATTTGGGAATCTTAATGGAGAGAGAGAGAAATCTGCAATTGTCATGATGAGGATAGAGAAACCTCAAAATATGTATGCAACTAATCTGTCAGCCCGGCTCTGCACCCCTAATCCATCCATACACAACTTCCCTTGTCTTCTGCAGGAACTTTCTTTGAGCTAAGATGGAGGATCATCCCCCTAATCTAAAGAAGTTCAAGCCTTTGTTGCATTTTCTAATCCATATGTTCATCCTGAATAGGAACAGGATGTCAGGAAGTCCCAAGGCAGCTTTGTAAGTCTCATCCTTTAGACCTACAAAACCTGGATTTCTTTCTCCCCTGTGTACTTTGTGTTAGCTCTAAACACTGCCTTTGAAAGGTGTGCATCACAGACAGAAGTGATTTTCCTAATAGCTGGGTCTTAATGATTGCAGTATGTTAGGGCATAGCTAAGCTTCCAAATTGCATCAGTTTTTTGTGTATCCATGCAGAGTGCTTTTCAAGTTTATACACTCCTTGCTTTTCTTTCACAGAATGGTATTTATTATACATATGTGCTGTCACAAAGCATAGGAGGAAGTTTACAAACAAGCCTGCAGCATATTGGTCAGGCATCCTCAAGGTGTCTTAAACAGCTGCTGAGCTTTCCACTTCCAAGGAAAGCTGGGATTTGAAGTGGCTGGAGCCAAGGCATTTGTGTAATTCCTCTGCTTTTGCTGACAAGGGGAAAGCACAATCTTGAGTACTTTCCTTGACACATGGAAATATGCAGCCACCATTACTTGGAGGTCTGTCCTTTGCTGCTGCCAGGCTGTTGGTTTAGTGCTTGGTAGTTCAGTGGTGTGGCAGCAGCAGCAAGAGAATGCTGCCATGAAAAGATTGCTGTACTCCCCTACTGTAATCTTCTACCATTCCTCTCCCAGTTCCAGACTGTGCAAACAGTGTGCTATTGCAGAGGATGCACACTTAAGACAAAACTCAAAATTCCTGGGGATCAGCACTTGGACTGATGTTCCTATCCTTTTCTTCTCTTCACTTTGGTGCTCCTCACTCCTGGCTGATTTCGATGTAAGCTACACAGATCTGGACAGATCTCTAAGGCAGGAACCTGAGTAGATTTTCTGCTCTGAGTACAGCGTCTGTGTCCATGCCACAGCCAATTCAGTTCCATGACTAGTTAGGGGATTAATACAATTTTCTTTCTCTTTTTCCCACCTGGTATCATCCTGCCTGTCCTAGTAGGGGCACACAGTGTATGAAGACAGGTGAGGCAAGTTTCCAAGGAAAAGAGCATGGGCAGCAGATACATTCCTACAGATCTTCAGCACACACTCTTTCCAGACAAGGTTTGATAGCCTGTTAGAAACTGATAGGTGATTCAGGACAAAATATTCCTGTTTTTGACAGTAGATATTTTAAATATGGATGGCAAAATTGGCCAGTGGAAGGGAGAATGAACCAATGCTGGTGTACTGGGGCTGGGTTCCCATGAACTCAACAGTGAGAGATTGGATTCCTCTGGAGGAGGGCTGGGGCTGAGACGAGCAGAGCCTCACTGAGCCACCTTGCAGGTCTGAGCCTCTCCCTGATGAGATAATCTCTGCCAGAGTGAAACCAGCCTTTGTGAATGCCCTGCAGTTGCTTAAGCCAGGCTCTTTCTGGAAGCTTATTTCTTCTGCCCAAAGCTTCTTTTCTAGCAGTTGGGTAGGGTGATGAGCCATAGCCTTCCCACAGCAAGGGGGACAGAGCTCTGTATCACAAGATACTTTCTTGTATAAACAGCTCTGCCACCTTTGCTGGAACAAGATGGCCCTCAAAAAAAAAAAAAAAAAAAATTAAAAAAAAGCAGTGATGGCATTTTACACAGCCCCTTTTATGAGGGATTGTTCACCCTGCTTTCAAAGCCACAGCACTCTCCACATCTCAACACTGTTTTTCCCTTGCTTATGCAAAAGTGAAGGAAGGTTCCCCACCCAGGCAGACATGACATGTTTGCCCAATGAGTCACACAAGCTCTTTTTTGCCCAATCAGCTCCTGAATAATCTATGCAGCTGCCTAGAGTATGGTGGAGATCTCAGGGTTCTTACTTGTCCTACTGTAGAGATGATTTTATTCCAGAAATTCCCCCAAACAGATGGCCTCTGCAGACCAGAAGTCCTGTAACTGCATTGGAAGTATGTTAATCGGTTTTGCATGCAGTAAATAGAATTTATTCAGGATGGAACATTTTGTGGTTTAGTCACTGAAAACAGCTTGAAATTATTTATTGGAGAAGAATTTTGTGTAGGGGCCAGAACAATGGCTGGGAGAGATCAGATCATTTTCCAAAGTGAATAAATCTATCCATACGGATTTTCTTTATTCCTATCCCTCTTTCCCTCATTACTCATTTTTCTGTCACTTTGTCCTGTTGTCTTGATTTACCATAGCTTTTCCCAAAGCAAATTTGCTAAGAGAATGTCAGCTAATTAATTATTGTTTCAGCATCATTTTTACTCCAGACCTTTGACCCCTTGGCAGCTCTGCAAAGCATTCTGATGCATTCCACATTTGCTTAGTAAATATTTCTTTCAAACAATATACTGAGAAACATGGGAATAAATGCATTGTCTTAAAAAAAAAAAAAAAAAGAAAGGGTAGAAGGGAGATAGGGAGATGGAAAACCCAGGCCAACATCGCTAATCAGATCAATGCATTAAGTCCTATGAAAAAATGGAGTGACAGGCTCCGTGCTTACTACACGTCAGAAAGGAACATGTCAAGACATATTACTCTGCTATTTTTAATAGTTCACTTTCTTTTATTGGCTTTTATTCCTTGGTTCCCCATGTGAGTGCACACGCTCTCTCTGGAGCACAGTCATTTATCTTGCCCTGGTGAGGAGGGATCATTCCTCACTACAGTGCAGCACTGTGAATTGCAGCAACTGCAACACATCTGGCCCTTGCCTTTTGAGGTATAAAGGGTACCTCTCTGCTGCTGGCCTCTGCCTGAAGTTGGGACAGAGAGCAGCCTGCTAGCATGGAGCTCTTCTCTCATAGGACCTGGGGGAACCCGCCTTGCAGTCATAGCAATACTGGGGCCAGGAAAGAGAAAACAATCAAGCCATGCACCTCCAGATGGCCTCATGCCCATCCTCAGGTGTCTGAGTCTCACTTTGTGTTGCTGACCTAGTTTAATAAGTGAGACTCCTCTCAAAAGCCTCCAGTGATCTGAGGAAGACACTGAGTGATGGAAAGTAGAAGGCATCAAGACATGACATTGATGTGTGTCCAAATGTATATACAGGCAAAGTCCCAGTTTCTTTTTTGGAAGAAATGTATGCCCTGGCTGTGCTTCACCAAGAGGAATCACAGAATCACAGAATCGTAGGGGTTGGAAGGGACCTCCAGAGATCATCGAGTCCAACCCCCCTGCCAAAGCAGGATCCCTACACCAGGTCACACAGTGTCGCGGGTTAAGCAAGATCTACCTGTGCCCGTGACAGGGGGGCAG
>JAPSGF010000015.1:2718675-2765934 GCA_035772895.1 Perdix hodgsoniae
TGTCGCGGGTTAAGCAAGATCTACCTGTGCCCGTGACAGGGGGGCAGCTGGCCCAAAAGGGCCGCTGGCCCAAAAAGGGAAGGGGAAAAGGGAATGGGAAAAGAAAACAGCGGCAGCGATCTAAGGAGGCACACTTATTTACTAAATACTAAATCAGAATACAGAATAATACAATATAATACAATATAATTGTAATTAAGCAAAAGAGAGAGAGAGAGTGAGTCCCAAAAACCGAAAGGCCTACTGTAAGCTCTAGGCGAAACGGCTGGAAGGCACCCCACGCTCCAAGGATCCGGGAGAGTGTGTGATATCAGTCACGGGAGTGAGATTATATACTGTTCTGGTCCCGTGACTTATCTCCTGACCGTGATGTCCTCTGGGAAATGTAGTTTTCTTCTGTGAACTATCCATACTTTACATGATGTTGTGATGTGGAATACTAATAGCAGAATTACAAAAGTATTAAACCATGACACACAGGTAGGCGTCCAGGCGGGTCTTGAATATCTCCAGAGAAGGACAGTCCACAACCTTCCTGGGCAGCCTGTTCCAGTGCTCTGTCACCCTCACCGTAAAGAAGTTTTGCGCACATTTGTGAGGAACTTCCTATGCTGCAGTTTCTGGCCATTTCCCCTTGTTCTGTTTCCACACACTGCTGAAAACAGTCTGGCCTCACCACTCTGCCTCCCACATCTTAGATATTTGTAGACCTGGATCAGGTCCCCTATCAGTCTTCTTTTCTCAAGGCTAAACAGACCCAGTTCACTTAGCCTTTCCTCATAGGGGAGATACTCCAGGCCCTTCACCATCTTTGTGGCCCTCTGCTGGACTCTTTCCAAGAGACCCCTGCCTTTTTTTGTACTGGGGAGCCCAGAACTGGACACAGTACTCTGGATGAGTCAGCATCAGGAACAACCTGGTGCCTCTCCAAATCTCCTCCAGCTACTGGTCCTGTATCCAACATCATACAAACAAGTAGGTGTCCTGTCCTTCTCTCAGACCATTCCGGGTCATTGTGTCTGGTTCTTCAGAGAGAATTTTTAGCCAGGTTGATTAATTTGACTAGATCCAATTGAAGAAGCTCCTCAAACCTATGGTATGCTTGGGATCATCCCACCTGCCTGCTTTCAGCAGGCCCTTTAGTCTTGAAGTGCCTCCAGCTGTCCCCTAGCAAGCTGTGGCTATTTTCTTCTTCAAATTTTGGGGAGGTTGCATAGAGGGAGGCACAAAAATGTGCAAAATCTCACTGGCTGCACACAGTGGTCAGGCAGTATGTGAGGAACAGCATCAACCAAAGACAGGGCCCTGAGCCAAGCTTTCTGGATCCTTTTTGTCAGTTCTCCTACACATTTCCTGTAGGACTTTGAAGGAATCGTTTAAGCTAAATTGGGCATTTGTTTCCAAAAGAGCAGCTAAAGTAGCTTGATTTTCAGAGGTGCTGAAAGCTTACAGCTTCTGTTCAAAACAGAAAAGTTGTGTGTTGCTTTACCCATAAGGAAGTGCCTGCCCTCAGAGCCCCACAGCCTCATATAGTCTGCATCTCTCCTGTCTCGCTCCACACAGCTGCAGACTGGGGGGAGCAGCAGCTAGCTTAGAGGGCTCAGAGAGAGTTAACTTGGTAATGTTTGTGCAGAGCTCAGATGGAAGGCACTATATAAATGCAAAGTATTATTTTATGAAGATCAGTTAGTAGCACTTCATCATTTCAAATGGCACCAATTATACACAATGTACATTGATATATACACTCTATTTTCATAAAGTGCTGCTGCATTTGATTCAAATTTATTTGCAGTCTGATAACTACACAGATATTAATAATGCTAAGAAGAAGAGAGTTTTGCATAGTTTATCATTTGTAGAATTATTTTACCCTGAAATATTTTGTTTTCACCAAATGCCAGATTCACTGTTCTGCACACTGCCCTGTGCGTGGTCTGTGTGCTGCTCCAGTGATGCAAAGCAGCTGTAAACTCTAGCATCTGTTTTGTGTCACCAAAGAAGGGATGAAATAGCCCAGATATATCTGCCAGTGAGTCTGGCTCCGGGCAGGTACAGTATGTGCATGGTGATCAGCCAAGTTTTGCTACATCCTTTTAAACAGACTAATTCTTCCTTGCAGAAGTAACTAAAGCCCTCTGTAAATACAAAACCTCAACAGACGCTTCAACTTAAGACCAAGCGCATAACATTCTATCCATTGTCAGTGTACAATAGCATAATTTACCCAGCTCCAATAAAAATTTCAAGGCACAATCCCTCCGCTCCAAAAAATATACACTGTTCCTGTAGCATTGCCAGCCATTTCTTTTTCAGACTGTGCATACAGCATCACTAGAAATAGTTACCAAATCATACAGCTGAACTCAGAGCAGTATGCAGTTGTGTACACCCAACATTAATTTGTCTGACAAAATACTAGAAGGCAAACCATGAGTTTTCTTTCATCTTCTCAGCTCCATCTCTATGAGTGGTATCACTATTCCCTCATACCATTCTCAGCTATTGCAGTTTTTTAGAAGACTTTCAATATTTGGTGCTTAGTCTTTTTGTCTCTTGGCTGGCAGACTGCTGAGAAAAAAAAAAACACTCAGGCATCATGATTGTCAATGGCAGCTTGTGAAATGGAGACAATGTGACCCAGTGACTTCTGAGTGGGTACACGGGTAGGTCTCATCGACATGAATTTAAGACACATCCTCCACTGTGCTCACAGCCTTTAGAACATGGTTGAACAGCACCTGGTGGCAGAGGTGAACTAATCCTCCAAGTCACCTGTTGACATATCCTTTTGGTCAAGAGTCCTAGACCTACGTCTGCCCTTAAGGAGCAGGGATATGACCAGAATGGGTTCGAGGGAAGGAGGCAAGCCATCCCTCTACCACTTACTTCTCGACTCTTTGCTGGCCCAGGAATGGCTACCTGTTGGCTTTGACCCAGATCATGGGTTTAGGTGATCCAGCTCATTGTGTCTGTGCTCTTTTGGCTATGGGCACCAGCTGCAGCTGTGCTGGACTAGGGAGGTAAGCAGCCTGGAGAGGACTCAGTGTCCTGCAAGTCACACACAGCTTTTGCAACCACACATCATCTCTGATAGTGCTGGAGGCAGTGAGAAGATGAAGATCACACATCTTCGCTGGAAGTCTTTCACTCTGCATTCTTAAGGACGCAGGCAGCAAGTGCAGAGGGCACTGGCACCCTGCTGATTTGAATTTGAAGTTCACTTGAGCTCAGTTTCAAAAAAGCCTTTCATTTGAGTACATAACATACCAACTTCCCCTTTACCTCACTTGCCACTTAAGAAAAACTGTTCACAGCTCTGCAGCCTCTCACAGTGATCCAAATAGTCCTGGGCTTCAGGAAGTATCTGGGAATATGAAAAGAAATTGTATTTTCAAATCAATTTATTTTCATCAGGTTCTCTCTCTGCATTTGAGAGCTGCAATATTTGTGAGCCTGATCTATGTGAGGACAGCTGCATAATTCTAAGTTATTGATGGAAATATATGTAGTATAAAGATTTTTGGTCTTTCTGTTTTTTTCTCAGCCATGTTTCACTCCATCCCTCTCAGTCTGTGCGAGGACTGTGGATTTAGATATTTGATGGCAAGAAAATTGTTTGATTTAGCTTATAGTTGAGGGTAAGACTCTTCTAGCAATGGGACTACAAAAATAATCTCAGCAAAAATCTGGAAGAGGAGGTTCTTATGTGCAATTGCACAGCATGGGACTAAAGGTTGCCTATTGACACAGAGTTAGAGAAGCGAAGTTCAAGGTATAAACCAAGAGCAAATTGCACTGTGCAGATACAGGCCTGTGCCTGAGAAATATTGAAATGGACATATCTGAAAATACAATGAATTCTGCTTCCAGGAGTAAATCTGCCATAGTTTCTAGGAATGGCACAGGCAGCTGCACCTTCCCCAGGGTGGGCTGCCTTGGCTTGCTTCAGGTTGCGAAGTGGAGGCATGGTTGGCTTCAAAAGCCCATGCAGCTTAGAGTGGCTGCACTGTCTGATTCCTTGCAACTGAAAAAGGAGTACTCAGCTCATATGTGAAATCAGTTCAGTCCACACATTCACAGCATCTCTCTGTGTCTTTTCTTTCTGGAAAATATGTATGTACTGCATCTCTAAGCGCTATATACTGAACAGCTTCTAGGCAACAGTATATCAGAAGAGAGAATGATATGGAAAGTTCATTCTTCAGGCCTTCCCTTCCAGTGAACCATAATGTAACTCAGAGGTATATAACAAATATAAAAACTTGGTGCTGATTTTAAAGGAGATATTTCCACACAAACTCATAATGCTCAACTCTCACTTCCTTAAGAGAAGACCAATGTGGTAACTGCAATATTACAGCACACAAATAGTGTATAAAAATGCCTGTGCTGTGTTTGCTTATTACAAACTGATGAAGCCAATCCTATTAGTGTGCTTCCAATCCTTTAATGAAGCTACTGCATGCGGAGTTTTAGTAGGAGGCACTTGATGCATTTCAAAACAGAGACTTTTTTGTTGGGCAGGGCTCAGAAGCCGCAGCCTTTCATACTGAATTAAAGCAGTCATTCCCATGGGAAGCACTGAAGCAACAATTTGTGTATTTTTTTCTCTACCTGGCGCTGGCTGCAAAAGGACCAGCAGCCATCCAGGCTCAGCCACAAACAGCTGCAGCCATTCAAGATGCAAGGAGGCTGCAGCTGCTTGTTCCTGCCTGAACTGGAGGTCAGCAGGAGGGAGCAGAGGACTGGAAGCTGTGCAGAAATACATCATCTCCTGTTCCATTTCCATGTGTAAGACCTTAATAGGCAACAAATGCAGTTTGTCTAAATTCCAACCCCACATGAGTAATTTTGGCAACATGGTTATAAAAATTGGTTGGTGACTATGCAAAATGAGGAAAAGGTTGACAGGCCTGAGGTGAGGAGCACCCCATATCTGAAAAACAGAGTGTGCAATGCAGCATGGGTTATAGGCAGGCTAGGGTGCCAGGGTAGGTGCTTTGGTCTTCAGTTCCTTGATAGCCACAAGCAGTACCTTTGGCAGCTAACTGAATCACTTGCCAGACATGTTCTCCTGTGTTCAGGCAGAAGCTTGGCCTTCCAGGCATACATAACTTCTGTGGGAAAGGAACCAGAGGGAACAACCTCTTTGTTATTTTCAGCAATGGTAGGAGTTAGAAGCATAAGGAATTATGGCAAGACATTTGGTGGACCAAGAACAGAATTAGCACGCACACAGCTCATTTCTCAGGCTTTAATGCTTTTCTTCTTTAATTGAACTTACTGTGGTTTTCCTTTATTTGAATAAAGCTTCAGATGTGCTAGCTTGAATGATGCAATGTGATATTCCTGGGATTCAGAGAGGATTGCGAGATTCTCATAAGTATTTTAAGTTGAATTTTAATGGGAAAGGTGGCATGGATTGTCACACAAATGGAAATTGCCATGGCTACCAGCAGTGCTAATCCAATGCCTTGACTGACTAATCCTGACCTCATTGTGCTCAGTAAAGAGCTGAGCAAAGATTTCTGCAGGTTGGTTGGTTTTCCAGCTATGATACCAGCAGCTATCTAACCCGATACAGCTTGAGGAATTTGCATGGATAATGGGCATGGATTGAACAGCGTCCCAGAAAGCGACTTTTATAAATAATGCCTTTTGAAGATCACTAACAGAGTACAGCGTAGGGCTGGTTCATCAGAGCTCTGGGATGAAATGGAGATCTTATGCTCTCCTCTTTCATTCTGTAGCTCAGGGACAAGATCAACATACCAATTAGTGCATACACTATCAAGTTAATGAAATTAAAAAAAACCCTGGAGTCACCCAACATAACTCCTGAATTTGCTGCTTCGTTAGTGGATCTTTTGTTCTGATCTTGCTCCCGTAGCTCCAAGAGATCCTGAACTAGGAAGTTACTAGCCAAAGAGGCATTTTAGAGCAGGGAATTTGGAAAAAGTGCAGGTGAAACCTAAAATCCAAGCAACTGAAAGGGACTGCAACTGCTCCCTCTAGTTACGTAGTGAGCACTGTATAGTGCTCTGTGTGTGCAAGTGCAGAGAAGCAAATGATGAGCAGGGCAGAGAATGCAGTGAGCAGCAACAAGACCACTGCTGTGCAGAGGCCAAGCAGCTTATCCATAGCAGCAGGAGTTAGGCCAAAGCTGGCTCTGCAGGGCTCAGATGTTCTTCTGCATTCTGCCAATACAATCTGAAACCAGTGTCTCCCTGAAGAGGGAGACAATCCATGCAGCTGCACTCCCCTGGGCTCCAGGTTGAGGAAGACAGTACCAGCAAGCTCTGTGTGCTCATAGCATCCCTCAAGGGCTACAGGAAGGCTATAACAAAAGAATTTGCCTGGCTGCCTTAGCCCTTTGCACAGGAATCAGTTTCATAAGTATTGTGGGACCTCTTTAGTTTCATTTCTTGGAGTTCTGCATACTACCAAGAACTGGCTCTGCTCAGAGATGGCCTCTGCTGTCCCCAGTCTTTGAATCTGTGCAATTTCCATTTCCCTCTTTCACTTTAAATCACAGCACCAGTGTGCAGGCTGCAAATGAACCAGAACACATCAATGTCACAGGCAGAGAGATCCTGCGCAAAATAAAGTCTTTCACTTCAAATGAGTCCTAAGCACTATTCTCTAAAACCTTCCTTACCAAAATGCTCCCTATCCTGCTTTTCACTTCTCAAATAACCCTTCTCGCACTAACAACCTTGGAAAGAAGTTGGAGAGTTGCATCATATTCAGAAGCCCCACATTCCAGCAAAATGCAAAAGTAAAGTGAAATTCAAATGTTTCGTCGCATTTCTTGTTAGCAGTGAAGCCTTTCACCTGCTCCCTTCTATTTACCCAAAACAGCCAATACTCTTGTGCTCGGGTATCTCTGCATCACAGACAACACATGAGTTAAGACTTCAGGAAACTTTAAATAAAGTGTGGGGATGAATGGTCAAGTTCCCTGTGTGATGATGATAGATTCCTCACGAATACATCAAGGTTCCTCCCAAGTCCGCATAGGACCCATTCTCTGTAGCACTCTTAGAATGTTAACAAAAACAAAAACAAAAAGACGTCTGCTGTCTCAGTTTCTCCAGACCGCTTCAGTGTGTTAATCCCACAGTTATCTCTAACTTACATCATCTTCCTCTGTTTTCATGAGTGTCCTTTGGCTACTGCCATGGGTGGAATCATGGGTGCTATCACTATGTAGATGAATATGAGGATGTGCCCTTGGCAGCCATTCTTCATCTTTTGGTAAATGTCCAACATTTTTGTGCAGAAAGATCATGGTGTATTTAGTTTATGGATTTGTTTCTTTATTTTTCCAGAAGACGAGGACCATGAAACCGGCCTAAGGCAGTCTACACAGGTCACACAGGGACAGCATGTCAGCGGGCAGACATCTGAGCTACTGAAGTGACACTTAGAGGTAACGCTGAGCATCTCTCCAGGTATGGAGCCGACACAGGCTGCCTCTTTGTTCAACACATTTCTCAATGGCACTTTCATTCCTCTATATCCTTTTTTGTTAGCCTGAGGAGACTCATCTCTGTGCTCAACTCCTGTCAGAAAAGATGAGCTATACTGCTGATTATTTGCTGCTGGGAAAGTCATTCTAGTGAATTGTAAGAGAAATCATCTGCCCAGGAGTGCTGTCAACTGCAAAAAATACAGATCTAAAACAAAGATCCCAACACACCTTGACCAAACCTGATGATTTTAGATTGTAGGCAATTTCAGAGAGGCTTAAGGGTGAGGGTTCCAGTACCCACAGAAAATGATTTGGAACTGGGTGTTTAACTATATTATCTTTTATGAAAATCCTGGCCAATATGTTGAGTTCTGTGCTTTGTTGGAGTTATGCAATAATATAGTTCAGTTTTAATGCATGAAATACTTTAACAAAATGGCCAAAACTGTTCCTCTTACCTACCTCACATGCAAGTCCCTAGAATATGATCAGTTCCCAGGCCAGGATGTGTGAGCGATAGAGTAGACCATCAACAAAACCCTCTGCTCCTGCATCTGCATTGCAGGCAGTCTGATAGGAATGCCTGTTTGTTGGAATAGTGTTGTTTGGTCATGCTGTGAAATGCCCCTTGTGGAGAAATAATTGGTTGAGTGAAAGGAGTCTCGGATGATGCTTTACAATGGTGTTGAATGGTGATCTGAGGTCAGAACACAGGCTTTAGCACTGATTCTGAGCTTAATATGCAAGACCTCTTTTAAAACCAAAAGGGGAAGGCAAGAGGAAGGGTATGACATAGCATAGTGAACCCCAGAAACTGGAGCAGATGGACACACATCCCAAAACAGGAGCTAACAGGTGGCTCAGAGAGAAGCTAACCACAGACTGCCTGCATGCAATATCTTGGCTTCACAGGGACACCGTGAAACACAGTTTAGAAAGAGCCACTTTAAAGTAGTCCTCCACACTTTTTGCTGTGATTTTCTGCATACGCTGGAGTCAATGTGGACTTGATTTTGGTATGTTTGATTTCTTTACATTTTTGTACACCATTCCTGAGACTGTGGCTCAGACTTGATTGTCAAAGTGAGGGCTTGATTTTTTTGAATGCTCAGAGCTCTTGGTGACTTCAAGCAAAGTTGTGGCCACTCATCTCTTTTGAAAATCAAGTCCATCTTGTGTAAATATGTGGTTCTTTTTATTTGTTGCAAAGCTAAAAAGAAGTTTTGATAGAAAACAAGCTTTATATCTCTGCTTTAATACAGACAACATGTAGAATTGCCCTTGGGGCTTTGAATATATTTACATCCTTTCACAATTAACCCTAATGGGACAAATATGGCATTTTCTCTGCTCTGAGCTGATACACTCAAAGCTGCAAAACATCTACTGTTTAAATAGATCTCATTATATCAGCTACACCAAATCTCTCCTCTTTATATACAGAGGATTAGACTTCTTTTCACTGTCATGCAACATTAAAATAGGGAGGCATACACAAGGCTGACATGGATTTGACAAAAAATTAATGATTTGTACATCACTTTAATGCTTTAAATCTGCAATTCATGTATGCTAATTAGGTCATAATGGGGCTGTTTGAGAACAGAACTGTCATCAGACTGCTCTGGCAGCTTCTGGGAGAGGAGATACAGCTCTGCCTTCCACTGGTTGGCTCCTGGAGTCTGTGCTGTAACCTGGCAGATCTATGACACCATTTTTTCTTGCACAATTGTTTCCTGGATGTGGTGCTTTAATCTATCAGAGTTATGATGGCATATCTCAAATAGCGAGCTCCTGGATCCTGCAATACATCCTGGTGGAAATGGCATACAGGCGCTATATCTCGGTGATTGATTCCTTGATTTTAAACTGTCACACTCTATCTCACAGGGCAGCTGTCAGCTTCCCAGATGCATGAAGTTGTATTTATGCAGCGTGCTATGAAAAAAAAAAATATATATATATATATATAACGATTTTATTTACAGATAAGTAAGGTTGTAAAACTTAGAAAAGAACAAAAGGGAATTCAAAAACACGTCTGTATTTTATTTTTCATCTGAAAAGGTTAGCATATCTCTATGTTGCAGGAGAGCAAAACTGCTCCCTCATTCAGAGATCTCTTTAGTTTTGGTGGTGCAAAGACAAAAGCTGCCACAACAGAGAAAGGGAAAGCCAGAAAACACCTTCACAGATGGGACAAAGGGAAGCGCATCTTGCAAAATGATAATGGTGCAGAGTATTGTGCCCTCTTACAGGATATCTGTTCAGTTGCACCAAGAAGGCACATTCAAAGCATACTGTCAAGGCAAAACAGCCATTTCAAAATCTAACTTTTCGTGTACAATCAACAGTCTAAATGAAAATACAAAAGGTGTGCAGGGAGACATGCCTTAGCTATGTGGTAGGCAGTGTCTGGATACTTACTGGGTGATTTAAGAAGTGCTGACTTGGCAATCCTTGGAGCAGTGGCACATTTTGACCACTCTGCAACATTTTCTGTGCAAAATGATAATGTCTGGACTACAGAATAGCTGTAGGTTTTGCACTGTGCTTCAGAGTCCCAACAGAGATTAAAGCTCTCCTGTGGCTGGTGCTGCATACTCATTGCATCCTAAGAGACAATCCCCCTCCCAAAGCTTGCAGTCAAACAGACAAGTGGGATGAAAGAGAGAAGTAGATGAGGCACACAGAAGTGAAGTGATTTGCCTGAGGTCACACAGCGGGTCAGTGACAGAGCCAAGAATAAGAAGCCTTGCTACTTCTTGCCAGCATGATATCTATTGCCTAAAGTCAGTGTACAGAATTACTCTCAGGCTGAAATGTTCTCAGTCTTCTGCAGGGCCACTGCCAGCAGCGGAGTACTGCTGTGCTGTGGAGTGGCGGATGTTACCATTTGCAAAGGAGCACTGCAATGCCTTCATGGGGTGTGAGCACAGGGCACACAGTGTGTGTTTGTCCAGCTGCCCTGGCCTTGTCTCATCCCTGATCTGGCAGCTCTACTGTCACATCAGAGAGTAAGCACAGTCCTGAAACCAGACAGTCTCTGTGCACATACGAAGTTCTCCGAAGTGTTCAAGTAACCACTACTAGATCCAGTGTTTGCCAACCATGGAACATAATGAACTCCCTTTCTTCTTTCTCCTTAACTGAAATAGCAGTTTTTTATTGACTGACAAAATATCTTTCTCATTGTGTTGTTCTTTAGTACTTATTCATGATGCAAAGAATATCTTTCCTTTGCCTAGGGAGGCCAAAGACTGCATGTGAACTTGAAATATGTGTGTTTAGGAACATCTTTCAGGAGGTTATATTTATGCCACTGCTAATCCAGATCAGAATTGTCTTCCCTGCTGGGGTAAAATAAATAAAGCCAAATGCCTCTGCAGCCTCATAGGTATAATTTAGCACAACACTGGGCAGGGCAGAGACAAACTGCATAATGACTTCTGCAGCTTTTGCTAGCTTTTCTGAATGAAGTCTGCTCCTGTCAGAACAGGCAGCTGAAGCCAGATCAAAGGAAGCAACAGGGAATTCAAGTAGAAAGCATTTGTCACATGTATGGTTCAGATTGCATCTAACCAGTAAGATGAGATTTTATGCTTAATATAACTGATTTAAACTCCCTTCTCATTCTTGCTTACAAATTTCACATGATCTGGTGCACCAGAGCAGAGCAAAAGTAATGACTGCATGGAAAGTACAAGATTAAGAGAGGGTATTATGTGCTGAGGAGCAGTCCTAACTGGAGAAGTGGGGCATATGAAATCTTGAGTTTGTGTTAGCTTTGCTTTAGATAGAAATTCCCTTCCAAGTCTCCTGCTACCGGGCAGTAGGAACTTGTAAATTAGCACAATAATGTGGGATCAATTTCTCCAACAGTCCTTGTCCTGCTCACCATTTTATGAGCAAACATGCTGAGAGAAAAAATCTCCCAGCTTCCCAGCAAAAGGCTGCAGCTCTTTCTACAGGGATTTGGTGGTATTTGGTGAAGTTCACCAAGCAGGACAGGAAATCCATTGCTAAAGAAGCAGAGTATGAAAATACTGGATTTGCTTCTGTTCTTTTGGCCTCAGTGTCATCACTGATATCCTCAGAGCCCTCAGTGTCATGTTATTTGAGGCAAAAGCTGAAGCCAGCATTTCCAAAATTATTCTGATCCTTGGTAGCCAAGTGGAGATGTCCTGGGCCTGGGTTCCATGGGTACTCAAACCCCACAGCTGCAGCTGCTCTCTCTGCAGTGACTGCCTGAGACATCCACACTGAGTGCCCCTTTGCCTTGCGCTCCTGAACATCCTGTGGGCTCGATTCCAACTCTCTTAGAAACGCCTTCCCAAAGCATTTGTAAACCAAGGGCCTTTTAATATGCCTGACACTCTGCTTTCTCCTTCCTGTTTAGCTGCCTCCCATTTCTGCACCTCTGTCAAGCATCCTCCTCCATATGCGTGTTGCCTGTCATTTTACTCAGAAAATGCAACTATAATTAGTATTAATGATGTGAGAGATTGAATTTCTTATTTGTATTAATTGCTGATTAATGCTTTAAATGTCTCTAGCACTTACAAGGATTTTAAATTAGAAGTGTTCCTTTCTGCGGTGTCTTCTTGGAGGGGGGCTCTCACTTACTGACACTGACTAACCCAGAGCATGCCATGAGCTTGTTTATATGTTCAGGTCTGTTACTGCAAAACAGGGAAAACACTGACAGAGCTTGCTTAAGGGGGAAGAATTACTTCACAGCTAGCTCTGCAGTGAGCTATGTTTGGATTTAGAACAAAAAACATTGTTGTGGAGCTAGAGGGGTTTCATGTGAGCCCCTCGTTAGCATTGCCAGTCCTACAGGCTTGTGCAGGAGGATTTCAACTTTTGCTATATCTGTCTGTGTGTGTGTGTAAGGAAACCAGTCTCCTTCCCAGTGATAAAGAGCTCCCATAGGCTACCAAGAAGCAGCCTTTGGTTCTGGTTTGACAGCTGGAGGCAGGTACAGCTTTCCTATGCGTAGCTTTGACGTAGTGTTTAAGCATTTGATTTCCTCGTGTGTGTCAGTGAATCATCTTATGAACAAACCAGTGTACTGCAGCTTCTCAGACCAGCACTGTGGATAGCAATGACTAATAAGGAGTCCAGCCAGCAACCTTCTTGGGGTGTAAAAGCAGTCACAGAGACCAGCACAAGAAATGTTTGTGTTTCTCAAAATCTGTCCTGTGCATATGAATATGAAAAGTAGGATAAGGATTCCGCCGAGTATACTGATGTACTTATCCTGCAGGAACACTTTCCTAAGGATAATATGCTGCCCATCAAAGGTACCTCTGAATTGCTTGAATTCATCCACAGGAGATGGTATATTGGCACAGCTATTTCAAGAGGAGCATCCAAAGTGAAAGCTCTTAGACTGGATAGGCCTGTACCTACACTGTTTCTACTTCTGCTTTGCAGTTTAATTCAATTTCTGCATTCTGCTACTGGGCTGAAGGTCTCAGCTGGAAGAGGTAAATGCTCTGATTCATGTTTCTCAGCTAGGCTGGTTTGAGAGGGTATCACCTCACAGTTATTTGTTGTTACACCACAGCAGTACGCAGCAGAGTTGGCAGAAGAGAATGTGCTGTCAGATGTTCAAGGTCACTATGTGTGACACCTCTGGACCAAGCTGTGAAATGGTGGAGGCAGAAATCAGTGGAACTTTTTGACTGTTACAGAGGTTCTCATCAGATCCCTGCACCTCTTCTGGAGGAGGGACTGACCTTAGGAAAATAAGTTTAAAATTTCCATACAATAACATAAGCACTGAGTCCAAGGGTGAATTTGTATTTTCTGTCTGTACCCCAGAGGGAGGGCGAGAGCCTTCAGGAAGGAGCAATCTCTCACTTTCTGCTCCCAGCCAGGGCAGGAAGTGTGTAGGATCATGGATGCTATTGCAAGCAGCCATTCTACACATAATCTTTTGTTATTCTCATAAAAGGATCTGTAACTTACAGGAATGGACCCTCCTCAGGTCAGGAGTGAGTTTATACATGTCTTCCAATAGATGCTTCCAAGTGTTGGATAGCGCATGGGGCACAGTCTGCCTATTACACACTGAAGCTGGATACTCTAAAAACACTCTTCTGTACCTTGTGTGATAGTTGGGAGAGGAAGAATTTAACGAGGGAGTTTCACTCTGAGGATGCAGAGTGTGATCCAGAGCATCACCTGCTTACCTGCCCTAAGCTGTGATCTCACTGGCAATCTATGGTCTCAGATTTTATATGAAAGATGTTGCATTGAACCAAAATATTTAGCCAAAGTTTTTGTTTTGAAAATATATTGGACATCAACTTAGCAATTCAGTGACATCTCAGTCTCTGTATTAGATCTGTGGTAATTCTGAGAAGACACTGAACTTTGACTTCATTTAATCTAAAAAGAGTATGTTCTTTTCGGTTTGATTCAGGCCGCTCACACAGAAAAAGAAGCCCCTTTTACTGGAAGTAGTGCATAGTTTATTTTCTCTCTGGAAAATATAGGTTCCGACTGACCCTACAGTGGAGAAGGCCTCTTGCAAAGGTGTGTGTGAGGTGTGCTTCAGCAGTGGGCTGCCAGCACTGAGCTTCTGACAGACTGTGCTAACTCTGTGCTATCTCACAGATGCAAGGTGGCCCATTCCCTCTTGCTGTTCTGATTTTTCACAAGGACTAAAATGATACATTTTCCAACCCATTTAACTTTGTACTTCACAGAACATTTTAAAATAGTGGGGTTTTGGCAAGCTTACAGTTTTTATGTTCAATAAATAAATCTTCCTATTTTTAAAGGCTTTTGATATCTGTAAACATGACAAATGGACCAGAAACCATAGACATACATGGTATTTAACAACAGGAGTAGCACTCTATATATGTAGGCATATTTTAAGACAGTTAAAATCTCAGAATTTGTTATGTTGAGCCAAGCCTTGTCTTTCCCTCCCAGTCATGGACCAGCTTTCCCCTGGCTCTCCCATGAGATTGGGCCCAAGGACATTCTTGAGACCTGTACCAGAGGAAATGCAGCTCCAGTCCTCTTCATGGCCAGAGCTCTTCAGCCTCTGTGGGAAGGCTTCTGCCTGTGTGTCACAGCTTGTTGGTCAGGGTATGTGTGACCTGTCCCAGGACACATTCCTGCACCCTTGGTTGGATTCCTTCAAACAGTACACTGGTCCACAGGCCCTCAGCAGTGCACATGGGTTAAAACACCCTTTAACATGCACAGTTATGAGGGATATTGAACTGTCCAGTCTTCAGTCACATACTTTTCTCCTCACTTGACAGCAGGGAATGAAACATACATTTACAATGAAGAGGAGAGTACAAATGGACTTTTTAGCGGTGTGTCTTGAGCTATTATGGTCAAATGTCATCTGAAACCTTTGCCCTCCTCTGTGACAACTAAGGGAAAGAATAATTTCCATTGTTTTCCTAAAAGGTCCAGGGTATCACACAAACAGTTGTGGCTATACCAGCAGAGTGTGCAATCTTTATGGAAAGATAGGCTTCATTTGATGTATTTTAAACTTGGCGAGTAGTTCATGTCCACACAGCTTCTTTCTCACTCTCCCCAGCTAGGATGGGGGTCACAATCAGAAATGTAGGAGTCTAAGAAATAATGGGTTGAGATAAAGACAGCTTGCTAGGTAAAAGCCAAAGCTGTGTGTACAAGCAAAGGAAGGAATTCATTTGCTACTTCCCGTGGGTTGGCAGATGTTCAGTCATAGAGATCATCATGTGTAGTAATTTTTTGGGAAGGCAAATGCTGTCACTTCAAACATCCCTCACTTCCTCCTCCTCTTTTAACCCAGCTTTTATTGCTGAGCCTGATGCCAAGTGGTTTGGGATACCCCTTTGGCTAGTGTAGGTCAGCTGTTCTGGTTCTGTCCCCTCCCAGCTTTTTGTGCACTGCTATTTTCTTGCTGTCAGGACAGCACGCGAAGCAGTGAAGTCCTTGGTGCTGTGTAAACTCTGCTCGGTAACAACTAAAACTTCAGTGAATGTTTCACTCAGAGACTGAGGACCCCCTGGAGCAATGGGCATCTAGAGCCTTGAGAGCAGGGAGGAGTCCCAGATGGGGAAAGACTGTGGTGATGTCTACCTTTGAAGTGGCCTGCCTAAGGGGAGATGGCCTTCTCCTTTATGGATTACCTGTATGAGCTATAAGTACCTTTCATTTCCCAGGCCTCTGATGCCACTAATGATAAACTCTCCGTGCTGCCCATCTGTGCTGCCCCGGCTGTGAGAGGTTTGTTTGTAGAGCAGCTACAGGCTCCCTCAAGCTCAGAGCCCTAGGTTCGCCGCATCACCACATATTTGTTCCCCTCCCTTCTATACAAGCACGCATGAAAAGGATGATGATACTGTTGCAGAAGGTATTTTCACCATAACATGAAGAGGCAATGCATTTTTTTCTTGGCTTGCTTGTAGTGTTTTCATTTCTTAAAAGAAAAAAAAAAAAACGAAAAAAAAAAAAAACCTCTTTTAGTTCTTTTAGCGGTGGCAAGCTGCTGGAAGTGTTTTTATGAGATAGATTTCAACCAGGAGCTTTGAGAGAACATTGGAGAGCCACTCTGCAATGTTGCAGTTGAGCCACTGCTAGTGTAAGGAAAGCAGAAAATTCCACATTTGGCACTGGAAAATAAAGAAGTTGGATGACAATTTTCTGGACATTTAACATCAGATTAGTGATCTGTTTTTTATTTTTTCAAACAAGAGTTGGCATTCAGGGACTTGTTTTCTTTTTTGTTACAACTATTCTGAAGTTACTTTCTTTTCATTGAGCATTGCATGCGTGTATGCAGCAAGCAGGACTTCCCATGGGCCCGTTTCTTCAGTCCCTCTGTTAGCATTGTGACTGCATTTCACATTGTGCAATGAATTTCCCAAATATAGACATTCCTGTGCAATGCTGACTTCATCAGTATTCTGCATTTTCATTGGTAAGCACAGTGTAGCCTGCCCATGAGCCTAGCGTGGCTATTACAGAGGAATAGGAGAGGAAATGCCAGCCAGTCCAAGCACAGAATATTGAAAAGGTCAATATAGTAGAGCATGCTGCTATGATTCATAGAGACTTTAAGAGTCTAATATTTCATCTCATGACAAAGATTGTAATGAGAACTGAAAATGGCACAACATTAATTCATCTTTGTGACAAACACCATAATGAGAGTGGAAGTGTACAAGCTTCAAATATTCGTTTTACTGATCTGTGGTCCTTGTTCTGTAATGGGACACAAACCTCAACTGCTCACTTAGACACCTAAAGGTAATAACTTCTACAGCTACTCTGAACAGCCCAAGTATGTGTTCTGATGTTAGTGCAAGCAGAGGGGCACGAACCTGCCAAAATTAGGAAAATGTAGATGGTTTGGGCAGCCAAACCTACTGTGTTTGTCCAAGCACATGCAGCACACAAGCACACAGTTGGTCTGGCTACCATGGCATGTCCATGCAGAGCTGTACATGTGAGTGTGTATTCATACAGTTGAACAACAAACATGCTGTTTGCACAGGCTGTTTCTACAATGGTAGAGACTCCCTGTAGACACTGAGAGACAGCTGGGAACAAAAAGGATAGGCCAGATGTTAGCACCACGTTCCTTATTTTCTGCCTTCTGTCACTTCGTACACCTCAGCCTGTGGCTAACCACCTTCATCCCTTCCCCTGGAGTGGCTCAGTTATGGTGGAGTGCCATGCACCTCATCAAGATTTGGGTGTCTGATGAGAAGCAGAGCAAAGAATGAGCATCCAAAACACAGCTCAGCTAGAGGGACAGGGCCCTAAAGAGTGCCAAAAGCACCTAAACAGTTGCTAAAACAGGACAGTTTCGTTAGTGAGAACAGGAATTTGCCATGGCATGGATCATATTAACTAAAGAGATTCTTGATGATTGCCTTTTCCCTTCCTTTCCCCCCATGCTTGCAATTGCAGAACTTCCTTCAGGCAATGGAAACAATTTACTTGCTTAAGTAACATTAGGAAAGTATTTAACATATATTTAACAGTGTCACTGTGCAATTTAGCAGCTGGAAACAAGGAGCAAATCAGCACCATGTGACATACCAGCTCTTAATGGGCCATCCACAAGTGCTCCATGGAGCATAGTATAAGAATCAGTGTCTCATTCCATGTTTTAAAGAAATCCATACTAACAAACTACTCTGTCTCTCTTCTATACATCCATACAAATCCAGAGAGATGCGTGTTTCACATCACAAACAATATAGGCAGAAGATACGTTATCAATAATGAAGTGGAGCTCTGGGAAAGGACAGGCAGCAGCTGTGTAAAAGCACACAGTCACACCGCATAGTGCTGGAGTGGGGATTGAAGAGAAATATGGCATTGTGTTGTAACTCTGGGAAGAATTTAGATAAGCAGAAGGGATTTGGAAAAGTACAATGTGATCATCCCTACTAAAATTAAATTAAAACTCTGGAGCTTCCACTCCCTTACAAAAGGCGTCAGGAGACTGCCAGCAATTGCAAGCAGTAACTGTTCTGCTTGGCAATGCCCAAACACATACGGTGATATAATTTGTAACCTGAAGGGTTAATGTCTTCAAGCCCCCAGTTAGGATGTCAGGAGGGAAAGTGCAGTAGAGATAACTGGGAAGAGGTGGGCTGAGAGGAAAGAAGCACCTGTATGGTTAACTGATGGCTGAGGCCTTACACAGACTGTAAATCTTCAAGTGCAAAGGTGTGTACAGGTTTGCAGGGAGAGAGCTTCCTTGAAAATGGGCTTGTGAAGGATGAGCTACAACAGGAAGGAAAGGGATGGCCAGGAGATTTTGGAGGATAAACATAGAATGTTACCATAGAATCACAGAATGATTTGGATTGGAAGAGACCTTTCAGATCATCTAGTTCCAGACCCCCTGCTACAGACATATACAAAGTGTAGGTTCCTGTGACTCTGTAGGTTGAAGTCATCTGAAAACAGTATATGAAGGCAACAGTCCTATGTCTGCTGAAACCTATCTCAAGAAAAGGGACAGAAACAGGCCAGAGGGTGGGAGGCAGGACTCCGGTTTCTCAGCCACAGTGAACTGGAGATGAATAGAGATCTCCAGTCCCATATCCACTTGTTTCTGATCTCCTTTAAATGTTCCTCTTCAACGACAGGTTATACACTCTCACACCCTGCTGAAGCACTGGTAGCTCAAGGATTTTCCCTGGAGGTCTGCTGCTAAAGCTGGGGCAGGCATGCTATGAAGTGAAGTCAAAATATTTGAGGTTGAAAACCTGGCCCCAACTGAAGCCAGTTTTAAGCTTTATTTGACTTCAGGTTTCACCACTGGATCTTTTATGAGCCATTTTCAACTTCTGTGACATTTTTAACTGATGATTTTGCAGTTGGTTTCTGAGCATCTTTTTCTCGTGCAGGAATGTCACATTAATTTATTCTTAACTGATCCATATGCTTCCAATTTTCTAAATCCAAACAAGTCTAAAACTTGAGTAGCCAAGATAGCATCTTACATTTTATTACTGAAGATCCAGTTTCCGTGCTTTAAATTCCCTTGCAGAGGTAAGACGCAGCAGCTATTTGTTTTTTAAAAGAAAAACACTACACTTAGCAGAAAGGTATGTTTGCTGAATTGTGCTATTTTTCCAAAGACAGCTGTTTTTAACTCTGATTGTTTAAACTGCATTTGATCCCAACGGATGTAAAGATGACTAGACACCATGGTTACTTGATTTCTGCAAGGTACTGCTGCCAAAATACAGTTGAAAGGACCGCAATTTATCAAGAATATTGTTAAATGCTGCGGCCTTCCTTTTTGTCTCCTGAACAATCTTAAATATGCCTGTGATGATTAAGAACTTTCAAGCTCCTACTGCACGGCAGACATATAAAATTATAATTTATATTCTCATTTGAAATTAAGTTTTAGTGGAAAATGCCTATCAGTCTTACTTAGAGAAAAGAAAGATTTTATTTTCTAGAGCTTTATAACTGTAACAATATGCAGATATGTTTCACTTCTTACTCTAGGAAAACCAGGCTTAGAATGTAGAGGGTGTTTTGAATTTACAGACAGAAAGGATAAGCTCATGGCTTATTTTGTGTCAGGAAAGAATTGCTTCTCATACTTCCATTTGGCACTTATTTTGTATTTTCTGCAATTAAAGTGGGGTTATAGTCAAAGTGACTCTAAAAATGACACATTTATCCTCTCGCAGAGACTCCTGTAGCAAATTTCCTCTGATTATAAATCAAGAGATGATTTCTCTGGCTGTCGGCAGTGCAAATTCATTCCGGGATCTCAAACTGCAAGCTGCATTCTTTATGCTTATTACAACATCACCCGTAACAAAGGCCCAGAATATGGATGTGATTGACTATGCAACACTCAGAGTGTAATCCAGCTTTCTCCCCCACAGCGTAGCTGGGGCTGTACCAGCACATGGCCATGTGCCCACATGCTCACCTGCACTGTTCCTCTGTGGGCATCCTGGTGTGACCACTCACAAGGACTCTGCAGCTAGGATAAGCTAACTGGGCTGAGCAGCATCAAAGGCACACAAATATCTGCTGAACGAGCCAGGTGGTAATGCACCCTATCCTGCAAAACACATATCTTCATCAGAATGCTCACAAAAAAGGGTGTCCAGGCTTTGGTTTCAGCTCCGTTCCACTTTGTCTTTAAACAGAATGAAGGGATCCCTGTGCCTGCTTTGCCAGTTCTCGTGTTCCTACATACCTGTCCAGCTTTCCATTTGGAGTGTGTTCGCTCAGAGCAATCTCCTGTTGCTTGATTTCACCCACCAACACAGAGCTGCCTTGTGTACTGCAGGCACAGTCATGGCACGGGCAGCAGCATGGTACAGCGCAGCAGCCTGGAACTGTGCCCAAGTGCAGAAAATGTTGCCTTCCCTTTATACTAGCATGACTTACACTAGTGGAGATGTACTTTTCTTGTTCCTAGTTATTTTCTTTCTTTTTACACTTCCAGTTTCACTCTGGTACATCTGGCTGCAGAGGACAAGGCGGCTGTTCCCCAGCTGCCTGTCCCACCCTGGGGTCATTGCCTGTGTGGCACATTTACAGGGTGAGGCAATCTCAGAGCTGACACTTTTCCATGCAGCCCCCTGCCTAGAATCAGCTGCTAAAAGAGATTTATTCTCAGAGGGCAGACTGTAAGCTGGAACTGGTGCAGACCTGGTGTCTTCTACACTCTCCTGAATCTGATATAGATAAAGGGATAACCTTATTATCTAAGACTTGGTGGTCTTGCAGGCTTCTGCCAGAGCTGAGAGAGCTCTGCCCCCAGGCAGTGGTGTCAGACCCCAGCGATGCAGGATGTACACTGCCTTAGGGTTTCTCCAAATTTCAGTACATAGCGCAGTGACCTCCAATGGGCAGGTTAAGAGACCTGCAAAACTCTTGTGTGGAGCTTATTTATCACCAGCTCCAGGTGTGGGAGCCATTTAGCTTTATGTTTTATGTAGCAATTCACAGTGCTGCCATCTCCCCAGCCCTCTGAGACATCTTGAAGCTAATTATGCTCATTCATTAAGTACATACTCCCAGGAATGTCTCCTTCGTGCAAGAGCAAGGGTAGTGGAAACTTATCTAGCAAGTGAAATACAAAAATCGTTATTGTTGTAGTAGTGCTGGCACTGGAAAGAGATGTTAACCTGCATAAGGACTCAATAATAAATGAAATGTTTGACAGAGAAGAATGAATTGGTGATGGTCTTCCATCTTTCTAAGAAACTGACAGTGTATCCTACAGCCATGGGGTCTACAAGCTGACAGTTACAAAGAGCTTTTGTGAGCAAACTAATATAGACTGTGTCAGCCTGCCATTAATTCTGGAGCTCTTTTTCTGGGCAGTTTGTAAAATCTAATCAATGAGGCATTTTTCAAAAATCTATGAAAATTGTGAGCCTGTAATTGTGCCTTCCTAAAATAATAACAGAGAATCTGGCAAGAGAAAGTGAAAGCTACACAAAGTGCCTTTCTTGCTGGCTGCTGCTGGAATGTGCCTTGCAAGCACGAGCTTTTCCTATTATGCAATAGTCCCATGCAGAATGTTCAGTGATATAACACTATGAGGAGAAACTGGAAACTTCAGATCTACTTTTTCTTCTCAATTCCCAGGATATGTATAATGTTAACATGAAGTTAGCACCAATGACTGGCTCTCCCCTTGCCTTTTCCCAGCATAATTTAACTGTTTATTTACATATTTCCCCTTTATCTCAAATTGTATGACAGGCTCTACACATCTGAAGATGGGCTGGTTCCAGCCTCCCATGCTTGAACTGCCTCTTGAACTTTCTCTGATTACATCATTATATATAATGATACATTATTAGTGCCATCAAGGCATGCAGAGTTGGTCACAGTGCTTAGACTCTAAATTTGACAGAAGCAAAGAACAGGGCAATAGTTTAAATAAAGGGGGAAGTGGAGATGACATTGAGGAGGAAATTGATTGCAGAAAGCTTTATGAAATGAGCACTTACATGAAAGAGGGCTCTGAAGGAGAAAAAGAGCCTGTTTGACTGGAAGTTGAGGCTGTTCCAAAATGAGGCCCCTATTCAAGAAAGAGATTCTGTTTAGGGTAGTATGTAAGCATGAAGCCAGACATTTGCTGGATTTGTGCACATAGACCTTTGGGAGACTTGTATATGAAGATGGGATGGGATAGAAAGATCAATAGAGTTGTAAGTAGAAGAGAGAAAGGAGGTATCATGGCTTGTGTTCAACAGGGCCAAAGCCAGCCAAGTAATGAAATGCAAAAAGGGGAGATCAGGGATTGTCAGAACCAGAGACGGAGAAAAAAACAGCTATCTCAGTGAGGACATGCAGGGAGAGATGATCTCCTTACTGTATAAACTATATATACAGATGAGGAGGGGGCAAATGAACTTCTTTTCTCTAAGGCTTCAGTGGCACTTTTTGGAGACCTGCCCAGAAAGGAAAAAAAATAATTTAACAAATATCTTTTCCATTGTTATTGATTTTGAACTCCTCACTTCGTTACATAAACGGCTTATTGCTTACACCAAGTTTTAGAGCACAGACTTGAACACGAAGATTTTGTAGTCCAGAGGGTTGTCCAAACCAGTGCTTAAAAAAGGAGGGTGATAGCAACTAGTAGGATACTTTCATCTACAGACAAGAATACAACTGTTTTAAGAGATCTTGCAATCCCCAAATATTGCATTTGGTTTTGCATGTTTCTGCTAAAATGAATTGGAGATTTCCAGCCAGCTCTATTGTATTGTATGGATACACAAGCAGGAGGAACAAAACTTAGAGAAAAATATTAGGGGAAGACAGCAGTGGGGGTGGGGAAAAAGGAGATGAGAACAGAGATCATCTGTTGGACATACAGTAATTTAAGATAAAAGAGACAATCTGTGCTTTCCTTCTTTGCCATACGTTTATAGTGGAGTTTGAATGCACATCTGCCTTACTAGCATTAGCTGTTATGTTTTTGTCTGTCCTGTGAATGCTGTGTAACATATGATTTATTTGATTTTTAGATAGATGGATGATCTAGATGTAGAGTGTAGGGTGTGGACTAGCCGCAGGACTCTCAGTAAAGGCCTCGGTATTCTTGGCATGTAAAAGATCATATGTGCTTCAAGGGCACTGTAGCACAAACATGCAGGAAAGATACCTCTGAGTACAGCCTTTACTCTCCAGAAAAACAAAACCAGAACTAAACTAAAAACAAACAAACAAACAAAAAAACCCTAGCATTTAAACTCATATCAGCCTTTCATTTGACTGAGTTAGAGCACAGTGAGGAAAAACATCTTTCTTCCGATTTCTGGCCCATTCAAAATGTATTGCCCACACGTATGTATGTGGTTCCTATGGCGTATCTATTCTCTACTTTCTCAAGGTATAGCTACGTGATTGAATATTCAGTATGGCTGATTATTTCATCTGAATATACTACTGAATAAATGTAATTAGGGGGTAGTCTCATCACATGAAAATAAGTAAAGTTTGTTTTGACTCTCAGCTGGGTAGTGGCGTCTTCTCCTGTTGTTCCTGCACTGCAGGAATTGTTGGCTGTGCACTCCTAACCCTGCCCATGCTGAAGGAGCATAAACTCGCCTAAGTGGCGCAAAACCCTGCAACCCAATGAACATCTGTTTCAGTTCCAATCTACCATACTGTATACAGAGCCCTGGTAGGTGGCAACCTGTAACACGGTTGTTCAACTTCTTTGTCCTTTCTACTTAAGAACGATCTTGAAATAAACTTTTTCTGAAAAATAGAAGTTGCCTCAATAGCAGTGGGAGGTAGAACAGAGTTAAACAGAAGCAACTCTAGGGTTGTGAATAAACTATTAGTGGAGGTGTGAGTTACTGCATCTTTGCCTGCGTTGTTTGAATCATCCAGCTTGCTTAAAATAAAACAGCTATTTATTTCAGACTGTATCTTACTGCTACCTTGGCTGTCAGAATTCATACATAAAAATATCTTTTCTTCCAGAGAGAGCCATTCATCACTAAACCAGTAAATATTACTCACTCCATTGATTATACTGTGATTATATTTTCTCTTTAAATGGCTGTTAGAATTGGGCATAAAAGACCCATTTGTTTCTACTACAGATAGTCTCTGTTTTTAAATGCTCCATTGTTTTGAATTAGTCATTGCAGTTTGCACAGCTGAAATGCCAAGTGTAGTGCATTTCTGGCTGAAGCCTGGGAGCAGAGCCTCAGCTTTCACCGTTGGGCACTCCAGAAAACATCCAGATGGCTTTACAAAGAGCTTGAAAGGTACTACTGCCATCCCTTGTACAGAGCTGCAATTTGAATTTCTAGGGCACCAGAAATAATTATCCACAAGAAAAAGTCTTCAGTTCTAGGGAAACATTTTTTGTCAAGCAAATAAGGTGTTGGGAGACTTGAGTCCCATGCAAGACTCTTTCCTGCCTCTCTGCATTTCATGAGCTGTCAGCTAAGGGTGGTAAAACCCCACACAAATTGCTTTAAAATGTGGAATTTGGAGTAAAACCCTCCTTCCCGTAAGGAAGTCCTAGCATTAGCTCTAGATGTAAACTACTAGGCAAGGAACTGTCTATAAATGTTCTGCAGCCCGTGCGCTTTATCAACACACAGACAACCCGGAATGAGGTTAATTAATTAGGGTGAATCCCAATTAATTAAGGGACATCCTCAGTGATTCTATCCAGAGCCAGCTCAGATGGAGCCTGGTACAGCAGTGCTGCTGCAGCCCAAGGCCTGAGCCTGCAGCCTGCACTGAGCCACCAAAGTACCACGAGTGATCCTGAGTGTGTTACATGGGCTTTTTTTCCACCTCTTGGGTCTCCATGCAGGGCAGCATGCCTGGCACAAAGCCTGGAGATTTCTGTGTTTGGTGGCCACTTCTGATTTTCCATGAACTGTCTCTATTTCCCTCTTCTGCTGCTCTGACAGTACAAAGCTCTCCCAGCAGCCGTCTCAAGTTTCACTGAGTCTTTTGAGGATGCGCTCAATATCCTGCAGACCAGCAGGAGACCTTTGAGCTACTGGAAGCCTTAGAGACCTCACTGCACACCAGCCTTCCCATTGCTATACTTCTCATCTGCAGCACAGAGGCTGTTGACAGAGCTGCAGCTTGTCTTGCAAATGGCCAGTCTGTGGGGTAAGAGGTTATTCAGGCCAAAAAAGAGTAGGAAACCATCCTCCAGCTTCTCATCTTTCCTTTATATCTACCTCAAAGACGTTTCTTAGACTCATTGCTGTGTGAGAAGGCAATTTTACAATGCTATCTTTGGAAATTCGAGTTTCTCAATCCCAGAGAGGGAGAGGAAAGGTTTAACACTTTCTGAATGCCCAAGTTCTTAACCCGATGTACGTCTGTGTGTGTGAACATTAGCTCTGTAGCCACCTCAAAAACACAGCATGTTACAGGTTAACTGGTGAGCACGTGTAAAGCAGCTTTCAAGGCTCTTTGTGGACAGTGATCTATGCCATTTTATTAAAAGACAAACACACTGTGTTCTGTTATAGATAGGCTGCGTCATGACTGTAAGTGAAAAAGAAAATTAAGCTTGAAATAAAATCCTCAAAGATACAAGAAAAACATTAAATGAGATAATCTGAGGCTCTGAAGATATACTGAGATCTGCTTATCCATTATCTTTAAATTAGGAGCCACCTGTTCTTCATAACCGTCTGTTTGAATGAATGAGGAACTCTGAGTTTAATTAAGTTGCATGTGTGGGTGGAACAGGCTACCCAACAGCAGTGAGATTATTAATGGACATCTATATTGAAGTTCTTTGCATTTTTGAAAGGCTAATTACAATGTAAATTTAGGCTTAAATTATTGCTTTGCTCTGAGAAGGGAGTTTTCATTTATTATTAGAGTGTGTTTTTTTTTTCAGAGACCAAGAAAACATTGGTTTGACTGTATAAGCACTCCAGTCTCTCTTATTTTCCCCCAATTTACACTTTTTGCTTATGGTTCAATGAACTTTAAAATATGCCCCAATGTTCAATTTCATTATTTTTATAGCTTTTCAATTTATTTCTGCCCTGCAACATTCTAAGGTTTTGAGGAAATGAAAGGCTAGCTTTCTGAAAGCAGACCTGAAGCTGAAATCTGGAAACTTGTCTTAAAAAAATAGTCCACTGACCTCCTGCTACTTTAGTGTTTTAACTGCTAGTTTATTACATGTAGCTGGCAACATTTGCAGCATAAATTCAAGATGTCCTGGATGGATGCTAGACGATGTTCTGTGGTAATGAACCCGGAATAATTCAGATCTTCTATTGTTTTGTCCATTGTTTGGCTCTTATCTCTGCCCTCGTGGTGAAAAATGGGTTTGAAAGTAGCACCAGTACCCTGAGCACTGCACTCCAGAGGCTCTCTACCTACTCTGCTGTCAGTAGCTCAAATGTACTTTGCCACCAGTACCCACAGGGAAACAAGCTTATGTGTGGATGAGCCTGCAGCACACCCAGCCCTTCCTGTGGCTCTGCCATTCAAACAACAGGAAAAGGCCTTCTGCGGCAGCCATGATGTGCCACACAGTGCAGGCAGAGGGAGCGGGAAGGCACTGACCTTGCACACCCAGGGAGATGCTGCTTGACCTGCTTCTGCACTGATGTGGGAAAGCAGTTGGCCGAACATAAGCAGCATGCTAATTTGGTATTTTGGGCATTATGGTTTATTAGATGTAAGGAGTGAGCTGCAGCCTGCCTGCCATTGGCTGTAGGGTCATTCTGGGGCTAGTAGGAAGTTGGAATATCTGATTCCACACAGACTGCATTAAAGACCTATCTGTTCTGGCGGTGATGGATAAGCTGAAGTTTACAGCCTGGAACAACAGGAAAAGATACAGTATCTGGCCACATCTGAAAGATCTGCAGAGCATGGTAATTCAATTGTATGCAATAAGCACTTCACTTACATCGCCAGCAATAGAATTCAATTAAAAGTTATTAACATAACAACCATACCAGGGTTGCCAAAGTGCAATGAAGATATAAAGAATCTACATAGAACTAAAAGGGGCCTCATTTGACAATCTTGGTCTTTCCTTCTACGATCTTATTCAGTAGAGAACAGTGACAATGTGCAGATCTGCCCTGTGATGTTTTTGCTTTACCTTTTTCTGAAGTCAGAACTACTTCATAGACACTTCTGGGGCTTATGTCCATAATCTGTTTATTTAAGGTTCTCTTGAAAGAAAGAAATTGTAATGAAAGTTGCACATTTTGTGTATTGCTGGGGAAATGTAACCACAGCAGGAGTTGTTTGATTGTGTGGAAGGTCGGATTAGGTATTTTTTGAAGCCTCCTTGGCCTTATACTCACTGGATCTCTACAGATTCTTTTCAGAGCACTGAAAATCAAGCAGTTCCATGAATTAGGGTGGAATTATTGTTATTACTATTGTTGTTGTTACTTTGCATGGCTGATGGAGGACTCTCACCTTGTCATAAATGGGACAAAAATGGCTAGACAAATGGAAGCACTTCTGCAGCCGAAGAGCTGGGCAGGGCCATTTCGGTGCAGGAGAGATGCTTTGCATCTGGTGTTGGTTCCCAAAGAGAGCCTCTGCCTCTCAGGGACAGCACTGCTTACCAGTGTCACTAAGACACTGTGCTCCTGATCAACTATTTATGCGTTGCTGTGATGAAAACTTCCCGTATAAAAATATGAAATGATATTTGTGTTTATTTTATTCCATAGACCAGCTAAGGGCACATTCTTTGAAACTACAGAAAACAGTGTGAGATTTTTATTTTAACTATTTTTTCCATAAAGCGTATTTTGTCTGTTTCTCATAAGTACAGTCAGGTTTCATTCCTTCCTCTGTAGCTGTGCAGTCGTTCCCTTCTACGTTATTAAAACTGAGAAGGAGTGCCTCTAGGTGAAAAGAGACTTATTTCCATGTTGGGTCTTGCTCTCAGGAATAGATCCTGATTCATGTGTTAAATTTATAGGAATGACATTAACTCAAATTTCTGCAGTGGAATGAGTATGTGCATGTATATTAAGGAAAAATAACCGTGTTTTAACAAAATAATACTAGTTTGTTTCATCTAGATTTTCTTTGATGCAAAAATAGCAGTAATATTATTAAATTATCACAAGCCTACAGGTTAATATGAACTGTTCTCTGACTACACCATTTTGGAGAGAATTATTAAATAAGAGGTTGCTTTTACTTTGCACTGATTTCATCTAGCTTCATGGTCAAGCAGCTCAATTCAAGAAAATGCCATCGTTTATTTAGGAACAGATCTACAGACTAACTTTGCAGTTCTAAGCCTAAGACCTGACCAGAGATATATCAAAATGTACCAGTTCTTCACAGCTTTGCCTGAGCTAAATATTTGGGGTTAGAGAAGGAGGGGACAGCTTTATTTCATGCACTGCACTAAAAGGCTGAGTATCACATTTTCTAGTGCTTTTACATTTGTAGTTTTTATTTGATTATCTTCTTCTGGAGTGCAGTCAGAAGAATATGTTTTCAATTTTGGAATGAATAGTTTCAATCTGAGATGGATTTTGCAAGCTTCTTGGCACCAATAAGCATAAGCAATTGTGTTTTTGAACCCAAGATTCACGAGGACAGCCATAACACGTCATGCCTCCCCCTCCATGCATCCCCCCAAGTCTGCGTGTGGAGTACGCTGAGTTAGCCAAAAGATTCATGTGGAAAAGTGGCTTTGTTTGGAATAAATGTGCAAAGAGGCACAGGAACACAGGACTTGTTCCTCTATGTGAATATTTTCAGACTTAGTTACATACTCTCATTCACATATTTTAGTCTCTGAACCTGATCCAATTTTCCAAAGAAGATACAGTATTCTCAGCAACTCGGTAGCCATGACAAAGAATCAGGATGCTGATTTCAACAGTTAAATTTGCACCTGTAAATTTATTGGAACTCTGCAACTAGAGTAGAAAATGATGAGTTCAAAAAATATCTTCTGATTAGTGTCACAGGGATAACAGATTTTTTTTCATTTCTAAAACTGGTTTAGATGAGACTTCTTGTCCTGCTGAACAAAATTACTTTCCCTTCCCCAAAATTTTTCTTAGTTCAATTAAAAAAAAAGTCTGTAAAAAGAGGAGACAAAAATTGATTTTCAGAAGAGTGAGGATGCAGTGGTGTTATTATTCCAGCTTACTCTGTAGCTCTGTGTCTAAGAACACTTACCTGAATGTCAAGAGGTGAGTTCATATCCTTGTCAGGAACTGGAAAACCCAAAGCAGGGACCTCTTTGAACCGCCAGCGAAGCACTAAGCAGCATGAGCTCAGTCCCTCTGAGGGAGGTTGCAGGTCTTCATTGTACCTGAGACTGCTGCAGTGTTTCATGCAGAGGCACAGAGGCTCTAGGTTAGACCACGTGCACGCAGCTTGAGCCTCCTGGGCTTTAGCTCTTGCACCAGAGAGCTTTTGTTCTAATGAATATAATAGAAGTTATCGCTAGGAAAAGGACTGCTCAGACAAGTTAGCTCTGCTGGTCGCAGATACTTCCTTGGGATGTGGGACTTGCAGTGTTTGAGCATTGTTGGTGAAGAAGAGAATACATTCTGCATTATTTGTAGCATTTGAAAAAATGGGGGACAAAACTGCATCCTTTCCTTGTCCTGACGTGCCCTTCTCTTCCTCCATTCTCATCAAGAATTATTCATGGCACACTTCATGTTAACTTGCAAAACTAAAAATAAATGGATGTTGCGAAGGTGAAATTACACTTTCAGCTACTTTACAGTTTGTTAGCAAAGTTGTTAAAACCTGCTGTTCTGATATTCTGCTGCTCCTTTCTCCACTTGGCTAACAGACCACCCCTTTTGCCAAAACACACCCTGCAGCCACTTGTCATGCCAGTAGATATCTACTCACTATCTCAGTGTGCCCTTGGAAAGATGAGCTGTGGGTACAGCAATATTTTGGCATGAATACTAGCTGCTTAGATTTTCACTTGTACTGTTCTAGGGAACACATAAAGGCTTCTACCCGCAACTCAAAATAGTCAAGAAATGGCACGAAGCCATGTGAGAATTCTAATTGAAGTATTGTAAGAAAGAGTTTGGAACCCAGCAGCATCACTATGTAACAAGTCCATGCGTAACAGTGGGAAGTGGTCAGAATAAATATGAGGCAAGAGGAAGAACTGAATAGAATAAACTGAATGCAAAGTATCCAGATTCCACTTTGCAATTACATCAAGGCAGCAGCACCAACCTAACCCTCCTCGAGTCCTTGTAGTTGACCCTTCAGTCTGATACCATCATGTATAACTGCGGGAAATGTGGCAAAGCTAAGGACTCTGTGGCCGTGAGGATCTGCTGCCATGCAAAGAAGATGCTGAGCTGTCCCTTTATCCTGCCACTGTCAGGGGGAGAAGTCACACCAGACCCAGACTGAAGCATGCAATATTGTATGCTTGCAGCAATTCCAAGGATTTTGAAACTAATTTTGAAACAAAAATAGCAAAACAAAATAAAACAAGACAAACAGACAAACAAACAAACAAAAAACACTGGCTATGTCAAATGTAAATTTTAAAAGGCTAAGCAGCAACCAAAAAAATCCCTAGATGCATTTGCGCCTTGTTGACAAGCGTTTAGTGGCAGGAGCAGCTATTTCAAATGCAGACAGTCATTTCTTGTTCACTAACACAACTGTTTGATGTGGCCCTGATCTGAGAAAGCCATTAAGCCCATTCTTAACTATGTGCATAACAATCTTAAACAAAGAGGCTTTCCGAATCTGGGTCATTTACGGAGATATGTCTAACAGGAATTACTTAAGTGCATCCTCAAAACTAGTGCTTGCAAAAATGGACTGTGCTGAGACACGTGTAGGTATAGAGCAGATGTGAGGGTACATGCCAGCCTTTGTTCATCAGGGCAGAAGGCAGCAATACTGCCACTGAAGTACTATCCACGTCGCCAGCCTGAAAGAAAGGCAAAGCACTGCCACGTTGCATAAAATATGTACGGCTGGAATCAGCCTTGCCGGGCTGTGTGCCCCACGCAGGGCCGCTTACCTGGTAAGGGAGCTGGAGCCGGCATTTCTGTTCTCTCCACACAAGCTATTCGTTTCAGCGAGGTATTTTCTCCTTGAATAAGCAGGACAAAAGGGATGTGATATGCTGAATCATTTAGGGAAAAAATCATGCTGTCAAGTGGATTATCATCATCTAAGCAAGGCCCCGGAGGCCAGAACCACAGCCTTTGAATTATATATGCTGAATACCTGAGCTTTTACTGCATTGTTGAGGCAAAGCCTGCACGATGTGTTGAGGTGATACTAAAGAAAACATGAAAGCAAAGTTATGTCACAGCTGGTATTAGCCCAGTTATTCCAGCTTATCCTCGAGAACAGCAGGTGTCCTAGGCACAGCGAGTCCCTCGCAGTGGGGAGGAGGAGGTACTCGGTATTGCTTCGTAACTGTTGGCAGAGATGCCTGTGGGGTCACTCAGCTGCTCAGGCATTGATGCATATAACAGGGAGGGGTGGGAACTGCAGAGCCCCTGGAAGCACGCACACCATGCCTGAGAGGCAACAGACGCGTTCTCCAGAGGTGGGTGTCACTCTTGCCTGTGCTGCTCACTTCTCCGACATTTTTTCTGTTTACCATGTCCAGTTTAATTTCAGTTTTATTGTCAAAGCTACCTGTACCCACTAGCAGATGGTTGTCTTTCTGCCTAATTTCGCCTTCCAGGAGGTGTTTACAGTCCAGTTTTAAGTAAAAACACCTCTGTTTGTTTTAACACCTGCCTTTGGCTTCAAGCCTGGGTGCAATACTAGCAAAATTGCACAAGTCACTTTCTTATTGGAAACTGCCCCCTGCAATTGTGCTTCACTCACAGCAATTATATCGTGATCCAGCTTCTCTCTACTGAACTGCATTATTCTAATTCAAAGCTTTCGTTATTTAATTAACAGTTTCTTACCTAGGCAATTTTAAAGGCACAGAAATATGAGACACAGGTGTGCACATCTGGATAAGTACTCTAGCTAGGGTCATGCACAGAAGTCTGGCATGCCTGGACTTCCAGTTCACAGGTAATGGCACCATGGCCTGTACAGCAACAGTCCTAGGACTGCAGTAATGAGCTGTGCTCTTGCTCTGGCAGTAGCACAACTTAGTCCCCATTTAAAAACTCTATTGATTTTGATGAGGACTTTGACAGACTATGGGTGTTGAAAAGCTGCCAGATTTGTCTGTTAATCTTCAGGATTTCTTCTTTCTGCTTGGCTGAGCATATGCCTAAAGTTTGCCGTCCTGTGTGTGAAGAATTTAGGAACTGTCAATATCTCAGCTGATGTATGTAGCACTAAACACAGAGGGAGAAAGTTAAACATTCGAGTAACTCCTGCTGAGCTGTGGTGCTGATGCTGGGGTAATGTAAGTAGTCGCTGTCTTCTTCTGATAGCATGCTAGAGCCATTGCCCTAGGAATACAAGCTGCAAAGCTCTGGGGCACCCACACTGTCACTGATGCAGCAGCTCTGCACTCTGCCAGCTGAGAAGTGGGGTGCCCACAGTGAGCATACACTTGCCATTCCTTCTTCAGCCGTTGTGTGGATGTGCTGGGCTGCAGCCCTGCTGTGGGTGGCTGCCTGAGACCTTACAGGTGGGCAGTGGTGTGGGACCTTGCAGCATATCAGTGATCCTGGAAGTAAATTTTGGTGCATCAAAAGACAGGGCAACCTGCAGGGGAGTTTTCTGGGAACTGCTTTCCACATCGGTCCTTGTACATGTACCATGGGAGCTCTGCTAGGGTGAGGAGTCAATTCTCTGACACTTTTGGTGCTCAGGTTGCAATGGCTTCTGCTGGGTGGCTGGAAGGACTGCTAAGTGCTGTGGCTGCACTAACAGGTTCATTTAAAGCAAACAAGACTGTTCGGAGATGGAAATGGGGGAGATCTGTTTTATTTATTTTTCAAGGATTTCCTGGCATTTTTGTCACAACTGTAGCTGACAAAGCAATTTCTGGTCACGTTGCCTCAAGACAGCACAGAAGATTAATGCTTGGAATATGCTAAGCTCTTGAAAAAATGTAAAGATAACATCAGAAGAGTAATTCAGCATGTCCCCGGAGCTCGTAACCGCAAGTGATGACATTCTAATCTTTGGGGAAACACAGACCAACACTGGCAGCCACTCAGCAGTGTAAGTGTGCTGCAGTGCAGAGGGCACAGAACCAGGGCTGAGATTGGGAGAGGACCATATGGTGTCTTTCCAAAAAATAGCAAAGCTGTTGACTCCTGAAAGGAAGATCTTTTTGCTGACACAATGGGGTCAGTGGGCTGCGGGGTGCCTTCCTAGCTGTTCCTCACAAGTTTCACCATGACCCTGGGGCACAAGTATCTTGTTCCCAACAGGAACAGGCCTGGAGACAGGCAAGAGCCTCTTCTTGTGCTGACAGACTGCTTCTCTTGTAGGCATTTGGGGAGCATGTCCCACAGACGGAAGCTGAAAGATACTGTATTTGCATAAGTGTTAGTTGTGCTCATGCATAGGTGCCCTGCTCTCTTTGTAAGCAGGCACCCAGAGAAATGACCTGTGCAAGCATGGATCATGTGGCAGAGCTCAGCTGTAGCCCCTCCTGCAGCTGACTGCAGCCCGTTCTGCTGCAGCACAGCTGCGGGGCCATGAAGGGTGGCCACGCCATTGCACTTTTACAGTGCAGTGTGCTATGGAGGGGAAAGAGAGTTGTGACAAGTAGCTTCAAAGTCCTGGACTTGAAAAGCCCAAGCTGCTGATTTCCAGAGAAGCGGAGCAGTTACAGTCAGAGATTGGTCTGCAGAGCAGAGGAAGCAGGGCTGAGCTGGAAAGACCTTGCTCCTGCTCTTCATACTTGCAACCCTCCAGGAAGCAGCTGGCCCAAGCACAGGGCTGCTTGGAGGAAGGCCATGAGTGTTGGTGGCTTCTGAAGGGACAGGCTCAACAGAGATAAATATATTACTGTGAGTGAGAAGTGACTCTCACTGATTTTTCCTCTAGGATCAAAGCTGGAGGAGAGCCAGAAGGGGCTCGGAGCTGAGACACGGGTTGGTGTAAGTACTGGTAGAAAGGACGCAAATTGCATAAATAGAGAAGGTTATTCACAAATCTCCACTTAGTATAGTGCGTCTGACTGTCTTGAAACAAACGCATGGATTAAAAAAAAGGCAAGAAAAATGTGAACTGTAAAGACCCCACTCAAGCAAAAAACTGCTAAAACTTCTATGCTAGGCAAGATGATCACAGGAGATGGAAAATATCCTAAAATTACTATTAAAAACAAAGGAAATCTGCTGTTTAGATGCTAAGCCTTTGTAGAACAGTAATAACTCGTGAATTCATACATTTCTGGCCTTACTACTTGCAGGTCTTGCTTTAAAGAAAGCTGAAATGCTTGTATGTGAGTTGACTCCATCTGCTGGGCTGCACACAGGGTATTAAGTTCCACGATGTACAGATTTGCCCACTCATGGTTTTATCTAAAGTTGAGCTTGCCAGCCAATGATGGAAGAATTTCCACAAGCTGTGAGGTTAGGACCATAAAACTGACTAACTCAAGAAAGGAAAGTTACCCGGCAATATTTCAAACACACCCACTGGATCAGGTGTACTATATAGCATCAATTGCAAAAGAATACTTCATTTTCAAAGCTATCCCCATGGTTTCATAAGCTTTTGCCTCCACCAGAAATACAAGAAGCAATAAAAGAAGACATGCTTCTAAATGCTATAATAGATCCAGAGGGAGCACAGATGGGGCAGATGATTACAGCACTGAACTCCTTGCTATGGAAATGGACATCTCTGAATAGAAGTTTCCCTTCAAAATTTAACAATGAGGTTACACCTCCTGAGACTGCATAGTGCTGACCAATACGATTTTTCTGCCATTGCTTCCTTGAGGAATTTCAATAAGAGTATCAAAATGGTAGTGGTGCATTTCTTTCAGGTACCCTCTGGGCATCAGGCCCCAAGTTATTTGTGACCTTTGTGTGTCAGGACAGCTTGGTGGTTGAGCTCCTCTTCCCGAGGACCTTTTGAAAGCAAAGCATCCCATGAGAAAAAGAGTTAAGAAGTCTGTTAAAACCTCACAGTGTTTCAACCACCAAAATGGAAATTCTTTATCACATGAGAGCAGCCCGATTTGAAAACTTCAAGTGGGTGGCTTTAAATTATTCAAAATGTTGTATTACAAATCCAGCTGAGTCAATTCTAATTTCAACAAAAAATTCAAAGGACCATAAATTATCTGCCTGGCATTACGCGATTACCTCAGAAATCTTAATGACTAAAAAACATGTTTCCCTGTAAAAATTGTCAGATAAATTAGAAAAACCTAGATGATTTCCATAGCATGTTTCAATTGTTGCAGCAGACATTCAAAACTGGAAAAATCTCTCAGACAGGTTCTTTATCTTTAGTGTTCTGCAGCACCCAAAATACAACACCCCTCTTGCAGTTCTTTTCATGTACCACTTCTAAATCAGTCATCATTAAGCTCTGTTTGCATCCTTAAGCACTGCTCACCAGCAGCCTTTTCTAAGCTAAAAAATGTTTGTTTGCAGTTGCCCTTGAGCCCCAGCCCGTGCCATTGCCACGCTTAGCTTCCTACGCAGGAAGGCAGAGCATTAATACCCTGTTCAGGTAACATGGAGAGCACAGTGACACACTGGCATAATTAAATAATGTCATCAGTCTCTGAAGTGTACTCCCTACGGTGATGCACCGCATGAGAAACCTCGTAATACGACACCTACAGGTTTCTTCCACAAAACTGATTTTACTGAAATGTATTCCATTAGGAGAGCTGAAGTTTAATGGGGAAATTATTATTTTATTATATTGGTATTTCATGGATAACGTGGTATGAAGCTTCTGCCCACCGGATCCCACTGCACTCTTTTCCAGCTCAATTAAAGAGCTGTCTCCTCCAGTGATGGCCATGCCTCATAGGTGCTAACCCACCGTGCCCAGACCAGCATCATTAGAGCTTCGTGGATCTCTGCATATGACACGGGTTTTGTAGCTCAGGGGTTCCTCCCAGCTCTCCTCAGCTGTTAGGAGCCGTTCGGAGTGCAGGCATTCACACAGCAGGACAGGGTAACTTCACTGGCCCAGTCTGGCACGTCCATAGCCCCGAGCACATCTCCTGTCACATGGCTGCCAGCAGCCAGTGGCACCACAAAGTCCCCATCTACTGCTTGCAGTCGGCCATGCTGTGCTTTGCTGTTCCTCACACCAGCTCCTTGCCTCTCCATTACTGTGCGTTTGCCACCGAGCTCTGCTCTCATGGCTGTGGTATTTGGGCCACAAGTCCGACCCTATTGGCTCACACTGCTCCCGTTTGTGCCGGTTGCCTGGTAACAGCTGTTATAACTGAAGCTGCAAAATTTTCAGAGAGGAAAGATCCCCGTGCTCACAGCAGCCTCAACTTGAGCAGAGCCACACATAGGGCTGGAATTTTCCATGTGCTGAGGCTTTGCCAGCCCCATCTCCTGCTGTCAGGTTGGAAAGCTCCAATAAAACCAGCTGGCCTCCCTGAGCTCTGATGGGGCTGCTGAAACCATACAGTTCCTGCACACCTCCGTGCTGCTCCCTGTGCTCCCACCCATGTGCGTCATTATCTGGGCCCATGGCTGGCTATAGGTCTAGAGGAGCTCACCACAGCCAGAGGGCATTCCTGGAACTCACCAGGCCACAGAGAGGTTCCTCTGCCTCTGCCAGTGCTTCCCACCCTGTAGGGCCCCGTTTTGAAACTAGAAGTTGTTTCCAGGTAAAAGCTGCGAGGCAAGGGACTCTGTGATTTAAGCTACACTGAGCAAAGGAGGTAAAGGGTGCATAGGCTGGGCACATCAGACTCACTGCCATCTGTGTGCATGGTATGGTGTAGCCCAGGAGCTGCCACCTCACCCTCTGCCTGCAGGCACTGGGAAATCAACAGAATTTGGCTGTCAAAAGAGGCAGTTTTGGTTCAGAATGCCAAGTTCAGGGCTCTGGATGGCAGTGAGGCGGCAGCAGCTGGGCACAGCTCTGCACTTTGGCTCCCTCAGCTCTACAGAAAAGCCCATTCACTCTGCTCCTACGTTGCTCCCAGGTTCTGCAGTGCCATGCTGCAATGTTCAGCCCCTTGCCAAAGGCATCCAGAACCCTTCAGGAATGGGCATTCACATGTCCGTCAAATGCACTTCATGGCCAAACTGATAGCTGCTGCAGGAAGTGATGTGGAAACAGATGAAAACCAAATTGTTAACGTTATGATGAAGAATCTATAACAGAAATCATGGTGAAAAGGAGAGAGAGATGTCAAGGGATGGCTGCAGTAACAATAACAAATTCCACACTTTGTTGCACTAACTGAAAAGCATCTAAAAACACCAATAATGTTATTGCATCATATTAGTAATGATTATTCAGTGTTAAAAGTTATTTAATGATGAATCTAAGGACAAACCAAATTGGTATGAGTGAATCATAGTCTATTTTTAAAAATTCAAATGAGCGGTTGAAACAGCAAGCAAAAGAAATTAGCATGTGTTTGTTTGTTTGCCTTTTTCCTTATGGAATTAGTGGGTGTATTTTATTCCCAAAGCCTCACAGAGGACAAAAAGAGCATTTTGCCATCCATTTAATACAAGTTCTGGAAGGGTGAGAAGCTGCTCTTGGTGCCAGCAGGAAGGCTTCCCTCCATGCTTACAAACATGAGCACAGATAGCAGCAAAGGATGCTGTGTGTAGTTTAGCTGCTGAGCTTCTTGGGTTGATAACCTCAGCACAGGGAGAAATCACTGAGGTTTTCAAACCTCGAGGAAAACCAAATTTAGCTGCTTTGGGAAAGCGGCAGATATACTCTGCAACTTCTCAAACTTCAGCCAGCGTGGCTGGGCTGAGGCTTCTGCAAACTGAGCTCTTCATCTGTGGGAGATGAAAGAGAAAGAGCATGGTGGGACTGAGTAGCACCAAAGGATATTTGCTTAAGTTGCCATGTTCCTTAATTATTTTGTAAGCATAATGAAACTCAATTGCATGTAAGATTTTATTTTCAATCCCTATTGATCTCTGCAAATTGTGTAAACATGTTGGGGCAAAATAATTACAGCTGGAAAATACTATTTATTATTAAACAGCGCATCTTATTTTAAATATCAATATAATGGCCTCCAGCATTAGCTTTACTGTGACTGGAACCCTAAGTCCTTTTTTTCCTGATTCTCTTCAAGCAGCTCCAGCTCCTGCTAAGCACTTAGCTTTCACCAAACAAACACAATCTAGGTTTATTTTCTGAAATCCCTTCAGCTGTGCTTTTGGCTATCAAGAACTTTGTTTGCACTTCACCCCCAAATTTCAGCTTTTCCTTTCATCATCCTGACTAAACGATAGCAAAGGGAAAATGCTGTTAGCTTCAGACGTAAGATCTAATGAAGTGGATGATAGATTTGTTTTGTGTGGCATTGCTCTTCTGTTCCCCTTTTTTTTTTCTGCTCCCAGCTGTCGGTTTCATCCCCCGGCTGCCTGCGGTGCTCAGCGCTGGGGCAGTGCCTGCAGCCCCACAGCAGTGCCTGGCGGCAGCCCTGTCCTCAGGGACACACGTCAGTCAGCTGCTGGGAACCTCTTCAAAGGAGGCGTTGGAAGAGCCCACAACAGAGGCAGTTCCCACTCAAAGCAGTGACTTCAGTAGGAAGCGATTTTCTTCTTGAATGAAGGAAAGATCAGTTTGTTCCTGTAACAATGGGGAAAGCCAGCAGTAGAAGTATTTCTGTCCTGGATCTGTTTATTTACAGCTGTGGGATCCTATAGCTGGTGGTTTATGCACACGGGGCCTCTGGGTGCCACAGCTCCATAGTCCTGGGTGTGCAGGCATTTGGCAGAGCAGTGCCTGGCAGGGCAGAAAGCTGAACTGTGTCTTTAGGTCCCAGTAACACACTGGGCACCCACCTGAGGTTTCTCCCTTTTGTCCATCCATGTGCTTACATGCTTTGCTGACACACCAATCAGGAAAAACACAGTGCTGCCACACAGCCACCCAATTAGTGAGGGGTTACTCATTTCTTGTCCAGCTCAGAGCTGTCAAAACAGTATTCTCCCTGCAGAGAGGGTGAGCAGAGCGGAGGGGGTGGTGCTGCCTGTTAGCCCTGCGCTCACACAGGGAGGGCGGCGGAGCTCGCGGCACAGTGCCAGGCGCTCCCAGAGCTGGAAATTCCTTTCCTGTTTGCCATACAGCCAGGCTGGGGCGGGCCGAGTTTGTCATGTAACTGGTGGGAAGCTGAGAAATCCCTCAGGAAGAAGAGTGTGAGAAAGTGGCTGTGGGTTCAGCACAAAGGTGGTAAGATATGACCAGAAGGTACGTGCGAGTATTAATGAGAGGGAAGGCAAGTTCCCATCTGCCCCACCAGTGAATTCCCTCTGAAGTCAGCCTGAGATGGCCTGAAGGATAGGAATAGCTGAAAGCTGATCACAGATTAATTCTTGTCAAAAAACTGCATGAAGATTTTGGGTGGCTGAGGAGTTACGCAGCCAGCAGGTACACAGAGCAAATCCTATGAGAAGCACATGAAGCTACAGGAAGGTGATAGTTGCACTACAGCAAAAAGCCCTATTCAGAGACTGATGTAATGTATTTTTCCACTGCAGGGCGGGAGTGAAACTTTGAGCTATTGTTTAAAGAGAGAAACTCCAGCCCTCTGGGCTGTGGTAGGAAAGATAGTTAAAAAAAGATCATTAAAGTGAAATCCCTCTTGAAGACTTTGATGTCTATTGATGCAAGATGCTATTTGTTCTCCTACTGAAGACAGATCTGAAAGACCCTGCAATTACTAATAAATCGCTTGCAATATTGAGCAATTACCAACAATGCAATCATAAAACAGTGCAATAACTAAATAATTATACACTTGTTAGGAGAATACATTATTGGGCACCTTGAAAAGAAAGGGGAAGGAGGTGAGAATACAAAAGACAGGATATTGGATAGCACACAAATAGCAACAAAATGCACTTCGCTGCCAGAATGCTGAGTAGCTGCACATGCTTAGAGCCAAATCTCAGCCCTTGAGAAAATTAGAGAAAGTTTTAACTATTCACGGGAAAATTCTTCTGAGGAAAGTTAATCTGTCATCAAAAATACTGGCCATGATGGCTGGAAAAGGCCAATAGCAGCAGCTGCCACTCTGAGTGGGCCCGGTTTGGGGCTGGAGCTCTGCTCTGTGCCAGCAAGGTGTGCTTGTGCTGCGAAGCCACAGGAAGGGAAGGGATCAGAGTGCTCAGGCTCTGGGGCAGAAAGGAGCAGGGGGAAAGAAAAGAGTGGATGGGAACCTGAGATTTCACTGGGAGAACCTGGTGGCGATGTCAGAGACTACAGACACTGCTGTTGTTTAGATTTCACCTTCAGTGAATTTGGGATTGTTCCAGAAGCATCTGGGGAAAATATCTGTGTGAATGAAGTGCCTTGTGGAAGGAAAGGTGTGTGTTGGTTTCCAGGAGTCAGACCGATACACTGCTGGCTCCACTCACGTTCAGCCGCTGCCTAAGGTGTGAAAGTTGGAAGAGAGTGAAAAGGAATGAAAATTTTGAAATACTGCTGGGAAGTACTGTGAAGTGTCATAGAAACAGAAAGAACGCTATGTGCTGATACAAAGGAGAGGAATCTGTTGTTGAGGAGGTCAAAAAATCATAGCTGGAGGATTTTGGATATGTGCGGAGATTAGGGACCATCTGGAAAAAGGATCATGGGAGGGAGTGCCCGTGTGAAGCGCTGAAGGGAAGGCGAGTGCCTGGCATGCCTGACCCAGATAGCTCCATAGGCACCGTCTGCAGAGCACACTGCAATTAGTGGACCGCTGAGTAATCATTTTTGCTAGTGATGGCAAAGAGTGAGGGAAAGACAAACAGGAGGAGGAGAGCAGCACTGCTGGGTGAGGCCAGGCTCCAGGAACGGAGGGTCTGTGCCCCCCGCCTCCCAGAACAATGGAGGGCAGAGGAGGAAGGGCTCTGCTTCATCCTCTCACTGGCACCTCATTTCAGCAAACCCTCTGCGGTAAGGGAGGGAAGGGCCGCTCACACTCCTCCAGCCACTGGGGGAATTGCTGGCAGCACATCTGCACTGAGACCTGTCCCTCCCGGCTGCACTGCTGTAGGGTGATTTGTGGTCTGAGGGACTGAAACTTCCCCTCCTTGAGGTCCCCCCTGGCTGCTTTGGCCTGGCAGCCCACATCTGCTCCATGCTTAGAGCAAATCCTTCAGCTTCAGGGACCAAATGGATAAAAATTTTCAGCATCTGTAGCTCATATTACTGGACAGTATGAAATAGTCCGTGAGGAAGAAAGGGAGAAGAAAGAAAGTATAAGCAGAAAACTGAGAATTGGTGAAAATCTGTTTCAAAGACTGCGCAGATTAAGATCTGTGATGTAAATGGTCCTTTCCTGACTTCTATGTTAAAATAGGCATTTCAAAATTGCGTATATTCATTAAAATTATATATGGTTGTCAGGTCACAGCAAATATAGATTTGCTGCTAGCAAGCCCAAATAATGGCTGCAAACAGAACGATGAATGAAACCCACGTACTAATAAAACAAAATGAAAAAAGTCAGTGCTAGAAGCTAGAAGTATGCAAAGTCTGGAAACGACATACTATTAAATAGAAACCAGTGGCAGCCCTTGAAAACTTGATTTTTTCTCTCTCAGATAATCAAAGGCTTTACTGTGCCTTTAGGCACAGCTCTGAGCAAGGAGAGACGAGCACACTGCATTGCCACAGGAGCAGCCTCGGGGTGGGGAGGGCAGAGCACATCAGTGGGTGGCTGTGTGCCATCTCTGCAGCAGTGCTGGTGAGCTGTAGCCAGCAGCTGTCCTCCGGGAGGAACAGGAGTCTCTGGCCCCGCGGTCAAGAAGGCTCCAAACTGGATATTTAACACATTCTGCTCTGTATCGGAACTAATTTCACGGGCCCCAGGATCTTAACCTGAATCTGCTCAGTCTGTAGTGTAATAAAAGGGTGGTAACCTTCATTTTCCTTTCTAGTTCAAGAGTTGTATTCCTCCAGTACAACCACTGAAGTTTTTGTCCAAAATCCCAGTAAGAAAAAAGTAAGATTGACTGATTTTCAGTGCAGTCTGTGAGCTTTTGCATGACCTCGATGTGCTGCACTCCCACTGTGCTACACAGCAATGAGCAAGGTCACTGTGGGGAGCGGCTCCTACCACATCCCAAGTGGTGGAACAGAGCTGACATTATCACAGAGCTAATGAAGAAACCTCCAGCTTGTAGTTCGGCCCTACTTTGGAGCATCGTAGACCTCAGGGCTGGGCAGGCCTCCTCCCAGTTCATTGTCAGATATTTGCTGATACAAAGCGTCTCCTCCACAAAGCGCTGTGGATTTCCATGCTGCTGTTCAGCAAAAGGGCACCCTGCTCCCTCCAGATGTTCTGGCACAGAGGCTGCCCCGGCCATGCTGCTCATGGATGGAACACAGGTGAGGCCCCCAGGAGTGATGCACGCGGCATTATGGCTGGGCAGGCACCTCAGAACTGCCCTTCTCCCAAAGCAAGGCTGAGATTGGAGTGAGAATGACATCAGCAGCCAAAGGCAAAGTTACACTGCGTGGAAGATTTTTGAGACACGTGGACAGAAGTAAAAAATAAATCTGGGATTGTATCAACCTGTGCTTGAAAGTGGCTTCAGAAAGCTTCTTTTTCTCTCTGTAAGACAGAGATCATATCAGTGAGGTCCTTACCACATTTTGTGACTGAGGACCATTTCAGAGAAATCTCCAAACATGTATCTCACATACTTAAGCCTCCACTGGGGCTCTATTCAGACATTCCCTCCCCTTTCAATTTCTCTGAACACGCCTTTGGTGTTTTTCAAGGGACTAATTTCTGTACCTGCCTAACTTTTATGAACATTTAGACCTATTTAGATGGAGCCATCTCCTGCCCACACTATAAACAGTTTGTTATCATCAGCTCTTACACTTAATTAAGTGTACCCATCATCCCACTGTAAGCAAAACATTCGGTACCGCAGAGTGGGTTCAGCCCCCAGCATTCAGCTCTGCACTCAGCTATTTCTTATGGGGGCACACACATGCTGACAGGAAGCAGGATGCTGGTGCAGCCCAGCAGGATGCACTGATGTGTTGCTAACATAATGATGGGGACAGGTGGAGAGTGGCTGTGACCGCATCTGGGCAGGAGATCCACCAGCCTGAGCATCCCCCAGCATGGCAGTGGGACATGCCCTTCCTCAGCCAGAGGAAAAGATGCGATCCCACCTCAATGAACTGACACTGTATTTCCCCCATCTCGTTTCACACTGTTATTTCCGTGGCTCAGGAGATGTAGGGCTTGCTGTACAGCCCTTACAGGACACAGGTGTTAAAATGTTCTTTGTTGAACTCAATCAATATCGTTACAGGAGCAGAAAGAAGATTTGAGGTAAACCAAGGGTGGCATCACAGATGGAAACTGAGCATCATCTTACTTTGCAAGTCTATATCACAATTCCTTTATTTATTATTTCAACTTTAAATGAGGCTCAGATTAAACTTTGGAAGAATGTGACTTTAAGTAGCTTGCAGATAGATTTTTGTAATTGTATTTTTTTTTAAATTCTACCACAGTTCTCAAGAACGCTGTTAGTTTGCTCTCCCTTTATTCACCAACATTGTACCACTGAGACTTGGCGGGGAAAGTGGTTTTATTGATTTTCATTATCCAGGCTAGGAGAAATGCAAAATACAACCAGCAGGAATTATGACCTTTTTTGCCTTTAGTAATTGGAGGTTTTGCTGGTAACAACATGCAGGAAGAAGTAAACAAATGTATTCAACTGTGTTAACAGAAGAAAAGTTTGAAGAATCACAAATCAGATCTCCAGAGGTTACGAGGCGGATTTCAGTGACAGTGTTTTATCTTTTCATCTGCTTCAACTTTATCCCTGAGCCCAAACCAGCTGGGGACCAGGAACAAAGGCGGTGCCTGCAGTAACACGTTTGTGGCATGTTTGGAGTGTAATGGCGCTCAAGGGTCACTCTGTCGCTCTTCCATGGTTTATTAATGGTGGAAAAGAGACCAACCAGGAGCACTGCGGGAGCCTCTCCTCTGGGAGCCATGGACGCTGACGTCAATCAGCAACACGTCTGTTGGTGACAGCATGGGAGAGAAGCGCTGCTGAGAGCCAGAAATTAAAGGTCAGAGCTTGGGTTGTCATGTTAGCAGCAAAACGAGGAACATCTCCTCTGTGCTCTTAGGCAAGTTGCTCAACTAGCCCATGTCTGCTGGCACAATGCTTGAGAATCTTTACTAGCACTGGCAGACTGGAGATCTTCACATAAGGTTTCAAAGACATAAAAACAAAGTACCAATTATCCCTATTGCCATTTCTAGTAGTAACAGGGAGACTGCAAGGGCCATTCAGCCCAGATGACTGTGAATTGGGAAGCCTTACATGCAGCCTGCTGGATGGCCCCATGCTAACATGGCAGCTGCGGCAGCTGGGCTGGGATTCCCCAAGGGCACTGCCCCAGCACCAGGCAGCATGGTGGGGAAGCCTTACACTTGTGCGTGGTGTTGGTGTGCACCAGCCATGGTGCTGGCACAGCATGGTATGCCAAAGAGGCTCACAGAGATATCCAAGGAGCAGTGGGTGGGAAAGGGCAACGGGAAGGGAGGAAGAACAACAGCAGTGACAGTGAGCTGTTAAATCCGATCATCCCCTCTTGCGAAACTGATATGTGAATGTCAGGAGCGTATCTCATGGCCATGTACATGTATTTATGCATGAAGCCCTTGCAACCAGGCTGCCTGCCAAGCGCTGTCAGCCAGTGTGAGCCCTGGGGAGACATCATCGTCCTGATGCACTGTGCCCCCAGGCCGGCACATGTGCTACGCCCTGCCACAGCACCAAGCTCTGATGGCTGCTGATTTTCTGGTTTCTGCAGAACCAATTTGGATGAAAACTAATCTGGCAAAAATATATATATTTTTTTAAATCACAGGAATCAGTTTTCCACAGCATTGCACAGAGCTGCAACTGTGCGTGCTGGCACATGAAAGGGAATGGATGGGAAGGAGCAGCTGGGGCAGAGGGGAGCAGCAGTCCTTCTGGGGCAATGCCAGAGTGTGGCGTGTGCAGGGTGATGGTCTCAGGGCAGTGCATGGCCTGGGTGTCAGCCAGAGAGCCGAGCAGGCGGCTCCTTCTCCACAGCACAGAGAGATCAAGAGCCCATTATTGATCAGTTTTAAAAGTTGGTGCATTTTCCTTAAAATAAGGAGGGCAGTGATGACTCATTTCTTATATGTATGTGCTGGCTTTCTGTGCTGCTGGCTTACTATGCTGCAGGGGGGCTCACCAATGGAGAAAGTGCAGCACCCTCCTCACCCACCCCCAGAAGAATGCCTCCCGACAGCTCTCTGATCAACCAGGGCTTGTTTTCAGGCCATTGTGTAGAGGTAATGCCCAGAGATGTTGCAGGCAAAGCCTCGCCATGTAGGTGTTAATTGTTACCCACAGGCTTCAAAGACTTTGGGGCTGTTTCAGAGTAAACAAACATCTGCTGCACCCACAGCATGCAGTGTCTGATCTGCGATAGCACGCGCAGCCCAGACAAGCAATGTCAGACAGCGAATGCAGTGGAGGCTCTGCTGCAGACTTCCCTCCCCTTGCTGGTGTGTGATAATTAAATACAGTCTCAGCTTCTGCAAGGCTGAAGTGCACATTTAGAGGAGATCTCCGTGTGTCACACCTTGCTCATAAACAGAGAGGGGCAGAGGGAGAGCAGCCTTTATTCTCATTGTCAATCATTAACCCAAAATCTGTGCTCCGCAACCGAGGCCGTACCTGTGCTAGGACCACATGGCAGCTTGCAATAGCTGGGAGGAGCAATGGTGTGGGCACTGCTGAAGAAGCAATGCTCTTCTTCCTCTGAGCTTCTTTGCTCTGGAGAAAAACAAAGGTTGTTTTGTTTTGTTTTGTTTTTCTTTTCTTTTTTTCTTTTCTTTCTGGTTCAGAGCATACTGGATGCACATTTGCACACTTGCACACACAAGCCCACATCCATGCTCTGGGCAGCCCTCTCTATGGTCTCGTAGACTATTTCCCTGTGACTTACCCAGAAATCCTGTAGGCTGATGGAGGCATGCCAGGATTTGATAAGCAGAGGAGGAACTGTTCCTGGGGCCATTGCAACAGCCCCAGACTCAGCCCAAGCTGCTCCTGCAGGATCAGCACAAACCTGCTTGCTGGGGTTTGTGTGGCTTTGTCCAACCACGTCCCACTAGATCTGCAGTGTGTCTAGCCTAGCCTGCCTGCTCCATAGCTTCTCTCTAGGTATTATTGGTTACAAGGAAAAAGTTTTTTACAATAAGGGTACAGGTTGCCCAGAAACGTGGCAGACGCCCTGTCCCCAAAGACAGTCAAGGTCAGGCTGGATGGGACTCTGAGCCCCTGATGGAGCTGTAGGTGTCTCTATTCATTGCACGGGGTTAGACCGGATTGTCTTTAAGAGCTCGTTCCAACTCCAATGTTCCTATGGTTCTATGGTTCTGGTGTGTGGTTGTTATGCAGCACAGAACATGAGCTGACTTTCCCAACGCACGTCCGAGCTGGTGGGACGTTCATTCACACTGCAGCGGCAGTCCCCATGCACTGTATGATGTCACGCTGTGGTTTTGAGGTATTTTTATACTGCTTTTTGTTGGTTTGTGGTGACTTTCAGTTGTACGGATTTCTGTGGGCAGATCGATCTGCTGTGACCGCGGCAGTGCCGGCCTGCCCCGTGTCAGGGTGAGGGCACACAGATCCGGTAGCACAGACGGCACGGGGCCCCTGCCCAGCACCGCACGGAGCAGGGAAGGCAGGACGCGGGGCAAGCTGCGCTGTTGCTTTGCTGTACGCGAGGTACGGGGCTGTGGCTGCAACGGGCTGCGCGTCCGTGCGCTGCTGCACGGGGCAGAGCGATGAGTTATTCTGCTCCGCAGCACGGCGCTCGGGACGGATCGCGGCGGGCGAGGCTGGGCGGCGGGCGCCCGCACACGGCTCGTTCCGCTGCTTCACACGGCGAGGGCCGCGCGGCGACGGGGTCGCGGCACGTCCTTCCTTGGGTCACACGCGCAGGCCGTCGAGCCAACTCCCGGCCCCGCGCCCGAAACCCAAACCCTACGCCCGAGAGCGTCGTTCAAACTCCGCTCGTCCCCGCGCGGCCCGGGGCCGTGCCCACCTCCGTCCGGCGCGAAACCGAAGCCCGGCCCGGACCCCGCACACAGCCGCGCGCCGTTCCCCCGGCTCGGGCCGCGCACCGCGCCGCAGCCC